>BSBM01000904.1:38837500-39437500 GCA_027924585.1 Larix kaempferi | reverse complement strand
CATTTTGTAAATATGGAGGGAGAAAGTGAAGTAGAAGTTCAAAATAGGGAGTTTAATAGGTTGGAGGAAATTTTTGAAGATAGAGATGGCGATGTTTTTGATATAGTCATATCCCTTGGTCTCTTCCATGAAATTAAAAATAAATTAAATATTTTAGAAGCACAAGGAATAGATGTAAATGTGGTTCACAGGTCCTATCTTTACCATTTTTTCCCAGAACAAACCCTAAATTTTCTTGATTTTGTCTCATGGTGTGCAACAAATTATTCCGAGTCGGAGAGGGTTATTATGGATTTCATCCGGTCAAAAATCCTTTGTCCCATTAATTCCTTGGTCATTAGAGATTCGTTAGAGGTTCCCTAGTTATTTTCCCAAAACCCTAAGGATTTTAGTAGAAAATTTACTCTTCCCTATGGACATTGCTCTATTTACTGAAGATTCCCAATGTGTCCTTTCTTTACTATGTCATTTTTTAGGGTTATATAATGATAAGCTTGTCCTAGAAACCCTGTTAAGCTTGTTGTTTAGATTGATTTTACACCAGTTTGAGTCTGAGTCTAGTCAATACTTTTGTCTTAAATTTGATGAATTCTTAGCTAAAAATGTTCATATTTAGCTAGTGAATTTACACATGACTTGACATTTTAGGTTTCAATCCTATTTGGTGAGAATGTTTCTATACTTCAATGAAGATAATTTATAGTTTTCTGAAGTAGTTTTCACTTCTGATATTAGAAATAATGCTTTCAATTATATGAACGTTATAATGTCAGAGATATACAGAGTCTTCTTCCAGGAAAAGCTACACGTCTTAGTGTTAAATTTTATGCAAAAGATGTTCATCATGCTTATAAAAGAATTAATAGATAAATTAGTCATGGTCCTGTATATAAAGTTGCAGCGAAAATAAGAATTAACCCCTCTTAGAGATTCATTTAGATAAGAGTTCAACAACCTGGAACCTGTGTGGACTTTGGAGTAGACCGAGCCTAGAATGGGAACCTGTGTGGAAGCATGCAACAGAGATTGGACCGAGCATGGAACCTATGTATGGATTGAGCTGCGTTGAACGTAGATGGGACTGAGCGTAAAACCGAGCCCGTTGTGTGGAACTGTTACCCGAGATTTGACTGTCCCATTGGAGCTTTTTTGCTGTTGCAGGGGAACTGGAAGCCAAACCCTTGAAAATTCTATCTCGTAACTACTTCCCGAAAATACTACTACCCAGAACTACTACGAATATTTTGGTTGTTGGGTAAATACGATGGTGTCTAAACAATGTAAAATTCAAGCACAACAGATCTATAAAACAAGAACAACAGTTACAATAACAAGAGATGCATGTAGATCTTTACAACAAATTGAGTGCAGAAACATTGGTGCAGAAGGTTTGCAGTAGTAATACATTATTATTAACTCATAAGATTAATTACAATACAAAATAATGGCATGAATAGCCAATCAATTCGAACCCTAGAGAGATCATTCGAATGGAATGCATGAGCGTGGATTACTTGGTCATTTAACACCAATCAGAACATCAGTTAACCACTTACATGCACTGTAACTGACTCTAACAGACTATGAAGCAGTCAAAATGAGTCTAACTAAGTTTGAAACTCAACTGAATGCCCAAAAATAGGTGAGGGCACCTTTCTGACTCCAATTAACTTATTTTCAAGTGAAATTAGGTCAAATATCGTAGGAGGGCACCTTTCTGACTCCAGTTAACTGAATTTAGTATTAAATGCTCCTATTTGGACTGAGTTGGGAGCTTTCATCATGAATTATCACGTCAGTTGGCTCCCCGAGTGAAGGAGGAGGCCCAATTGACCAAAACTGATGATATGCGGATGATGTAAGCACATATTTAAGTCAACATACTTAGGATAAGTGGTAAATTATGCTGTTAAGCCCAAATAAATGATGTGTAGTTGGAAAATGAATCCAACACCCCCCCTTAATCTAATCTCATGTGGAGGAATAAAATAAAATAATAAGAGGGCCCTGGCAACAAAGGCCATAGGTAGCCCGCACGGGTGTGGGTCACTGGCAGTTTAGTTGTTATGAAGTCACATTTGTAAATGGAGGTCACGAGTTCAAATCACAATTGGCTTTACCCATGTCCCATGCTTGCGGGGTGTGTGGGGCACCTGGGGGTAAAGTGGTAGCGGGATTGGATCCCTGGACCCCATGTCACGTGAGTACTAGCCCAGTTTCCAGTTGCCAATTCCCCTAGTTAAAAAAAAAAAAGGCCATAGGTCACCCGGTACAAAAATAATCCAAAAAATGCTAAAAAAATCTAAGTGAGGAAAGAGGGAAAAAACGAGTGGGAAAGAAACCCCCCCCTCAAAGTGAACACTAAAGGATCTAATCTATCCTCACCATAGTAGAACTCACCCCTAATAGTGAACATAGGTAAGAGAACTTCTTCTCAATGAAGCTCTTGGTGAAGATGTCTGCAATTTGCTCTTCTCTAGGGAAATACTGCAGTACAATGGTTCTGTCATGCACGAGCTCTCAGATGTAGTGCATGTGGATATCGATATGATTGGTACTCTGTCTCTGAACCGTATCTGTCAAGATCTTGATTGCACTCTGATTGTCACAAAAAATGACAGTAGAAGTAGTGCTACCAATATCAAACACAGCTAGAATACTCTGCAACCAAACTGCTTGAATGCAAGCATTGACTGCTCCTTGATACTCTACCTTTGCTGAAGATAAGGAAATGGATGCCTTATTTTTTATTAACCAGAAAATAGGCTCTGTACCAATAAAAAAAACATATCTGGAAGTGGACTTCCGATCAATGCTATCACCTACCCAATATGAATCAGTGAGTCCAACCAAGTCAAGATCAAAATCTGCAGCATAGTGAATGCCCAAAAGTTTCGTACCCTGCACATAATGCAAGATCCTTTTGGATTCATTCCAGCGAAGCTCATGCATATTCTACATGTACCTTGACACAACATTCATGACCTAATAAATATCAGGTCTATAGTGTTTTAGATACAAAATACTACCAATCAGTTGCTGGTAGAGTGTAGAATCACCATCCTTAAGACTGATTCCTGAGAAAAATGGGAATGGTGCAGCTTTGCATTATGCGATATTGAACTTATTTATCATGTACAAAGCATATTTTGATTGATAAATCATGATCCAATCAAAATTATGAGTGATTTCGAGACCAAGGAACTGCTTCAGCAGGCCTAAATCACTCATATCTAATGCTTGGTGTAAATCGGTTTTTATTGTGCCGATTGAAGCAAGAATGCTTCTTGTAATCAATAAGTCATCAACATGAAGTACAATGATCATAAAAATACCTTCATGCTTCTATAGATATACATTCGTATCTGATTTGCATCTCACAAATTTTTGCGACAGAAGAGAGGAATCCATCTTTGCATACTATGCTCTTGGGGCCTGTTTTAAACCATACAAATATTTCCTTAATATGCAAACACATGTCGAATATAATATGTAACCTTCAGGATGTTTCATGTAGATATATTCTTTAATATACCCATGAATAAAATCACCCTTCACATCCATGTGGTGCACCTCCCAATGCTTGGATGCGGAAATTGCCAAAATTAGCTGGTTTCAGTCCATTTTTGCAACTGGTGCAAACGTTTATGTGTAGTCCACACATTGGACTTGTAAGAATTTTTTTTCCACCAAAATTGCTTTGTATTTGCAGGTTGAACCATTAGCAACAACATTGGTTTGGTAGACCCATTTTCATTGAACCAATTTCCTCTCAGGTGGAAGTGAAACTATCTCCCATGTTGCATTTTTCTGAAGAGAATTGTACTCTTTATCCATGGTAGTTTTCCATCTCGGCATGATGGGAATGGTAGTATGATTTTGGATATGAAACAAATATAAAAAACACTTTTAAGATAGCAATGGATCACCATATGAAATATCCATACATGCTCTTTGAAATTCTGCTCGGGTTCTTCTTATATCGGTAGGATTTCAAATGTTGGAACCAACAGATGTGAGAGTCTTTTTTGCCCACTTTGGAAACTGAGGGGGATCATTTGGATTTGAATATGAACCTGATTATTCATGTTCATTAATATCATACATAATATCAGAATATAAACTTTCAGTATCATCTCTAGAATATTCTTCCAGAAGAGGAACCAATTTGGCAGTTCTTCTACCACTAGTTGTAGATCATGAGCCATTCTTCAAATTGGACACTTCTCTCGATGAATATTCTTTTGGATATGATATCCATGAGTTTGTATCCTTTGTATTATTCATGATATCCAATGAGGATGCAATCAATACTTTGTGCTTCCAAATATCTTCTCTTCTCAAGCAGAATTCTAGCCCATGCAGTGGACCCCAAAACCATGAGATGTGACACATCAGGCTTGTGACTAGTGTAGGCTTCGAAAGAAGTTTTAACTTTGACAGATGAGTGTGGAACTTTGTTCTGAATGTATACAACAACATTCATGGCCTCAACCCAAATATTTGAAGCCAAACCTTTCGACTCAAGCATACAAGTAACCATCTCTTTCAATGCTCGTTTTTTCCTCTCCGCTACACCATTCTGTTGAGGTTTGTAGGGGATGGTGTGTTGGATTTGGATTCCATTGTCTGAAAAATTTTGCAGCAGATATGTTTTGATATATTCTCCACCATTTTCAGATCTAAGATATTTTATCTTGCTCCCAGTGGTAGTCTCAACAGAAGCCTTGAAATTCTTGAACCTTTCAAACACTTCCGATCTGTTCTTGAGAAAGCAGACCCATGTGAACCTGGAAAAGTCATCAATGAATGTGAGAATGTAACTTGATCCATTCATGGATGGATTTGGTAATGGAACGCTGATATCATTGTGAATCAGCCCCAAAATACAAGAAGCCCTGCTAGCTTTTCCTCGATCGAACTTGTGCTCAGGATGCTTTCCAATTATGCAACCTTTGCATATCCATTTTGACGATTTAATGTTTGGAAGGAATTCAACCATGTAATTATTTTGCAGCATCTGAAAATATTTGTAATTAAGGTGTCCAAACCTCTCATTCCATAGCCGACTAACTTCATTTCCATGATTCATAAGGGCACTTGGCTTTGAATATGGAAAAAAGTGGGAAAACTCATATGTTTTTTGTAGCATGATTTTCCTTGCCTACTGCAATGAGCTCTCCAGTGGTAATTTCATAAATTTCAACATTATCAACGCTGAATACAACCTTCTTGGGAAAACTAGTATGTGTCATTTGATACACAGAAAGCAGGTTTGAACCTAGAGAAGGGACATATAGAACATTTTGAAAACTGCCATGTTCTAAGTGAATTGTACCTTTGCCTTTCAATGAAATTTGTGAATTGTATCCCATGTGGATGGAGATGCGGCTGTCGGATTCCAATGATGAGAAAGAGTATTTTCTTGCAACCATGTCATTCGAAGATCATGAATCTATGAGAAGATATTTTGAATTCAAAACAATTGCCTTGATTGCATGACCTCTTTTTGGATGATCATTCTGATCTCCATTGTCCTTCTTCCTTGCGCCATCTGGAAGAGTGATATTGTTCTTATACAAGAGAAGGACCATATGATCAATAGCCTTCTTCATGCATGAGATTTCAAGATGAAATCCCTTTCCACAGTAAGAACACTTTGTCTTCTCCTTGCCCTTTTGCTTGTCTTTTCTTGAGCCCGAGGTCTCATCTGACTGCATGGACTTCTTCTTCTTCTTAGGATGATCAAACTTGGTCTTGTCCTTCTGATTTTTCTTTCCTTTAGCTTTCGTAGCCTTGGGTCCTCCAGCAAACAAGGCTTGATCCTTGGAGGATCTCATGGACCCCATATGAACAATCTTGTCATGCTCTTTGGTAAAGGACTCAATGAATGCATGCAAGGATGACATCTTCCAATTTAGAATTGTGATTTTTCTCGAATGAAAGGTAGAGATAAACACTGAAAAAATATGCTCCCAGTTTCGAAAGGATTGAGAGAATCAATTGATCCTCCTTCTTCTCTACACCACATTGCTTCAAATGAAGCACCAAATAATTGAACTTGGTGAAAAAATCATTAATGGTTTCGAAATTTCTAGGATTGAGGGAAATCAATTCATTATCCAACTGATAAGCCCTCAATTCATCCTGGTTTCCTAAGAGACTGGCAAGTTATTCCCATACTTCTTTTGGAGTCTTCAATCTACTGAGATGGAAGAGAAGGCCTTTCGAAATACTAAGACATAAGAAACCATAAGCTTCATCAATCTCATTCAGAAACTTGGACTTCTCTATAGATGCATTAGGCTCTGGTTTTGTGCCCATGGTGACTCTCTAGAGTCCCTTGGAGCACAATATGATCTCTGTATCTTCTTTCCATTGATGATAATTGAAAGGAGTAAGAATATTTTTTGAAGAAGAGTCCATCTTGAGCTATAGCGAATGTAATAGGAGGATTTTTGAGACACCTGCAGTAAAAAACAAACAAACAATTTTAGGTCGACAACCTGCACTTTTTAAGTTGCATCACTCCTAGCGTAGCTTATCAAGCAAGCTTGATAAACCGAATGCACAATTATCCAATATTTATGTGGGAAACTTTCCGCTTCTGGTGCAGTGTTGGAATAATTTTGAGCAATCTTGCTAAAGCTTCATCTGTGATCCCTGTAAAAATTTGTAGAAGAGTTTCCTTGTCCTGCTATGGCTTGGATACCATGTAAAATGAAAGCATATAAGGTCTATAAAATAAGAACAATAGTTACAATAACAAGAGATCTATGCGGATCTTTACAACAAATTGAGTGCAAAAAAACTGGTGCAGAAGGTTTGCAGCAGTAATACATTATCATTAACTTAGAAGATTAATTAAAATACAAAATAATGGCATGAATAGCCAAGAAATTTGAATCCTAGAGAGGTCATTCGAATTGAATGCATGGGAGTGGATCACTTGGTCAGTTAACACCACTCGGAACATTATTTAACCACTTAAATGCATTGTAATTGACTCTAATAGACTTTGAAGCAGTCAAACTGTGTCTAACTAAGTCTGAAACTCAAATGAATGCCCAAAAATAGGTGAGCGTGCCTTTCTGACTCCAGTTAACTAATTTTTAGGTGAAATTAGCTCAAATCTGGTAGGAGGGTTCCTTTCTGACTCCACTTAAATTAATTTAGTATTAAATTCCCCCAATTGGGTTGAGTTGGGTGCTTTAATCATGCATTATCATCCTAGTTGGCTCCCCGAATGAAGGAGGAGGCCCAGTTGACTGAAACAGATGATATGATGATGATGTAAGCACATATTTGAGTCAAAATACTTAACATAAGTGATAAATTAGGCTATTAAGCCCAAATAAATGATGTGTAGTTGAAAAATGAATCCAACAAACAATGCCCACGAAAATTTGTTGCATCACCCAAAGTAAAGGAAAAATTCACCTTTATTACACGATGTTGCCAGGAAAAAACGAGATTAATCGCCGTTGTAGTTCGTATTGGATCAGATCGGAATTTATCGTCGATTTCTATGTCAGCGATCTAACTTGGATAGTTTGGGAAACGATTCAACTACATGACCTAAGGTTAGCAAGCAAGGCGTTAAAGGAACAAGGGCTAAAATTTGTTTTTTTTTGGAAAAACACTCCATGTGACCGTGAGCTAAGTTAAAGCGGGTAAAAATGGTTAATGAAACGTCTTGTAAAATTTTATCAGAAATCAACGGTTTAGATTCGAGGAGTTATGAGATCTGTGGCAGATAGGGAATCCTCTAGGAAAACTTCCATGTCATATAACATCGACAAATTTTGGCGAAATGATCGTTGGTACGTGCTAAATTCAGGAAGCAATCTATCGTGGATGAATGACAAAATAAAAGATTGATGGTTGATGTTGATTTCGCACTTTCAACTAGCATGGAGAATGAAAAGGGTAAGCGGTGGTGGAATTTTTACCACTTACCATGTGTTGAGTCGAGGATCATTCCGATGAATGAAAAATTGTATTGGAAAACCACTTCTTAAGATCCTGAAACCACCTACATGAGATATTATAAAAGGAAACGGGGTCACATGGAAAAGGGAATATTTTTCACTTTGCACCTGAGGAAGAAGACATTGCTAGAACATGTGGAATCCCAATCAGATTCATTGAGATTTGATATCCAGGTATGCCACAATATCCCAAAAAAACAAATCATTTTGTAAAGATGGAGGGAGAAAGTGAAGTATAAGTTCAAAATAGGGAGTTTAACAGGTTGGAGGAAATTTTTTGAAGATAGAGGTGGCAATTTTTTTGATATAGTCCTATCCCTTGGCCCCGTCCATGAAATTAAAAATAAATTAAATATTTTAGAAGCATAGGGAATAGATGTAAATGGGGTTCACAGGTCCTATATTTACCATTTTCCCCAGAACAAACCCTAAATTTTCCTGATTTTGTCTCATGGTGCACAACAAATTATTCCTAGTCAGAGAGGGTTGTTATGGATTTCATCCAGTCAAAATTCCTTTGTCCCATTAATTTCCTGGTCATTAGAGAGTCGTTAGAGGTTCCCTAGTTATTTTCCCAAAACCTTGACGATTTCATGGAAGAAAATATAATTAATTTGTATATACTGTATACAATGGACATGAAACAATCCTTCATGTTGAAAATCCTTAAATATGACATTTCAGTAGAAAAGTTACCCTTCCCTCTGGACATTTCCCTATTTAGTGAAGATTCCCAGTGTGTCCTTTCTTTACTGTGTCAGTTTTTAGGGTTAGATAATGATAAGCTTGTCGCAAAAACCATGTTAAGCTTGTTGTTTAGATTGAGTTTACACCAGTTTGAGTATGAGTCCAATCAGTACTTTTGTCTTAAATTTGATGAATTCTTACATGCAAATATTCATATTCAACTAGTGAATTTCCACATGACCAAACATTTTAGGTTTCAATCCTATTTGGTGAGAATGTTTCTATACTTCAATGAAGAGAATTTACAGTTGCCTGAGTAGTTTTCACTTCTGAGATTATAAATAATGCTTCCAATTATATGAACCTTATAATGTGAGATATATATAGAGTCTTCTTCTAGGAAAATCTACCCAGAGTGTTACCAGATGTTGATGTATATGTAACTTCAGAATGTATTTTACCCATGTGTATTGTATTCATATAGAGATGTTATTATTCCTCTATACAGAAGTGTTTGTATTCCTATAGAGATGTTATTATTCATCTATACGGAAGTGTCGTCATTTATATTGTAAGTGTCGTAACTTATACTTGATGGGTTATTAGACCACCAAGTGTGGGGTCGGCCCGAATTAAGTTAACCATGTGTTAAGCTAGACAAGTAGGCCACATTAGTTTATTGGGTAGGACAAGACAAGTATAAATAGAGATTGGGAGATCTCTATTTGATCACTTATTACTCACACTTCTCTCATTCAGAAAGTGGCACACTTGTGAGGAGGAGGTTCTGCTGCTAGGAGAAGACTATCTCTTGTACTTGGGTTGTATCCTTGCTCTATCTATCTCTGAGGATGTTATTGGGGTTTTTCACCTTTATGGTTTTCCCCAAGTAAACTCTGTGTCTCTTGTGTGATTGCATTATTGTGTCCATGATTGATATGTTGTATATATGCTATACATGTTGTTCTCTCAGTTAAGATCCTAGATTAGATTGAAGTAAATTCTAAAAATCTAACACCAGAAATGAAAGATGTGTTACAGTTCAGTCCTGAGAATAGGGTTGGTGATTGGTTCCTTTTAAAGGAGCATACTATTATCAAGTTTTATGGTTTTTTTCTTGAACCTTATATTCTACCCGCATTCTTAGCACCAAGATTTTTTGCTTTAGAATTCATTAGAAAAAATCTTATTCTGGCGAATGAATATTTCTTAAACTTTAGAAAGGCTTTTGAGGTTAAATTTCCTTTGGAAATTGGTCCCTTCATTGTAAAGAAGAAAGCTGCTCTCCCAGTGATAGAAGGATTTCTACAAGACATGAATTTCATGAAGGATTCAAAGATTAATTATGATCCACATCATATTATTTCTCTGAGAAGACAATAGAATAAGAATTTTTTTTTTGATCATCAAGAAGTGGAGGGATTGGCTGAGAGATCCAATATGATGGAATATCAATCAAGTGTAGAGAGTTCATAAAGCTTACAGTCAAATCCCTCTCCATTGATTAAGTATTCTACTATGTTAGTACCTACTCCCAGTAAAGTTGAAACTATTGGTAAAAAAAGTTTTTTAGAGACAATTGATGTAGAAGTTGAAGACCGAGATGCCACAAAAATTCCTAGACTTGATCAAGGGAAAGAAATGGTGGGATTCAGAAGCAAATAAGACTAAATAAAAAGAAAAGGTGCATGGACCAGCCTTTCAAATACTGGATTACAATTTTTTTGAGGTACAAGAAGCTGGTTCCAGTGACAGGCATCGTTCTAAATCTGATTTGTATGTTAAATATGGTCTAGATAAAAGGGATTCTTCTGAAAAGGTTCAGAAACTTTTTCCTAAAGTTAGAGATGTATCAAATAAGGCATTTTCATTAATAATAGTCAAATACCATGCAACTAATACTCTAAATTTGGCAGTGGCTTCTCAAGAGAAAGTTTCAAGATGAAAATTGACTTGCAGTAGATCCCAGTCCCAGATAAAATTTATTTACATAAGCAAACTAGAGAAGTGATTTATACTCACTTGTTAAAGGGCACTCTAAAGGCTTCAAAATTACAGTCTACAGTGGGTAGACTAGAGAACCAATTGAAGCAAGAGAAAACTGAAAATAAATCTTACCAATAGCAAATAAAGAAGCTTCAGACTAATCTTTTGGCAATGGATAGTGAACCAGATAAAGGAAAAGCCACAAAGAATATTTTAGATGAGAAATAAAGTACAATTCAATTGTTGAAGAAGAAATTGAAAATTCTAGCTACTTAGTTAATTCAAGCATCTGAATTAACATATTTGAAATAGGATAAGGATGCTTTATCCCAACAATTGAATGATAGTAATACAAAGTTGCTAAAATTTGAAGAACACCAGGGTAAATGGGAGAAGGAAAGAGCTTATCTCATAGCTCAGATTGATGTTTTGAATGAAAATCAAATAGGTTTGGAGAAAGAGAATGAGAAAAAACAATCTGAAATAAAAGAGACATGCTAGCAAAGTATGGAAGCAAGCACAAAAGGTATAGTCCAAGCCATGTCTCAGGTTAGCCTGAAAGAGGAATAAATCAAGGTACTTAAAAGGGAAAATCAATGGCTAAATTAAGTAATTAAGAAAAAAGAAGAAAAAAGGAAGGCTTCTAAAGATAAAAGTAAACAATTGCTTGAGAAAAATGAAAACTTATTGACAAGAGTATCAGGGAAGTTACCAGTACAAGGAGCTAGACATTTAATTTGGGACTTGGTAACTATCAAGGCTACTAAATTAAGACCTTATCTTAAATTTATTAAAGATAAGGATACATTGATAAGTACAACAATGCAGAGCTGTGCAGTTATGAAAGAGACTTTGCATAAAAGATCAACAAAGACAACTCAAAATACCATTGATTTTCTCAATACTTTATCAGGAGAGGAATTGAAAACATTAGCAATTAAAAAAAGGAATTACAATGATAACTTGGGAAAGGAGAGTTATTGGAAAGCATCACCATGTTGATAGTGTCCAAGTAAATGATAATCAAATGTTGCAGCAGGTTAAGTCTTTTAAAGGCTTATTTAAAGAGTTATTTCAGAAAGAAATCCCTTCTTTTTGGGACGAAGACAATAAATTGATCCCTCAGCTTGATTATCAAGCTTTATTAGTTCAAGATCGAATGGATCATAAGAAATTTGAAGATATGATCCAACCTTTAACAAGGAAGACAATAATTGATAAGCTTGAAGTGGACTTTGAAATTTTAAATCAATTTAAAATGATAGGTGCCAAATTGTCTCCTATGTTTTTTATAGACCATGTAGAATTAAGAGTTTTGGTTAAAGAGATGATTAATTATGAAGTCCCCTCTATGGAGAAATGGAAGACAGTTGAAAAGAATGGGAGGATGAAATGCAAATTGCACCAATGAGGACACATGTCAGTGATACTCAAGTGAAGGTTATGCCAAAGCCCACTTCAATGTGGCATCAAATTGTCTTTCAACATTTTGAGGATTATGAAGACTTAGTTTTGTGACAGATGTAATAAGTAGTTATAAAAATCCTATTTTCAAGCAAATAGTTAAGCAGTCAATTAGATATCATCTCTCTAATTGGGGTTGGAACCCATGAGAGCGAGACTTGTTTGACTGAGCAATTTCAATATTAATGAAAAAAATTGCAGAGTTAAGCAAAGACTTTTTTTAGGAGAGATTCTCTTGTTGTTATTTTGCAGTCTGTATTTCCTTTACTTATGTGAATGTTATTCCTATTATGTATTTCCATTGTGTTGTCTTTTCATGCTTGAATGAGATTATGTTGAGTCAAAATTCATATTGATATGTTGTATTTCCTTTCCTTATGTGAATGCTATTCATGTTATCTATTTCCATTGTGTTGTATTTTCATGCTTGTATGAGATTATGTTGAGTCAAAATTCATATTGATATGCTCTGGCTCATAGGATTCAAGTATTCAAAAAAACCTTACTCTAAAGTTAATATTGGATTCATTAAAAAACACATACAACAAAATAAGTTAATATTGGATTCATAAAAGAATACATACAACAAAATAGTGCAAATTGATCATGTTAAAGTTACATTATATTTATATTCATCTAATAAATTTCATAAGGGTTGTCAGCCGAACCGGGCAGCTAGATAAATTAGTTAAACTGTCATTCATCCCAATTATACAAAATGAATGGAAGACCCTTTGCAAAATAGGTCAGTCTGATATTATCCTTCCATTCTTCTACTATCCCTTTAAAAGTACAACCCTTACAAGGGACCTGCCTATACAAAATGAACAGAAGGGACTTTTCAAAATATGACAAAATCCCTCCCCTAAACTAACAAAAAACGAAAAACTAAAAACTAAAAACAGATAGGTAAAACTAACATAAAACAAAAAAATAAAATTTATCCTAAAAATATAAAGAGAGCGTGGTGGGTGGGCCGCATGGTTCCATCAGTCAATCTCCATTGATTTTGGACATAAGGGAGGCTTGTCAGCTAGAGGGGACTATTCAGAACCTACTGAAGTCGTTGGGATCCTCTCGACGTCACATGGAGCTTGGGTTGTTGCATCGTGTTTGACAAGGAGCCTTCGCATCCGTTTATTCAGCTCGTCATTATTATTTTTTAACTTGCGGTCGATGGTGTCCCCGATTCTCTTCTCCATAGATTCCAAGTCCCTTTTGTCGCATTTCCCCTCCAACTTCTATCAAAGTTCTGCTATTTGCTTTTCCAACTGCTCCACTCTTTGTCTATTCACATCATTGCCGCTAGTCCTTCCAACACAGCCACGACTTCTACCATTCGCCATTATATAATAACAATATAGGCCTGAAGAACTCGAGTAACAAATTTTCCCGTACAGGAGCCCGCCGCCACTAAGCAGAGCACTGGTCAGAATCCGGTTCCTGCCCTTCTATGAACCTTCAATAACCAAACAAGGAGGAGGGTGACTGGAGGGATAAACTGTCGAAGCAGAGCTAAGTTAGACAACATTTTCGGCAAGCTCCAAGGAACAGGGGAAGATCCGATTTAAAGGAGCAAAAATGAACAAAAAACATGAACACAGATAGGAATAAATCTCCACAATTGTCAAAAATAAATATGAAAGTACTTGAAAGAGGGGTATATGACATTACAAGTCAGATACCTTACCCTGACCGACCTTTGAATTGACTGATGGGACAGATTGACTTCTAGGGTTCGACGATATAATCAAGGGTAGGGTCCAATTTCACTTTGAAGGGCTATGAGATATTGAACCCTTCAATGTTGACATGTAAAAATAAATCATTCTTTTCATTTGAAAATGTAATAGTACATCAAATTTCATTATCGCTTTTACAAATTTCTTAATATAGTGACAATATTTGCATTGTTCCTCTCTATACAATTTAATAAGCCATGTTATATTAATACGGGCTAGTTAAATAACCCAAGAATCCATATAGAATAAATTTAAAAAACAGAATGACAAAAAATCTAACAATATGAATAAATCACTTGTTTTTATCAATTATACCAAGTCTAGACATTGTTGTAGATGGCTTTATAGAAGATCTAGTGTAACATGGGAAAAATTCAATGAAGAAGAGGGAGAGATGACCATAAGACATAAGATAAGTCTAGACAACAAGATCAATCTTCCAAGATGGCATTGAGATGAAACATAATTGAGAAAAGAAGGAGAGGTAACATGCCATAGGAATAACATCTAAGGTTGGTGTTAATTTTTTACACGACCCATTTCGTATTATCTACACAATTCTACTGTTCAAGGTTTGGAAATTGCAAAAAATGGCAGTGAGGTTGTACAATCTGAGAAGTGTGATTTTTTGTTGGTCCATAGACCAGTCGCATAATGCATTACAAATTTTAACCAATTTGGTTTGGAAAGTTAAAACCCTAGATCTAACTCTTTTCTACACTGTAATATCCCGAATTTTGATGTTTATATCGATGTTATATATTGGGCGTAAAGCCTAGATGCATATGATTTATTTTGATATATCGGGCGTAAGCCCCAATGCACATGTTTTACTTTTTGAGGGACGTAAGCTCGATGCACATGACGTATTGTTGATCTATATATACATATTTGGGCATGGACCCTAACCGATGCAGGTTATTGCTATATACTGGGCAGGAAGCCACAATGTATTTGATTGATGTTTTTGTGTACCAGACCCTAATATACTGAGATGATCTTTGTTACATACTCTGCAGAGTTATGATATGAATGATTGAATTTTATGATGTGTTGAGCATGGACTCTGGATCACATGGATGACCTATTTACCGGGCATAAGCCCCGATGTACATAGAGGACTTTTATTATGTACTGGGCGTAAGCCCCGATGTACATAGAGTGTTGGGCATAAGACCTGGATCACTCCAAGCTTGATAATAAGTACCGAATCTGAGGCCGTTTCTCTTTTGTGAATGTATTTCCTATTACATCATCTCATCACTTTGACTCATATTTGACTTAACTATGTGAGTTATAATTCATTTTATATGCTTTGATTCACACATTTAAATATTGTCAATGTTTTTTCTTCCAAATTAATGCATAATTCATCTGAGTTTAATGCTCTGTGTTATTAATGTATTGTTTTCTTTAATATTCTATCATTCCTAAAATTGCTATTTGTTTGGAGAAATGATACCTACTTTTTCTTTGTGAAATATTTATCCTACCACCGGGCTCTTAAATAATTTTGAGAAATGCGTGTGTTGACTCCATACCCAATGGATTTTTTTTTATTCAACCACTTTGTTAAACTGTGTGGTGTAAATAAATATCTCGCTATTGATTTAAAAATGTGAACTATTATGATTGACCATTAGATAACATATAATTTTTTTTTCCTGACTTCCGACTTCCAACAAGAAGGGTTGGTCGACCCTTAATTTATGAGAGAAAATAGAAGAATGAACAACCAACCCTTCCCTTATTGTAGGATTATTAGGAATAGTAAACACTAGAAGGATTGGGACCCCTTCTTATATCCTCGAAATATAAAGAATATCAACCGCCCCTTCATTTAGTAGAGAATTGTGGACACCTGTATCTAGCAATTCACTTATATCCAGAATGGTGAACAAAAGAAGGATTGACCGGCCCTTCTTACAGTCTAGAAATATTATGAAAAAAATACTGGGCATAAGAAGGGTCGGTCGCCCCTTCATTTATGAGAGAATTGTAAAAATATTCAACCTACGAAGGCTAGGCCATCAATTCATGTATATCCAGAATGGTGAACACTGGAAGAATACTGAGCACAAGAAGGGTCGATTGACCCTTCATTTACGAGATAATGTAAAAATATTTAATCTATGAAAGCTAGGCCGACAATTCAGCTATATCCCAAATGGTGAACATAAGAATGAACGGTTGACCATTCTTGTATTGTAGGATTAGTAGAAATAGTAAACATCAAAAGGTTTGGGAACCCCTTCTTATATCCTCCAAATATCAATAATATCATGGAGATAAAGGATCGACCGCCCCTTCGTTTAGTAGAGAATTGTAAAAATATTGAACCAACAAATACTCATCCAGAAATTCACCTATATCTAGAATTGAGAAAAAAGAAAGAATGACTTGCCCTTCTTGTACTCTATAACTATTATGAAATGAATACTGAGCACTTGAAGGTTTGGTCGCCACTTCAATTATGAGAAAAATGTAAAATTATTCAACCTTCGAATACTAGGCCAACAATTCATGTATGTCCAGAGTGGTGAACACTGGAAGAATACTGAGCAAAAGAAGGGTCGACCAACCCTTCATTTATGAGAGAAATGTAAAACTATTTATTATACGAAGGATAGGCCGGCAATTCATCTATATCTATTATGGTGAACACAAGAATGAACGACCAACCCTTCATGTATTGTGGGATTAGTATGAATAGTAAACATAAGAAGGATTGGACACCCCTTCTTCTATCCTCCAAATATCAAGATTTGTTTTTTTTTTGGAATGGATCTGCAACGGCTCGGAATTGATCTGCAACAATTCTGGACAGATGTAATCTACTATTTATCAGCTAACAATAGATATGGACCCAAGGTATGTGCAACTTCCTAAAGGTTCAGGTAATTCACTCGGCCACCAATGTTGTCTAACAACTTGCTCAGGTAAAAATGATAACCACTCAGGTAAAACTAATAACCTCTTTGCCGCAAATGACAGCTCTTGGTTTACCTCACGAGTTAGAACTAGTCAATCAGGTAGGGGTCATTTCCCTTTTTGCTGGTCGGTCCTCTCAATGGGACAACTACTTCGGTGTTCCTGTGGTACTCCTCACAATGAGTTTTAGGGTTATGCCAAGTAATTCTCACAGCTAAGAGGATATGGATTATTCCTGGATCCGAACCTGCAATTGAAAGGAACAATACATATGCAAATTTTTATTTTTTTGGCAGAAATTCCTGCCAACGAGCCCAAGAAAGTGCTCTGATACCAGATGTGAGGAACCTAGAGCAATTAAATGATGAAAATGCATGTTATATCATAAATAGCAGAACACATAAGAGATTTATTGATCGCAGGCCACTTCGAGGGGGAAACCTCATTTCAGCAAGCTCAATACAAATAAATCTTGAATGCCTTCATTGGCGTTAATAGGTACTTATATATTAAGTCTATCCGTCCAATACTATGGATCAATACCATGGAACATATAATACTATGGGATGACTTACAAAGCATATGCGTCCAATACTGTGGATCAATACCATGGAACATATAATACTATGGGATAATACAAACTATGGATCAATACCATGGAACATATAATACTATGGGATGAATTACAAAGAATATGCATCCAACAACAATATACTAACAAAGTAAAGAGAAGGGTTGACATGGGTTCCTAACATACTGTGTCTTGGAAACTATGCAATTTGTTAAGTTTAAACTAATTTGACTAGCAAGATCACTGAAAGAAACATAATCACAAGATAGACAAAGATATTACCCTGTGAAACCCTCATGGGGTAGAAAACCTAGCAAAGCTTTACTCAATAAGATGATCAACCAAAATACAAGATGTTCTCCAAGACTTGACCTCCTTCTTCTCTACCTCCTATGTAGACCTCTCAAACACAAGTGCGCTACTTTCTGAGTTGATCAAGTGTGTCAAATGAGGAGCTCTCCTCCTCTACTTATACTGATTCCCGACTGACCAAAATCCCTAATGGGGCTGACCTCTCTTAGTGAAGTCTAATAACCCCTAAATAATAAACCCAGGGCCGACCCCCACATGGTGGGTCTAATAACCCTGGTTACCACAAACCATCAGAGGAATAAACATCTCCAGATACATAATAGAATCACCTTAGAGGGATGAAACATCTCTGGAATAATAAAGTACAAATATAATATTCTTAGAAGTTACAATATTCAACACTCCCCCTTAACAAGAAGGATATTATAACAACATATGCAGGAGCAAGGAGTCATCGACTACATCATACATGATACATCTGTAAATCATCAGAAGCTTTCTTCAATACATCATCATCAGTAACTCAACTAGTTACTGGAACATCAATCATCATCATCATCATCATCACACGATCATCAACATCGTCATCACACGATCATCAACATCGTCATCACACGGTCATCAACATCGTCATCACATGGTCATCAGCATCGGCATCACATGGTCATCAGCATCGTCATCACACAATCATCAGCATCATCATCAACACACATGATCCTTCCTTTCGGAATTATGGGATCAATCTTATCACAATCATGTTTAAGACAATCCTTCCTCTTGGAATTACGGGATTTACGGTCTAAGGATGATTAATCCATACTCAATCTCTTTTAAGACAATCCTTCCTTTTGGAATTATGGGATTTACGGTCTAAGGATGATTAATCCCTACTCAATCTCTTTTAAGACAATCATTCCTTTCGGAATTATAGGATTTACGGTCTAAGGATGATTAATCCCTACTCAATCTCTTTTAAGACAATCCTTCCTTTCGGAAGTATGAGATTTATGGTCTAAGGATGATTAATCCATACTCAATCTCTTTTAAGACAATCCTTTCTTTCAGAATTACGGGATTTACGGTCTAAGGATGATTAATCCCTACTCAATCTCTTTTAAGACAATCCTTCCTTTTGGAATTACGGGATTTATGGTCTAAGGATGATTAATCCCAAACTTGTACCTTTTGAACTGAGGTCCAGGGACGATCCAGTCCTATCATTTCCACTACGGACTTCATTCTCGGAGACATATGTCTACGGCTCACTTTAGGACTGAAGTCCAGGGATGATCCAATCCCCACTTGTCCACTAAGGACTTCATTCTCAGAGACATAAGTCTACGGATCAATTCAAGGGACCGAAGTATGGGGATGATACAATCCCCACCTGTATCCTCATCAATACATCAATACAAGAACAAGTATCCTCATCACTACAAGTATATATATCATCAATTTATGTATCCTCATCAATACAAGTACATATATCATCAAAACATGTATCCTCATCAATACATCAATACAAGTGCATATCATCAAAACATGTATCCTCATCAATACATCAATATAAAAACAAGTAGTGTAAGTATTCTAAGTATAAGTGTCCTAAATCTAAGCATACATAAATATCTAGGTGTAGTAAACAGGTATCCTCATCATCGACCTGGCTGTCGATGAGGGAAATCTCATCATCAGTGATTATATCACTCCCCCTTTCGAGGAGGGTCCTTTTGAATTACACCAAGCTTGTCTCGGAAACATTCAAATTTTATTCGAGACAGAGGTTTGGTCAATATATCAGCAATCTATTCCTCAGTGCTCACATACTCGAGCTTAATAGCTCCTCTTTGCACCATATCTCGTATGTAGAAATATCAGATCTCTATGTGTTTTGACTTATTGTGGAAAACTGGATTTTCTACCATCTTAATACAACTTTGATTGTCACACATGATCACAGTAGGATCCATTTCTAAGTCAAACACTCCAGATAATAATTTTCGAAGCCATACTGCTTCACAACTAGCATAGCAGGAAGCTATATATTCTGCTTCGACAGTACTGAGAGCCAGACTAGATTGTTTCTTGTTGAACCATGAGATCATTGCAGATCCAAGACCATAACATCCACCTGATGTACTCTTTTTGTCTAAAACACTTCCTGTCCAATCAAAATCTGAGTAACCATGTAATTTGAGTTCATGATTTCCAAGATAGTATAGACCAAAATCTAATGTACCCTTTAGATACCTCATTACATGCTTTACAGCTATTAAGTGAACCTTTCTAGGTTCTACTAGATACTAACTCAGGGTATTTACAACAAAGCATATATCTGGTCTGGTATTTGTTAAATACATCAATGACCCAATGAGTTGTCTATATAGGGTTACATCCACTAATTCTGATGAGTCATTAACTAATAACTTCAAGTTGGAGTCCATGGGAGTGGCCATGGATTTACACTCCAACATATCAAATCTTTTCAAAATCCCCACAACATACTTACCTTGATTTAAAAAGATTCCTTTTGGTTCTTGCCATACTTCTAGACCTAAGAAGTAGTGCATTAATCCGAGATCCTTCATTTCAAATTCTGCAGAAAGCTTCTTCTTACATTCGACAATTTGATTCTCATTTCCTGTTAGAAATAGATCATCTACATACAATAGTAATATAATAGGTTTATCATCCATAACCTTGAGGTAAAGATTTGGATCAACTTTACTCTTGGTAAAGCCCATGCTTGTTAAGAAACTATCAATCCTTCCGTACCAAGCTCTGGGAGCTTGCTTCAATCCATACAAAGCCTTTTTCAGCTTGCATACATGTGTTCTTCCATCTTTAACCTCAAATCCTTGAGGTTGTTCTATGTACACTTCTTCTTCAATTACACCATTTACGAAGGCTGTCTTAACATCCATTTGGTGTAATTTCCACTTCATCATAGATACAAGTGCCATGATAGTTCTAATTGAAGTGTACCTAGAAACTGGTGCAAATGTTTCTTCATAGTCAATTCCCTCCTTTTGAGAGAATCCTCTGGCTACAAATCTTGCCTTATATTTTTCAATGCTACCATCTGCAACATGTTTTATTTTGAATATCCATTTGGAAGAAACCACACTTTTATCTTTTGGTTTGGGAACTATATCCCAAACATCATTTTTCATTATTGACTGGTATTCTTCTATCATTGCTTCTTCCCACTCCTTCTTTTGAGTTGACTCTTCATAGCTAGTAGGTTGTTGATCCACAAGATCACACATCAAGGCCACATAGTTGGATACTAGCTTTGGTTTCTTTCTTTCTCTTGTGGAGCCTTCAAGAGATCCACATTTTTCATCTCCTTGAATAATGTCTCTAGCCCATGCTGGCCTTCTTTTCTTAGATAAGTTTGTAATAGGGGGTTCTTGTGGTTCCAACATGTCATGGTCCTCTGGTGTATCATCTTCAGGAATGGGCACAACTTTTGAGATTCTAGGAGGAGTATCTTCTTCATAGAATTCTTCAAGTTGGCACTTCCTAGATTTCTTGAGAGCTGCTTCTTCATCAAAATTTACATCTCTACTTATTTCCATATGATGAAAACCAGGTATGTAAATTCTGAAAGCTTTGGATGATTCACAATATCCAACAAATATACCTTTCTTACTAGAAGGGTCCAACTTTGTTCTCTTTTCTTTTGGAATGTGAATGTACACTGGACATCCAAATATTTTGAGATGACTTACCTCAGGCTTCTTTCCTGTGAAAACTTCTTATGGAGTCTTGAATTCAAGAGCACTATGGGAGAGCCTATTCTGTACATAGACTGTTGTCCTAGCTGCTTCAGCGCATAGATACATGGTTAGATCTTGGTCATGTATCATTGTCTTTACAGCTTCCATGATAGTTCTATTCTTTCTTTCAGCAACCCCATTTTGTTGTGGATTGTAGGGAGTGGTTAGTTTCCTCTTGATTCCAGCTTCCTTACAAAAATATTCAAATTCATTTGAGGTATATTCTCCACCATTATCTGTTCTGAGAATCTTGATTTTCTTTTTTGAGATATTTTCTATTAAGGCCTTGAACTCTTTGAATTTTCCAAAAAATTCATTCTTTCCTTTTAGAAAGTATATCCAAGTCTTTTTTGAATAGTCATCAATGAATGAGAGATAGTATTCAAACCCACTTAGGGATGTGGTGGGCATTGGTCCACATACATCTGAGTGTATTAATTCTAAATTATTCTTGGTCTTTGTTTCACTCTTTGGGAAAGGGTTCTTGATATTCTTTCCTTTGGCACGCCCCTTGCATGTACCGTTATGATCAATCTTCAAAACTGGTAATTCTATGACAGCTTTACTCACATGAGGTAGTGCTTTGTAGTTAATATGAGCAAGCTTTCTGTGCCAGAGTTCATTAGGACTAGTGGCTTCATGAACAAGGGTAGCTTCTGGATGTCCTCTAAGTTTGTATAAACCTCCTTCCTCTTCACCAATAACAATTGCATCCTTAAATGATTTTCCTTTGGGCCACAGGAGTACTTGTCCATCTACAAATGCAACCCCATAACCTTTCTTATCTAGAGCTGAGATAGAGAGTAAGTTCTTCTTTAATCCTGGGAAATATAATATATCTTTCATTTTCAAATGTTCCATAATCAAGCTTGTAATTTGCTTCACCAATTCCCTTGATGGGATATTGATAGTCATCTCCTAATGATACCTTCTATGGAGAAGACTTCTCTTCCAATCTTGAAAGAGTTTTCTTATGTCCAGTCATGTGCTTTGAAGCATCAATATCAATAAGCCATGTATCTTCTCCAGGTGTTATAGATCCTGAGAGTGCAGAGAATAGGACATACTCTTCTGCATCTTCTTCTTCATACCTTATGGATCTTTTCTTGGGGAGGGGCCTTTCTTCTTCTTCTTCTTCATCTATTTTAGATCTTTTCCTATGAGGCCTTACTTCCTCTTC
Organism: Larix kaempferi; assembly: GCA_027924585.1. Taxonomy (NCBI): domain Eukaryota; kingdom Viridiplantae; phylum Streptophyta; class Pinopsida; order Pinales; family Pinaceae; genus Larix; species Larix kaempferi. The sequence goes on along the minus strand of BSBM01000904.1, from coordinate 39,414,854 downwards.
TTCTTCTTCACTTTCATCTTTTGCAAGATGTGCATGATGTCTTTTATGGTGAGGAATTTCCTTCTTCCTTGAGGGACAAAATCTAGCAATGTGTCCTTCTTTATGACAATTGAAGCATTGGAAAGAGGAGAATTTTCTTCTTCCTTTCTTCTGAAATCTTTGTCGAGATGGAGAATCCTTGTGATTATCCCTTTTGAAGTGAGACTGATTTCTCCTTCTCTTAGTGTGTGTAGCCAAGGCTTGATCACCCCCCTTGAGAAGGAATTCTCTGTTGACTACCCTAGCTTCTTCTTGAACACAATCCTCCCATACTACATCAAACTTCATACTTTCTTTTCTGGCACACATAGTTTGAATAAATGACTCCCAAGGTCTAGTGAGACCATTTGGAGCAGTCATCACAAGTTCATCTTCCTCAAGAGTATCAACAATGGCATCTAGTTGTTCCTTGATTTGGGAGACTCTTGAGAAGTAGTCTTGAATGGATTCTCCTTTGTGCATCTTGGTACTCTTTAACTGAGTTCTTAGATTCATCTTCCTATTGATGTTCTTTCCTTCATACATTCTTCCTAGGGCATCATACATTTCCTTTGGAGTCTTCTTGGATGCCACTTGGTGAATCAAGTGGTCTTTAATAGAATCAGCAATGATTCTCTTTTCCCTAATCAAATCTTTCCTATGATTCTCTTTAGCTTCATCTCCTTCAGGTTCTGCAACTTCAACCTTGATATACTGAGCAAGATCATTCTCTTCAAGAATGAGACCAATTCTGTATTTCCATGCCTGAAAATTCTCTATACCTTCAAGCTTGTCTTCAAGCTTAGTGCTTGGAGCCATCTTCTCTTGGGGGAGTCCAAGAGATAAGAGATAGAGTAGTACTTACCTGGAAACTTTAACTTTTCACTTTTCCGGATCTGCAACAGAATTTCTGGTTTATCGCACTTTTGGTAAAACTAGGGTTTGAATTTCCTAGAGTTCTACCCAACCAAAAACCTCGATCCAAGGCTCAAAAGATAGACCTTTAGAAGGGATATTCATCCATGTAACCAGAATACAAAAATACTAACTTTTGCAGAAACCCTAATTTTGGGAGAGAGAGAGAAATATAATTTCACCTTGTGAAAGATGTTCTATTCAGGCTCCGCTACCATGTTAAGTTTAAACTAATTTGACTAGCAAGATCACTGAAAGAAACATAATCACAAGATAGACAAAGATATTACCTTGGGAAACCCTCATGGGGTAGAAAACCCAACAAAGCTTTCCTCAATAAGATGATCAACCAAAATACAAGATGTGCTCCAAGACTTGACCTCCTTCTTCTCTACCTCCTATGCAGACCTCTCAAACACAAGTGCGCTACTTTCTGAGTTGAGCAAGTGTGTCAAATGAGGAGCTCTCCTCCTCTACTTATACTGATTCCCGACTGACCAAAATCCCTAATGGGGCCGACCTCTCTTAGTGAAGTCTAATAACCCCTAAATAATAAACCCAGGGCTGACCCCCACATGGTGGGTTTAATAACCCTGGTTACCACAAACCATCGAAGGAATAAACATCTCCGGATACATAATAGAATCACCTCGGAGGGATGAAACATCTCCGGAATAATAAAGTACAAATATAATATTCTTAGAAGTTACAATATTCAACACAACTCACGATATGTGTAGTCATCTTTTTGTGGCTCAAACTGTGGTTTAAATAAGGATTTTGGGCACGAGATTGGAGGGACTCGCGCCCTTTTTGGGCCTCAATATTCGCCTTTAATTTATTAAAAAAAACACCATATGCCACCCAAAAAATGGGGTTTGGTCCAGTGGTAGAGCTCTGCGCCTTTGGGGCAGAGGTCCCTGGGTCAAACCCCTGGGCCTCTCCCCTTTTTTATATTTGTTGGTATTTAGTTCTATTGTGGTGGTATTGTTGGACCATTAGGCTTGGTTGGAACTTCGCTTTTGAAGTGTTGGCATTGCTCCGTCGGTTACGTTGTTTGGTATATGACTTGGCTTTCCACGTCGTTGGCTCCACCGTTCTACGTTGTTGGTTGGTTACAAACATATGGCCTCTGTGTTGGCCACGGGATTGAGATACTAGCCCTCGATCCCGCCCTTTTTTCCCATTGAAACTTTATTCAAATTCAAATACAGGTTAACAACCTATAGTGTTAAGCAACAACAGTGAAAACCTTAGTTAGGTGGGCTCATCCATGGTCAACCATACTAAAGCATGGTCAACCAATAGTCAATTATGGCCAAACAAAGTCAACCATGGTCATTCAATGTCAACCAAGGTTAATTAAATTCAACCAAACTCAACTAGATCACCCATGGCCAGCCATGGTCGATAATAGTCAACTGTAGTCAACCATAGTCAAATAGTGCACCAAAGTCAACCACATTCAAACAAAGTCAACCATAGTCAATAATGGTAAACCAAAGTAAACCATGACCAACCAAAGTGAACCAAATTCAACCAGAGTCAAAAGTCAAATAAGGTAAACCAATAGTCAATTATCTTTGCACAAATTCAACCATGGTCAACCTATTGTTGCTACAACAACCCCCCCCAATATTTGAAAAAATTTGGGGCCCCTCCTTTACTTTTGAAGAAAAAAGCTTTCCTAGGAGCAAAAAGGCCATCATAACCTTTTCCTTACTTAGTTATTCTTGAGAAAACTTTTGCTTGCTTCCTTTGAGTTCGTTTGATTGTTTTGGCCCAAGTAAAACTCATGAATTTAAGCCGCAAACGTAGGAGAACTCACCTTACCCTTCCGTAGTGACAAGAAAATCCGGCTAAGGTTAAAATATTGGCGGAGGAACTCGTCGAGTCCTTCCAAAACAGCGGAAGAACTTAGACATCTTCTCTGTCACGGTGGATCATTTCGCTTGAAAAATAAAAGAAAAGTAAGCTTCACTATTTCGGATAAACTTGCTGAGTTTCACCGCAACGGGCAGAAGGTTCCATTGAGACTTGAATTTCACCATTTCGGGAGGACTACACAAACTCTTCCGGAACCTTTCCGCTAACTTTCCCGCAAACGGCGGAAGAACTCAGCCAATATTCTCGCAACGGTGGATAGAATCGGCTAAGTCATGCGACTCGTGGCTCAACGCTACACTTAAGAAAAAATACATAGTTCTGTTATTCGCAAAAACTCAACTAACTTTCCTGCAACGACAACCCAAACTCACGAGTTCTTACTGACACTGACGAAAGCATTAGCAAAGTTATGTCGGTTTTGGCGGTCACACTTAATGCGAAGTGTGCCGATTTGACCCCATTCATATGCCATTTAATCCTGTTTTAATTTCGCAACCACCCTATTAATGGCCCGTGCGTGTCAATTTCCTATTTATAGGGCGTAAACCCCGTTAGTTTTCATTTGTTCATTTTGATAGAGGCTTGTCTCCATGTCCGTTTGAGACCATGACCGCCCACTCCAAGCTCGCCGCAGCGTCAACTTTTTCATACACGATAATTTTCTAGAAGGTTAGTACCTTTCAGGACTTGTATCCTCTCTTGAGGTGGTTTTTCTCGTTGAAATGAATGCCTTATTTCATTGGTTTTTTCGTTTTAGCCTGGCCATAGCTGAAGTTTTTTCTTTAGTTAGTTTAAGCTATGGCCCAAGCAGACTCATTCCCATACCTAACTAATCTTACCCAAGCTTATGTTCATATGAGCATAGAATTTTTTTAGGACCTTAATCACCCATAGTATGATCGATAAGAGCGCTGCAGCATACCTCTACCCGTTGTGGAAGTTAAAACCAGTCCTGTCTACCCTTACAAGAAGAACATTGGGGTCCCTATCTGGTTGCGAACGTTCATGCCATGAAACTTATTATACTCGGAGTCATGTTGTTTTGTTCTAGATTATTACTATCAGAATGCATTACTTTTATATGTCGTAGTTGCAATGTAGCTCAAAACATCAGTTAGCCGTTTCTCGTAGGTTTTGTCTAATAACTTGCAAAAAAATTGTCTTAATCTGATTTTGAAAGTAGAAAAGCCGTATCAGTTCGAAAGTTCTAAACCACAATGAATAGATATCAGGAAGGTGTGGCTAGCTTCTTTCGGTTCTGAGAAGAATCAAATAAGTACCCATCAAAAGGCTTATAGGAGTATTCTTAAGACTTATTGTTGTGTGCAGGATGCTAGTCTAATTTGCTAGTATTACGTTGTAATTCCTACTCATGTATGACTTCTATTGTACAGGGTTTTTAATCCAAAATGCCTAAAGGTGGCAAACGAAAGTCCAAAGCCACCGAGCTAAGATCAGCACCCATGAGAGTAGAAACTCTATATAAAGACACCAAGTGCACTAGAGGCGTTTCCCCAGAAGTCAAATGTGGAGAAAAATATCATATGATAAGGGACCAGGACATCCCTGAGGCACTCCTCGAGGAAGAGTACTGTCACATACCCCAATTTTATTAAAATAATGTAATTATTTTTAATATTCCTGAGAACATTATGTTAAATTTAATGCTAAGTAGGAATGGATGACTCAGCAGAGTCTCCAGAAATGGAATGTAAATTCTGAATAATTATTATTAATAAATAAATTATGGAGACAACAGCATGGGAGAGCTGTTAAAAGAGGTTACTGGTCTAACTGGTGGATGGAATTAGGTGGAAGGACAAAAGACAAGTGGCAGCATCCTCAAACACTTCCTGAGTTGCAGGTGGCAACTTCCCTATATTTTGGGGTCATGATTCCCCAAGAAAGTGGAATCTGAGCAGGTGGCTCATTAATGACAGTTAGCCCAACTAAGACCTAGGCAATCTTTTAAATACTACTCAATGAACTGAGCTGGGGGTTCAGCAATTGTTCTAGAGGGAGAATACATTCAGGTGAATGCTATTCAGGAGTCCCATTGAGGAAGTGGGAAAACAGTAAGGAAGTGTTTTGAAGCAGGAAGTTGCAGTAACTTGGTTCCAGTATAGCTGTTTTGGCTGAGGGAATTATTGGCCGTACTTAGATTCCAGCCAGTTAGACCAGAGCAAGCTCGGGGGTCCTGAGAAGTGCTGTCTGGGCACTCTCCAGGAATTGGTAGGGAGGAACAGCCTCCCATTGCTGTTATTGTCTACCATAGCTACAGGTTCTGTCACTCTTCCTGTTGTTGGTTTAATTTATTTTCATATGAGATAGACTAGTACAACTATGTTTTTTACTGTATTCAACTTCAGTAAATCAGTCTCTGTACTTCCTTTTGTTATAAATTTCAGAAACGCAGATGTTATAGAGATTTCCTATTTTTATTTAAATAGAGTATTTATCTTATACAGAACCTATTTGTTACTGTTATAGTTAACAATTACCATGTTTAGGCATATTCTAGAATTCCTGTTAATGGTTCCATAATAGACAGAAATATTAAACAATAGATATTCCAGTAATCTACCTGTATATATATATACATATATATTGCATATTATAGTCAATTTTAGTTACAGGTTACTCTTATATCAAGTTAGAAGATAAACAAAACTCATTTTAATATATTGTTTATACTCAGAATCTGTTTTGACAGCTATCGATTAAATAAATGAGGAGACTGTAACAACATTTCATTGTTACAAGCATCCTTATAATCTTATTTATTAACATAGGAGTCAAATACAAACACTTAGCAACTGTATAGTATTATTCCCCTTTAACCTAGTATTATAATACATTAGCCATGCTTATTATAATAGAATTAACAGAGTTGTTTTAAACAAAAACAAACATATTACACAACAGAGAAACTGTCGACGAACGCAACCATTATTGGCTGTTACAAACCATCTTAATTATACACAGTAGTAATATTTATTCAGTATAAATGTTCTTCCTTAGGGTAGTCCACAAACCCTACACGGCCGTAGCCTTATATTATTCCTTCGACAGACTGAAAAACAATTGAAAAGAATGCTTTTTATGACAGACAGAACCTACAGCATCTTAACACTTAGTTCTATGTATATATTATTCTATTCATAGTTTTATTTAATAATTATATAGATTCAAAATAAATTGTTACAACTCGTACCCAGTCACCACCGAGTTAACAATATCATACTTATGCATTGAACACAAAACAAAACCCCCAATTCGCCAGATTAAACCCTATACTATTCAACTATTACATTCACAGTCGAGGAACATCCACCATCTTTTATTTAATACGCCAAAACGAAGAAAAACGCAGAGAGACAATTATAGGGTTTCATTTATAACAGAGTTAACATCCATTGCAGGTACCGAAGAACTCATCTATCCTTACAATTCAAACACATTCAAATAATTTAACGAAACACAAAAATGAACACGGCCATGATAGGCCCAGTAATATATTAAGTATAAATTTTATGCAGCGAGGATGGAACCCTACGCTTAGCAATTACAAAGTACAATAACAGAAACCCTGGCCTCATACAGTCTGAGCCGTGAAGGGCTCTCCAATAAACATAACAAGGTTTCAATCCTTTCATTCAAACAAAATAACTTATACAGATGATTGCAACCATGAACATCAAGTCGTCAAACGACCTCACTACACAGGAGTTTTCCTCCATGACACAACCCTAACCATAAAACCAGCAAAGGAAGAGACAGCCGTGGATAACCAGGCTTACCCGGATGAGCCAGCGTTGGAGAAAGAACCCTGTACACCTTCAGAGCCGCGTGACCTGCACATTCAATGCTGAAAGATGTTAATACACTGTTTATGCCGAGAGTTTAAATAATTGTAAATCTACACTGCTTGCAAAACAGAAATTGCGAAAATAAGGTTATTCATTACCTGAGCAATATAGCCGTGGATATTCTGGAAGCCACCGGTGGGAGCAGACACTGAAACCCCATCACCCTCGTCGGTTGAAAGAGCAAGGAACACCCTCAAACTCTTCCAATGACGGCCATGACAGACAAACATTGCAGACGGAAACCTCAAACTGGAGCTAAATCAGTCGAGAAGCACACCCAAACCCTTACATGCAACCACCTCTGGATTTAAACAGGTACAAAACCCTGTCTCTTACCCACACCAGCACAGCAATGGACTGTAAGTAGCTGGGACCTAAACAAACAAAAAAAAAAAGAACAACGAGACCACGAAACCATGGAAACTATAGCAGACGCCATCACCAGAGTCGAGGACTCATCTTACTACAGAATGAAACCACAAGACCATAACCACAACACTCTGTACCTTGTTACAGTGCCCTCACTATGAAACTCAGACATGGAGGGTTTCATCCTTAGGACCCGAGCCCGAAGGCAACTACAATAACCTGGTAGGGTTTTCGAGAACAGCTTATATATCACCAACTGCATGGAGGAGAGTCAACCACGTAGCACCCAAATATATCAACGTAATATGGGTCGAGACCATATAGTTCAAATTGCAATCCAAATCATTATTCACCGATTCCAAAATCATTACATATATGTAAGTCAAACGTATAAGATAACATATGTTATACAATCATTTAGCATATAGTGCATGCCTTGCAACTGAATCGTCGAGAATCCCATGCACATGGGATGTATAATCCCTACAACGATAATAAGGAGATATAGTCAACATCAAATAGGGAGTTCCTATTAACTTAGTATGGTGGATAATACCTTAACACAAAATTGGTTATAAATCTTATCCATGATATGGGAAAAACATTATGACTAATGCAAAATCATGATAATGTACACTTATATGAAACCAAGGCATAGGTTAATGACATGAGCATATCACATTTCTTAAATCATTTAAATAATGAGGTGGTCAACTTTCAAATGAAAACCCTTTGTCACTTACCATTTATATGATGAGTCACACTTTAGCCAATATATACTATCATCGTATTTCCACCGATATTAACGTTAAACAGTAAACAAATAGGTGACATAAGTTAAACCCTAAAGTAGACATTGGACTTCGATATATAGGTTAATATATTGAAACAACGCTAGAGGCGCCACCTTCTCAACTCACGTTATCAATGCATGAACAAAACAGTAATCACCGGTATTAAATTGACAACATGTCACATGATGCTAAAACGCTTTATGCAAATAATAATTATGATACAAACAATTGTTCCAGTGATAGTTACAGCAGTAACATAGAGTCATATTCATAAAACAATAATTATAACTGAAACAATGTAATCTTCGCAAAACCTGATGGTACTATCTGAATAAGAAATATCATGTCGATCTTTTAAGTTTAAAGTACAGGGAGTATTGATGCTTACCAAGTTTAATATAAAGCAATCCTTACTTCACCGGCGCACTTGAGAAACAAAAGACGACTTATGCATTAGCTCGTAAGCTAAGTAAGCCAGCCAGCTACGACTAGCTCTTCCCTTGCGGTTTGAAAACAAAACAGTCATTAATTACAATCACAACAATCAAAATTTAATAAGACAGAGTCTTTAAACAGATTATGTTAGTTACTGAATTTAAAATAGGATCAGATATACTATCTAGTTAACATTTATTGTTATAAATAAAAATTTTAAGTTTTTCAGAAATATCGGGGTTTGACATGTGGTATCAGAGCCAGGATCATACACTAGGCTTGGATGGGACTCCACTAAACTTCCGCAAACAGTGACCATAGAAGAAGATATTTTTTATTTATTTTAAAAACACTAACATATATTTCGGTTTCATGAACAGAACATAAAATTTTTCTTTTATGAATTTTACAGACAGGTATGGAAAAGCTGGGAGAATATGCTGAGGAGGAATCTCCCAATGCTGTGACAAGACAGATGTCAAAAGAACTTGGGAAAGAAGAAGAAACTGCTCACACCACTGAGCTGATGCAGACCATAAGAGGATTAAAGGCAGAAATGGAAACAGTTAAGAAGGATAATGAAAGAATTCTAAAGACTCAGGAACAGCTAAATCAGCTATTGATAGAAAAATTTCAGACTGACGGAAGGAGCAAACCAGCTGACTCAGAAGAAGTTAGTCATCCAAGAGGGTCAAAAAGGACAAAACCAACTAAATCTGATAGCAGTTCCTCATCTGAAGAAAGAAAGGGACAACTCAGTTATCACACTAGCAGTGACAGCAGTGAAGCTGAGATGCACAACCAAAGGAAAAAGTACAGGCCTTATGAAGAGATTTCCGGGGAGTTTAAGAAGATAAAGCCCCCAACTTTCAATGGAGAAGCTGAAACTGGAGAAGAGGCAGAATCCTGGTTATCTGGGATGAGAAAATATTTTCAGATCTATAACTACTCAAATCAGCTAAAGGCACGAATGGCCATCTACAACCTCTCGGGAAAAGCGGACATATGGTGGCAAGATCTGAAAAGGGTCAAAGGGATTAAAGAAAGAGAAGTTAATTGGAGTACCTTTAAAATATACTTCAAGAAGAAATTCCTGTCTGAGCAGTATTATGAAGAAAGGGCCAAAGAATTCTATGAACTGAAACTCGGATCTATGACGATGAAGGACTTAAACAGTAAATTTTTAAGTCTGTTGCGTTATGTACCGTATTTTGTCGAAGAGAAACCAAAAATACAGCGGTTTCTTAGTTGTCTGCCCTATCATATCAAGGACAGAATTGAATATGACAATCCAAAAACACTGGAAGAAGCTATGCGCAAGGCAAATTTCTGTTACGAACAGAATAAAAAGAAAGAGGGGATAGCCAGCTGGAAAGCCAAAAAGAACAGCAATCTGATCGAGTACAAGAAAAAAGAATTTGTTCCCCATAAAAGTTTCAAGAATGGCAAAAACGGGAACCACTTTAATAGTAAAAGTTTCCAAGGAAACAAAAATGGAGCTGTCAGCCATTCAAACAATTACAAAAACAGCAAAGAGACTCCTAATAACCATGGAAACTACACCAAAAATTTTGAGCGAAAAGAACCTGTCAAGTGCTGGGAGTGTAATGGGCCACATTATGCTTCAGTCTGCCCAAACAGAAAGAAACAAGTCAGCAATATTCATACTGTTCAAGACGAAATGACAGTTGGAGATTTTGCAGGAACTATGCCCTGAATCAATGCAGCGTTGGAAAACCGTCAGGCTGACTACCAAACTTCCATGGTGGAAGTAGGAGGTATGATTAACAAAACCCCAGTTACTATATTAATAGACCCAGGTGCTAGTCTTAGTTATATTTCACCTCAGCTGGTAGAAAAATGTAAATTGACTGTTGAAAGGTTTAATAATTCTTGGTCTGTACAATTAGCTACTGGGGCAAAGAGAAAAGTAAACTGCTATGTAAAAGAATGCATCTTAAACATGACTGATTTTAGAACTACAGTTAAACTGAACGTTTTACCACTTGGCTCTTATGACATACTTATCGGAATGGACTGGTTGGAACAACATAGGGTTGTTTTAAACTGTTTTGACAAAACTTTTAGGTGTATAAACAGTAGTGGACAGCCTGTAACTGTTAGAGGTATCCCTAGGAAAACAGTAGTTAGGCAAATTTCTGCTTTACAACTTAAAAGAGCAGTCAGGAAAGGATGCAAGACCTATGCTGTAGCTATTACAGATGAGACAGATAAGTCTGAAAACAACCAGAAAACAGTAGAGAACATTCCTGTCGTCAATGAATTTATTGACGTTTTTCCTGAGGAAATCCCAGAATTGCCTCCCAAGAGAGAGCTTGACTTTACAATTGAGCTGGTACCAGGTGCTGTTCCCAGTTCAAAAGCCCCGTATCGTATGAATATTTTGGAGCTTAACGAGTTGAAAACTCAGTTGAAGGAGTTAATAGACAAGAATTATATTAGACCCAGTGTATCCCCTTGGGGAGCACCAGTGATTTTCGTTAAAAAGAAGGACGGAACTATGCGACTTTGCATAGATTATCGCCAACTAAACAAGATGACGATCAAAAACAGGTATCCGTTACCTCGTATTGATGATCTGTTTGATCAACTACGTGGCGCTACGGTATTCTCTAAGATCGATCTGAGATCGGGTTATCATCAGGTAAGAATTAAAGAGGAAGATATTTTCAAAACAACCTTTAGAACAAGGTACGGACATTACGAATTTGTCGTAATGCCATTTGGACTTACAAATGCCCCAGCTGTTTTTATGTGCTTAATGAACAACATAATGCACAAGTACTTAGATAAATTTGTTGTTGTATTTATCGACGACATTTTAGTCTATTCTAAGAGCGAGGAGGAGCATAAAGAACACTTACGTATCGTTTTACAAGAACTGAGAGAACAACAACTTTTTGCGAAATTTAGTAAATGTGACTTCTTCAAAGATGAAATCCAGTACTTAGGACATGTAGTCACTAAGGAAGGGATCTCAGTGGATCCCGAAAAGATTCGGGCGATTGAAGAATGGCCAGTACCTAAAGATGTGACGGACGTTAGATCTTTCATGGGAATTACCGGTTACTACCGGAGGTTTATTGAAGGCTTTTCAAAAATAGCCAACCCAATCACTTCTTTGCAGAAGAAAGGCAAGAAGTTTGATTGGAATGCGAAATGTGAAGAAAGTTTCAAGAAACTTAAGACCTTATTGACAACTGCACCTATTCTTAGAATAGCGGATCCAAATAAAGATTTCATAGTTTGCACCGACGCTTGTAATGATGGTTTAGGCGGAGTGCTAACCCAAGAAGGACATGTCATTGCTTACGAATCTAGGAAGCTGAAAATCCATGAAAAGAATTATGCCACTTATGACCTAGAATTAGCTGCTGTAATTCATGCTTTAAAGATGTGGCGACACCACCTAATAGGAAGAAAATTTACCTTACTAACAGATAATAAAGGTCTGAAATACCTTTTAGACCAGCCAAATTTAAATGCAAGACAAGCCAGGTGGCTGGCATTCCTAAGTGAATATGATTTTGAAATCCAACACATAAAAGGGAAGGAAAATAAGGTGGCTGATGCCTTGAGCAGGAATGCAAAACTGAATTTTATATCAGCTAGCAGCACTTATACCTCTGATTTAAATGAACAGCTGACTGAAGGGATAAAATTAGACGAAAATTATCGACATCTACAAATTACAGCCAAAGAACAGCCCACAGAAAGTTTGGTAAAAGGGTATAGTTTAAACGAAAATGGATTTTTGCTGTTTAAGGACAGGCTGTATATCCCTAATGCACCTACAGTTAAGCTGTTAATTTTAGACGAAATACATAAAACCCCTTATTCCGGGCATCCTGGCTATCAAAAGACTATCACTATGTTGAGAAAAGAATATTTTTGGCCTAACATGAAATCTGAAACTGCTGAATATTTAGCTAAGTGTTTGGACTGCCAACAAGTAAAAACAGAACACCAACATCCAGCTGGATTGCTGCAACCTTTACCTATTCCTAGCTGGAAATGGGAAATAATCATCTTGGATTTCATTACGGGTTTACCCAAAAATCAACATCAGAATGATTCGATTATGGTAGTGGTAGACAAATTAAGTAAATCAGCACATTTTATTCCTGTTAAAACCACATACAAGGCTGCAAACATAGCAGATATCTTTCTAAAACAGATTTTTCGGTTACACGGTATTCCAAAAGTCATTATATCAGACAGGGATCCTAAATTCACAGGAAATTTTTGGAGATCCTTGTTCAAAGGATTAAACACCACTTTAAATTTCAGCACCTCTTTCCATCCTCAGACTGATGGACAAACGGAAAGAGTTAATCAAATATTAGAAGATCTGTTAAGGATGTATGTTAAAGATCAACCAGGTAAGTGGGAGGATTATTTACACTTAGCCGAATTTGCATACAATAACAGCTATCAATCATCAGCTAAGTTTAGTCCTTTTGAGGTTTTGTATGGACGAAAATGCAACACTCCTATCTCTTGGAGTAATCCAGTAGATAGATTAGTGTTAGGGCCTGATTTATTGAAAGAAATGGAACAGATTGTGAAACAAGTGCAGGAAAACTTGAAGATTGCCCAGGATCGGCAAAAGAGTCAGGCAGATTTGAAAAGAACTCCTAAAGAGTTCCAGGTAGGTGAACATGTGTTCATCAAGGTAAGACCAAAGAAAAGCTCCCTAAGATTAGGAAGTTGTGCAAAATTAGCACCACGTTACTGTGGTCCATTTGAAATTTTAGCTAGAATTGGTCAAGTTGCTTATCAGTTAGCATTACCGCCAAATTTAAGAGTACACAATGTTTTTCATATCTCTGTTTTGAAAAAGTATGTTCATGATGCTACTCATGTTATTGATTGGAACATTGTACAGGTAGAACCAGAAGGGGAAGTTCTGGTAGAACCGGATTGTATCCTCGGGAGGAGGGAAATTACTCTACGGAACCGGATAATTGGACAAGTGAAGGTGCAATGGAAGCACCTTAGTCCTGAAGAATCTACCTGGGAGCTGGAAAGTAAGATGCGGGAAGCATATCCCCATCTATTCCAGCAGGTGGCTGAAGATGAAGAATAAGTAACATCGAGGACGATGTTACATTTTAAGGGGGTGTGTATGTCACATACCCCAATTTTATTAAAATAATGTAATTATTTTTAATATTCCTGAGAACATTATGTTAAATTTAATGCTAAGTAGGAATGGATGACTCAGCAGAGTCTCCAGAAATGGAATGTAAATTCTGAATAATTATTATTAATAAATAAATTATGGAGACAACAGCATGGGAGAGCTGTTAAAAGAGGTTACTGGTCTAACTGGTGGATGGAATTAGGTGGAAGGACAAAAGACAAGTGGCAGCATCCTCAAACACTTCCTGAGTTGCAGGTGGCAACTTCCCTATATTTTGGGGTCATGATTCCCCAAGAAAGTGGAATCTGAGCAGGTGGCTCATTAATGACAGTTAGCCCAACTAAGACCTAGGCAATCTTTTAAATACTACTCAATGAACTGAGCTGGGGGTTCAGCAATTGTTCTAGAGGGAGAATACATTCAGGTGAATGCTATTCAGGAGTCCCATTGAGGAAGTGGGAAAACAGTAAGGAAGTGTTTTGAAGCAGGAAGTTGCAGTAACTTGGTTCCAGTATAGCTGTTTTGGCTGAGGGAATTATTGGCCGTACTTAGATTCCAGCCAGTTAGACCAGAGCAAGCTCGGGGGTCCTGAGAAGTGCTGTCTGGGCACTCTCCAAGAATTGGTAGGGAGGAACAGCCTCCCATTGCTGTTATTGTCTACCATAGCTACAGGTTCTGTCACTCTTCCTGTTGTTGGTTTAATTTATTTTCATATGAGATAGACTAGTACAACTATGTTTTTGACTGTATTCAACTTCAGTAAATCAGTCTCTGTACTTCCTTTTGTTATAAATTTCAGAAACGCAGATGTTATAGAGATTTCCTATTTTTATTTAAATAGAGTATTTATCTTATACAGAACCTATTTGTTACTGTTATAGTTAACAATTACCATGTTTAGGCATATTCTAGAATTCCTGTTAATGGTTCCATAATAGACAGAAATATTAAACAATAGATATTCCAGTAATCTACCTGTATATATATATACATATATATTGCATATTATAGTCAATTTTAGTTACAGGTTACTCTTATATCAAGTTAGAAGATAAACAAAACTCATTTTAATATATTGTTTATACTCAGAATCTGTTTTGACAGCTATCGATTAAATAAATGAGGAGACTGTAACAACATTTCATTGTTACAAGCATCCTTATAATCTTATTTATTAACATAGGAGTCAAATACAAACACTTAGCAACTGTATAGTATTATTCCCCTTTAACCTAGTATTATAATACATTAGCCATGCTTATTATAATAGAATTAACAGAGTTGTTTTAAACAAAAACAAACATATTACACAACAGAGAAACTGTCGACGAACGCAACCATTATTGGCTGTTACAAACCATCTTAATTATACACAGTAGTAATATTTATTCAGTATAAATGTTCTTCCTTAGGGTAGTCCACAAACCCTACACGGCCGTAGCCTTATATTATTCCTTCGACAGACTGAAAAACAATTGAAAAGAATGCTTTTTATGACAGACAGAACCTACAGCATCTTAACACTTAGTTCTATGTATATATTATTCTATTCATAGTTTTATTTAATAATTATATAGATTCAAAATAAATTGTTACAACTCGTACCCAGTCACCACCGAGTTAACAATATCATACTTATGCATTGAACACAAAACAAAACCCCCAATTCGCCAGATTAAACCCTATACTATTCAACTATTACATTCACAGTCGAGGAACATCCACCATCTTTTATTTAATACGCCAAAACGAAGAAAAACGCAGAGAGACAATTATAGGGTTTCATTTATAACAGAGTTAACATCCATTGCAGGTACCGAAGAACTCATCTATCCTTACAATTCAAACACATTCGAATAATTTAACGAAACACAAAAATGAACATGGCCATGATAGGCCCAGTAATATATTAAGTATAAATTTTATGCAGCGAGGATGGAACCCTACGCTTAGCAATTACAAAGTACAATAACAGAAACCCTGGCCTCATACAGTCTGAGCCGTGAAGGGCTCTCCAATAAACATAACAAGGTTTCAACCCTTTCATTCAAACAAAATAACTTATACAGATGATTGCAACCATGAACATCAAGTCGTCAAACGACCTCACTACACAGGAGTTTTCCTCCATGACACAACCCTAACCACAAAACCAGCAAAGGAAGAGACAGCCCAGGATAACCAGGCTTACCCGGATGAGCCAGCGTTGGAGAAAGAACCCTGTACACCTTCAGAGCCGCGTGACCTGCACATTCAATGCTGAAAGATGTTAATACACTGTTTATGCCGAGAGTTTAAATAATTGTAAATCTACACTGCTTGCAAAACAGAAATTGCGAAAATAAGGTTATTCATTACCTGAGCAATATAGCCGTGGATATTCTGGAAGCCACCAGTGGGAGCAGACACTGAAACCCCATCACCCTCGTCGGTTGAAAGAGCAAGGAACACCCTCAAACTCTTCCAATGACGGCCACGACAGACAAACATTGCAGACGGAAACCTCAAACTGGAGCTAAATCAGTCGAGAAGCACACCCAAACCCTTACATGCAACCACCTCTGGATTTAAACAGGTACAAAACCCTGTCTCTTACCCACACCAGCACAGCAATGGACTGTAAGTAGCTGGGACCTAAAAAAAAATAACAACGAGACCACGAAACCATGGAAACTATAGCAGACGCCATCACCAGAGTCGAGGACTCATCTTACTACAGAATGAAACCACAAGACCATAACCACAACACTCTGTACCTTGTTACAGTGCCCTCACTATGAAACTCAGACATGGAGGGTTTCATCCTTAGGACCCAAGCCCGAAGGCAACTACAATAACCTGGTAGGGTTTTCGAGAACAGCTTATATATCACCAACTGCATGGAGGAGAGTCAACCATGTAGCACCCAAATATATCAACGTAATATGGGTCGAGACCATATAGTTCAAATTGCAATCCAAATCATTATTCACCGATTCCAAAATCATTACATATATGTATGTCAAACGTATAAGATAACATATGTTATACAATCATTTAGCATATAGTGCATGCCTTGCAACTGAATCGTCGAGAATCCCATGCACATGGGATGTATAATCCCTACAACGATAATAAGGAGATATAGTCAACATCAAATAGGGAGTTCCTATTAACTTAGTATGGTGGATAATACCTTAACACAAAATTGGTTATAAATCTTATCCATGATATGGGAAAAACATTATGACTAATGCAAAATCATGATAATGTACACTTATATGAAACCAAGGCATAGGTTAATGACATGAGCATATCACATTTCTTAAATCATTTAAATAATGAGGTGGTCAACTTTCAAATGAAAACCCTTTGTCACTTACCATTTATATGATGAGTCACACTTTAGCCAATATATACTATCATCGTATTTCCACCGATATTAACGTTAAACAGTAAACAAATAGGTGACATAAGTTAAACCCTAAAGTAGACATTGGACTTCGATATATAGGTTAATATATTGAAACAACGCTAGAGGCGCCACCTTCTCAACTCACGTTATCAATGCATGAACAAAACAGTAATCACCGGTATTAAATTGACAACATGTCACATGATGCTAAAACGCTTTATGCAGATAATAATTATGATACAAACAATTGTTCCAGTGATAGTTACAGCAGTAACATAGAGTCATATTCATAAAACAATAATTATAACTGAAACAATGTAATCTTCGCAAAACCTGATGGTACTATCTGAATAAGAAATATCATGTCGATCTTTTAAGTTTAAAGTACAGGGAGTATTGATGCTTACCAAGTTTAATATACAGCAATCCTTACTTCACCGGCGCACTTGAGAAACAAAAGACGACTTATGCATTAGCTCGTAAGCTAAGTAAGCCAGCCAGCTACGACTAGCTCTTCCCTTGCGGTTTGAAAACAAAACAGTCATTAATTACAATCACAGCAATCAAAATTTAATAAGACAGAGTCTTTAAACAGATTATGTTAGTTACTGAATTTAAAATAGGATCAGATATACTATCTAGTTAACATTTATTGTTATAAATAAAAATTTTAAATTTTTCAGAAATATCGGGGTTTGACAAGTACCTATACCGGAACATCAGAACCTCCTGCATATCCAAAGCAGCTACACGTCTGGAACTTTTTCCATGCTCGGAAGTAATTGGGTGGATTCTGCAGCATGCAAATGCGCAGACAAGGGTTCTTTCGGACAATAAGGGGGAAGCTTTTGCATACTTCCATCCATCTTATATTGCAGCAGCTTACAAATTGTACAGTGGCTTGATGTTGAATGGCTAGGATGAATCCAAATGGATAGTCTAGAGATGGCCAGAAAGTTGCTGATCTGAGGCAAACAAATTAGGAAAAAGGATAGTGAGGAGTACGAGGTTCAGAATCTAAGGCCTCCCTTCAGAATGATTGCCTTCATGCTTAGTATAATTTTTGGAAGGCTTGATGGTACTGTTTTTATGCTCCAATGGGTTCCCATCATCCAATATGTAGCGTTCAGGGGGACGATTTTTAATTGGGCATATATCCTCTCACACAACCTATCATCAGCCATAATTGCCACACAAGAATGATTAGGGGCAAAGAAGGCAGAATTCTACATGCCATCCTACTTAATAGACTGTATTGTGGCAAAATGCCCCTTTCCAAAGCTTGGATGTAACTAGAGAGAGGACGACACCTGGTATTCACTACTTACAAACTCTTTTAGGCCCAGAACTAAGAGCGGAACTACCAACTCATTTGTGAGGAATTTATCATACCTTTATATGAGTTAATGTTTAATGAAGAACCTAACTGCTTGTCCGAAAATGCCATGGAAGTCCTGGAGAATTGTGGTGATTTCTATTTTCCACCGGAAGGCACTTTCATAAGAATGTATGGAGGCTCTAAACCCCCATATATCCTACCCATATATGCTACGGACTACATATTCCATAAGGAGGCAGTGAGACAAGTTTTCATTGATGGGATCGGTAGCTCCTTATACAAGGCAAAGAAGGCCACTTTTCCGCCTTTACCCTTCTATATTGGGGCTTACACGTTTTCAGGAATTGCAACAGTAGAAGAGTTTATCGTAGAACTTAAAGATTTCCACTTCGGAGAAAGGATTTTTCAAAGGAACGATCGACGAGGAAAGGCTGCACAACATTGCAGGGAGATTCATGCTAACTTTGAATACGCTCACTATTATGATGAGGACGAAGAAGTGTACAGAGGGGTCAGTAACATGACCGAACTACAGATTTTATGACTAAGTAAAGTCGGGGCCAGTTCTAGCTTTGGTGTTGTCAAGAAAGCAAAACAACAGCATGAAAAGGAAACAGCAGAAGCCGCTCAAACTCTCTCTAAAGAAGAGAAAGGGCTCAAGGAAAAAGCCGAGAGAATCCAAAGATAAGCTGTTGAGAAAGAAAACAAGGTGAAAGAGGATTAACTTCGGGAAAAAGAAACTCAAAGGATCTAAGCAGAAGAGGAAGAAGCTCGAAGACTTCAAGAAGAAGAAAGAATCAGATTGGAAGGGATTTCCGAACAAGCAGAAGAGGAAGCTCAAAGGAAGGTAGCAGAAGAAGAAGCGCAAAGGAAAGAAGAGGAAGAAAACAAATTGAAGGAGGATGCTGAGCCAAGAAGCCCAAATGTCCAAGACATGGATACGGACATCCCTATAAGAGACCTCCCGCTTGTCCCTTTTACACCATAAAAAAGTAGCATAGTGTCTCAAGGGGACAGGTTCGCTTATAACAAGAAAATGAAATCTATTGTCAAAGAAACAGTGACTAGGGTGAAGAGACCTTTTCAACCAGAAATTGTTACCATACATGAAACAACAGTCATGCAAGGTACTAAGCGTGCACACAAACTCATAGCATCCATTTCTGTGGCTTATGTTCAAGCAACTGCATACAATGTCAACATATTAGTAGATTAGTTAGAATTAGAAAAGGAGAAAACACACCATTTGTAGGAAACTTTGGTCAAGGAACATAATTATTCAAATTTGACGGTGGAGAAATGTAACACCTTTGTGTCAGAGAAGGGAGAATTAAACAGAAAATTTCAATACCTAGAAGCTGAAAAGAGAGCCTTGGTCATACAAATGAGGGCCCTAGAAGCTGAAAAGCAAGGTCTTGAAAGTAGGAACCTGCAACTAGAGTCCGAGAAATTTGATACCACTCAGCAGATCGATGACTTAAAGGAAAACATAGAAAAATGATAAGAAAGCGGGGAATTGCTAGAACAACAATTAGAACTCGCTACTAGAAAGGTTGGTGATCTGAGTCCTTTTCATGAGCAGGCTTGTGAAATATTGGAGAGGATACACATGATTCAAGAACTCATAATGGAAGAAGTCTACAAGTTAAAGGGACTGGTGGCCAGAATCAAGGAAATAAATGTTGAAGCCACTAGGCATAAAAGAAAATATGTATGCATTATTGAAGACATTAAGAGGCAAATGGAATGGACAAAAGGAAAGTCAGGATTCCCAGAGAATCTCCCTCTTAAATCCATCTCTGGTTTCAAAGCAGATATCCGCCTTTTGGGGTTTTGCAAGGAGTATGGAGTGAAGCTAAACAAAGTGGCCATGGTCACTCTTGAACAGTGTGGTAATGTGTATTCTAAGATACGAACCACCCAAGAAAATTTCCTGATGACAATACCCTGGACTATAGAAGAGTTCCCAGACAAAACCCAATGTTTGTCGGAGCTATGGGATGGGCTAAGTGCTGAAACAAACTATGTAAGGAAAGTGGATATTTTGACCGCTAAAGATCCTTATCGGTGGATTGGACAAGATGCTATTCACGCACATCTTCTGAAAGAAAGTCTCTAGTTTATGACAGTAGAAATCGTTGATCTCGAAGAAGAACTTGCCAAGCATGAAGTTTCTCTGAAAACTATGCTCCCTCTTGATGTGAACAATGTCATAAAAGAAACTAGTCTCTGGGTGAAGCATATAGTAGAAGTAGACGGAGTATTGATAGCAGAAGCACCTCAAGTATCGGCAAGAGAAACAGTGGCATCAACCTCAGCGGGATTACCAGTAGCACTAGTGGCACAAGTTCCAACAGAAATATCAGCTGTAGCAGAAGAGTCTGAGTTAGCAAAGACGCTAGTTCAGAAATGATCCACCTTCTGTCTTATCTTCCGATTTATAGTCAACATGCCTTCTTTCAACCTTTGTATGTTTTAATTACTAAAGTAATATTTGGACCTCTTCCCCATCCCTTTTGGCAATATTACTTAGCTTTTATTATTTTGTAAATTTGGACACTACATGACAAATTAAAAGAATTTGGACGGTTAGGGTATAGGTGGAAGCTCTTGGAGCATTTTTCAAAGTTATATATAGCTGATTAGAGGAGCATAGAAGGGACTTTTGGCAGGTAAAAGGAATTTCTTTTTGTGTATGAGAACTACTTCAGCTACATGAATTGAAAAAAATATTTTGGCCTGTGAAAGTTGGTGCATCATTTTTCTTTGGGTTGTGATGGATTATTGCCGAACTATTTCCACATTTTTTCATATACCTTCAGTGAGATCTTTCCTAGCTTTTGTAAATTAATTCTGTGCTGTGAATGATCCTATTTCTTGTGCAAAATTTTTGTACCTCATGAGTAATGGAATGCTTTAATAAAATTAGAGCTATCTTTGATATCATTTACATTCTGCTGAAAATACATCTTTATAATTTAATGGCTATCTGTTCAATTCTTTAGATGTTTCGTTCATTTTTATTACTCATTCTTTAAATTTTGCTCCTTGCAATGATAGGTTAAAAATAGATTAAATAGCTTAGAACATATTTGTTTTTTTTTGTTTTTTACATGCATTCAGTTAGAGCACTTGCATATCATATTTTAATATAAAATACATAAACAGTGGATCGGGCCGCAACCGATAAAATAAACAAATCTTTAAAACTCACACAGTAGCCGGACTGTTAATCGGATGGATTCCCTACACCAAACGGTGAGCGATCTAATTGGGCTTACTTACCGGGGAAAGTCCCTTGCTGATTGATGCTACAATTTTCGAGGTATCAACAGTTTTGGGCGCTAGAAGGAGGGCTAGCAGAAGAGATCTTTTTGTTAAATATTTTTCCACTGAAAACCCACCCGTAACAGCTATCCCGGACATTTCAGATCTGGAATCGAGAAATCAGGAAAACCTTAATTCTGAGAAAGAATAGCAAGAAACATTGTATGCTATCCCTTTTGAAGAAGTAAACAGATTCAGAAGACATACCCCTTCCTATGTTAGAAGTCTAGGAGGATTAACTATCGTTCCTTTGTTTCCCAGAATAAGAGCTCCCAGAAAAAAACCCTCAATGCACTAAAGACTTGGTTCTAGTTTAGAGTCTAGAAGAATTATTGGATCTATCTCTAGGAGAAATCACTGAACCTTTTGACGAGGTCAGACCCGAAACTCCCACAAATCAAGAACAACCTCACACTCCAAGGCATATTCCTCATAACTCACCGCCTTACACATTCTCCACCACAAGTCATGGCCGTGCCTGCATGGAGAGCGAGAGGAGCATTGAATTTAGTTGGCCCATTCCATGATTTACACAAAAACCCAGAGAAGGTTTTGCCTAAGTACAACCCTGGGAAAGGAATTTTTGCTGAATACCATCTTAAAAGTTTTTATTTAGCCCTGATTCTTCCTAATGTAGAACATGAAGACGTAGTCTGTCGTCTTTTTCCTTACACTTTTCAACCAAAAGTATCTTCCTTTTACTTTAGCCTACAAGCTAGCTCGATAGTAAGTTAGGAAGCTTTTGAGAAATGTTTTTTAAAGAAGTATGGAAATCAAAAGATAGTAGCTACTCTTATGAAAGAATTGTTATCCATGAGAATGGAAAAAAACGAGAAAGTTCAAGAGTTTAATCAAAGATTTACGACATTGTTAAATAACTTTAGTGATCCAACAAAGCCTGCTGAGGAATGCTTGGTAGAATATTATACAACAAATCTTAAACCCCCATTAGCAATGTTCGTCAAAAGAACGAAGAAGACTACCCTAACAGAAAACTTTGAAGAATCCAAGAAAGTAGAAGAAGAGTTTGACATCATTGCCAAACATGCTCTCGATTCAGAAGTCAAGCTGGCAGCCATTAAAAAACCTTTTCTGTTAACTAGTGATAAAGAAGAACCTGAAGCAGATTTAGATAATGTCATAAAAATGATGCAAAAACTCTCCAATAAAATTGTAGATCTAGATAAAGATAAGGCAACTAGCTCTTCAAGGACACCTTTCAAGCCATTCTATAAAAAAAAGGGGAAAATACACAATCAACCCCACAGGTAAACAATTCTGCTGTGTTAAACTTAAATGAAATAGGCATGGACCACTTCTGCACCTTTCATCAAGAACAACACTCAGAAAAAAGCTGTCCACAGTGGATTAACTCAATGAGTTTAGTGATGAATAAAATGTTAGATGCACAAATCTCTGAACAAACAGATCCCCACCAAGAGCGAATCCTGAGCAGGAAGAGTCTGTCCCAGAAACCACAATGATCCTTTGGGATTGGACTCCTACCCAAGAAAGGTCCTTTGAAGATCTTGCTGACGAAGTACCAGCTGCATCTATTAATGTTACTACTAGGAGTAAAGGCCCGGTGCGGGATAAAATAGTAGATGTGCCTAAAACCAAATCAACAAATCAAATACCAAAATGGCACATAACTGTCATCCCACCCCAGCCTAAAACGGTCCCAGCAGTAAACCCCACAGTGACAAAGGAATCAAACGCAGAAATATCCAAGTAACCAAAATCTTCTTCAAACAAAACAGAAAATCAACCTAAAGTTTCAGGAGAATGTGACATGGGATATGACATAATTGAGGACATTAAGAAAGCGAAAGCTAATGTTTCTATCTTTGATATGTGTAGCCTGCCCCAACAGAGGAAGAAGTTAATGGAAGATTTTGATCCACAAAAAAGCATTTCATCAGAAAACAATGACGAAAACCCATAAATTAATGAAGCGAGCATTGGCGGAAAATCAAAATCTCACATTTTACCTTTTCTCTTAACTTTTAAAATCTTTAATCATAATGTACATAATTGTCTGGTTGATTCAGGTGCTAGTTCGAATGTCATTCCTTTATCTATCTACAAGAAGATTAACTGACAACCTATCCCATCCCCATCTCAAATTATACAGTTAGATAGAACCACTGTTAAACTCATTGGTGAACTAAAAGATGTGCTTATCAGTCTGCCAGCTGATTCAAGAGTGTGTCAATTCATTGATATAATGGTTGTCAACATTCCTGAGGCTTATGGTTTAATTTTGAGTAGGGTCTGGTCTGTGAAACTAAACGGTTACTTCAAAACGGATTGGTCCCATTTATGGTTATCGTATCAAAATAGGGAAAATCAAATTAAAATATTGAGGGAACCTCACATGAAACAAAATGTCACTCAATTAGAAGAAAAAAATGAAGCTGTAGCTTTCTCATCTTCGGTTTTGGGAAATTATTTCTTAGAAATCGAACCTGGAAATTATCAATTAGAAGATGTTAGGCATAATTTAGACAAACAGCCCGATCTCCTTCATTTTTCACGGGCTCATGTTATCGATTGTAACATAGTAAAATTAGTTACTAACTTAGATAGTAATGGCACTAACTTAGTTAAAGAAGAAAATACTTTTTGGACTCTCTACTTCGATGGCTCCAAAACTCAAAAAGGATTTGGAGCCAGTTGTGTTTTAATTGACCCCAATAGAAATAAACAGTTTTTATCTTGTAGATTAGAATTTGAATGTACAAATAATACTGCTGAATATGAAGCTCTAATCCATGGATTAAAAAAGGCCATTGGTTTGAATGTAAAAAAATTGAAAGTCTTTGGTGATTCGGAAATAGTTGTTAGACAAGTAAGAAATACAATTCATTGCCTCTCACCGCACTTAAGAGGTTATCAAGCTGAGGTTTTGGATCTGATTTCATGTTTTGATGGTTTCAATATTAATTCTATTCCTAGGTCGAAGAATGCCGTAGTTGATTTGTTAGCAACCTCTGCTTCTAGAATAGTGACAACTAATAACAAATGTTCTATTGAATTAATTTTCAGGCCCTCTGTCCCACATAACATCACAAATCTTAGGGTATTTGAAGATGATGATCAGATCATTAGTTTCTTAACAAACAAAGATGTCTTCCAAGAGGCCATAATAGACGAAGAACAACATGATTCAAATTTGCAAAACAACAATGTTGCAAAGGGAAACTTCATGCCTGAAGGCGTGAGAACTCTTGAAGCATTATTTGATTTACAGAGCAAGTTCAAAAGACCTGTTAATGCTAAAACGCACAACTCATCCACACAGCATGAGTTAATAAATTTGGGCATGGAAGCTGAACCAAAATATATTAATCTTGGTAAGTGTTGTATGCTGGGCGAGAGAAGTAAATTCATCAGGTTGTTTCAGCAATATAAAGTTGTGTTTGCTTGGACCTACGATGATCTAAACACATATGATACCCGCATGATCCAACACATAATACCAATGAATGAAGGTGTCAAACCTTTTAGCAACAATTGAGGAGGATGCATCCGACACTCGATCCTTTAATTCAAAAGAAATTAAAAAAATTATTGGATGCCAAGATTATTTTTAAAGTTCGACATTCTGAATGGGTGGCTAATTTGGTTCTCGTGTGGAAGAAATTAGGAGAAATTAGATTGTGCATAGATTTCCGGAATTTAAATAAAGCTTCAAATAAAGACAACTATCCTATGCCACCAATGGAGCAAATTTTGTAGATGGTGTCAAGATCGGAACTATTCTCCCTACTAGATGGTTTCTCCGGTTATAACCAAGTGCTAGTAGCAGAAGAGGATCAGCTCAAAACCACTTTTTGTACAAAATGGGGAACCTTTTCATTTCGAAGGATGCCTTTTGGCTTGATAAACGCGGGAGATACTTTTCAGCAATCCATCGACATTTCCTTCCAGGGATTGAGCGGTCAATGTGTAGTGATTTACTTAGATGATGTGACAGTTTTGTCAAAGAAAAGGAAAGATCATATCTTCCCTCTAAATCAAATCTTTGATTGCTGCAGAAAGTATGGTATTTATTTAAACCCTAAGAAAAGTATCTTTGATGTTCTTGAGGGAAAACTTTTGGGTCATATCATTTCAAAAAAGGGAATCTCGATAGATCAAGCGAGAGTGCAAGCTATCAGCAAGATTTCCATGCCCCATAGCAAGAAGTCTATGCAGTCATTCATGGGCACCATAAATTTTGTTCAAAGGTTCGTGCCAAACTTCACTCAGATTGTTAAACCTTTGCAACAAATGGTCAAGTAGAGTGTACAATTTAAGTGGACTGATTTGGAAAAGGTTGAATTGAAAGAAATCAAAGCCAACATAGCTAATGCACCTTCTTTAAGAAGTTCAAATTTTGAAAAGGATTTCATCCTATACACTTTTGCTTCTGATAACTCTCTCGCATCTGTACTCACGCAAAAAGTAGAATCAGGAGAGGAATACCCAATTTCTTTTATGAGCACTGGTCTGTAGGGTGTTGAACTGTACCCCGTGGTAGAGAAGCAAGCATATGCGATTTTCAACGCAGTAAAGTAGTTCAGGCCGTATATTCTAAAAAATTGAACTAAAGTCATAGTTCCTCATCCCGCTATTAGATCTATTTTTGTTCAGAAAGAATTGGGAGAAAGAAGAGAGAACTGGGTCACTGCTCTTCAAGAGTATGACTTAGAATTCAAACCATCCACTATTATCAAAGGTCAAGGTTTATGCAAATTGCTTGCTGAAAATCCAAATAATGAAGAGCTAGATTCGAGGAACGAAGCCGAGCTGAACATGGTCGATGTGTGTCCAATTCCACAGCTTCAGAGTCTTGGTACAAGGACCTAGTGCATTATTTACAGTCGGTTTACTTGCGGAGCACTGGAGTCCAAAACAAAGAAGAGCTCTCTGACATAAATCATCAGCATACCAAATTATTGAAGGAGTGCTCTTTAGGAAGAATTATGATGGCATTTTCCTCAGATGTTTGGAGAAAGAAGATACGAGCAACGTGGTCAAAGAATTACATGATGGCCCTGCTGGAGGACATTACTCTGGAGATACTACAGCTCATAAAATCCTCAGGGATGGGCAATGTTGGCCCACTCTTTTCAGGGATGCCCATGCCTATGCTAGAAATTTTTACGTATGCCAAAGAAGTGTCACAAAGTTACGAAAGGCAACTGGACCCTTGTAGCCAGTTATCATCTCTGAACCATTCGAGCAATGGGGCATAGATATTATCGGTGAAATAAACCCAAACTCCTCACCACAACACTGTTATATTATAATGGCTACAGATTATTTTACAAGATGGGTTGAGGCTATTCTGCTACATAAAGTAAATGAGGATGTCGTCATCAACTTCCTAGAGCAACACATCATAACCAGGTTTGGAGTTCCAATTTCCATAGTCTTTGATAATGCACCTTATTTTTTGTCAATGAAAATTAATGAATTCATGTATGAGAAAGGAATTAAACTCCATTATTCAGCCAATTACTATCCTAAAGGAAATGGATTAGCTGAGTCTACCAATAAAAATCTCATGCGAATCCTTAAGAAAACAGTGATTGAAAATCAAAGAATCTGGCACATAGCCCTTCCAAACGCCTTATGGGAAGACATAGTCACTCCCAAGAATTCCTTAGGGGTTTCCCCGTTCACCTTAGTCTATGGAAAGGAATCCATCCTTCCCCTGAATGTTTTACTCCCATATTTGCAATTGGCCCAAGCCTCCCGAGGTTCCAACAGTCAAGCCCTCTAATCTAGAATTGATACGCTGCTAAAACTTGAAGAGTCACGACAAAAGGACAAAGACCAATTCCATCATCACCAAGACATAGTCAAGCGGTGGTTTGATAAAAGGAATTTCGGTAGGAGAAATTTCTAAGTAGGCGACTTAGTTCTGAAATGGGATCACCAGCATGAAGTTAAGGGAATGCACACAAAATTTCAACACTTATGGGTTGGCCCTTACCAAATTTATGAAAAGCTTTGCCCGTCAGCCTATAAACTGAAAGACCTGCAAGGAGAGGGAGTAAATATCCCTCTCAATGGCCTCACCTTAAAGCAATATTTCGCATAAGTCCTAGGTGGACTTTTGTACATAAATAAAACGATGTCTTTAATTTTTCTGGTTTGTTTTCTTTTGTTTCATTTTTTAATTGCTTTTGATTACCTTTTAGTCTGCTCGTTAGCTTGATTTGTTTTCTTTTGTTTGTTTTTTCCCTTTTGTTTGAGTCCTTTGTTTAAATAAAGCTAAGCTCAATTTTGGTGTAGTTGAAAGATGAGACTCCAGGCAAACTCAAAAGGATGGTCATGAAGAAGCTCACTGGTAAAGGGAATATATATTTGTGACTTTTCTTTCACTGATTGGTTTCCTGGAATGCAGAGATCCTCTGTTCTATTTGGTCAAAGTAACCCCTGTCAAATAAATAAGATTTAGCATTTCCTTCTGACTATCTTAGGGCCCCATTCGCTCTAACATTAATGACTGTCTCAGGAAGTTCACTATGGTAGACCCATGGAGAGGAAGCATGTCTCATAGATATATGGTATTTAAAATAATCCCATGCTGCAAGTAAATCCAAAAGGCATATGTCAAAGAGTCTGGTTTCCAGAAATTCTCGCCTCAATTAAAGCATGGTTGAGAAAAGCAAGGAAACTTTCAAATCAAGGAAGCTGTTCAAATAAACTGGCCCAGCAAGGTTCTTCTTCGTCTGTTAAGCATGAAATCAAATAAATCTTTCCCTCACACAAAAGGACATTATGGATTGAATAACCTATATCAATTATTGAAAGCAGAAGAAATTTATTTCTGGAAGAATCAAAGCGGCAAAAGTCGTGAATTAAAGTAACATCCAAAAGGATGTAGAATAACATGGGAATGAGGAACAAACGAATATCTCTGTGATATATTGTCACGATCCCATGGAGTCTTATATCATTGGGATTTTGAAAGACGTAATTTTAAAATGAACCCCACATTTTGGCCCTTAGAGAGTTGTAAAGAAGTCTGAGTCAAAGTTGCCTTCTTCCCTCCTTACCTTTTATGATAAGAGTGATCACTGCATTTTTAGGAACCAGACTATGAAAACATGTTGTTGCATTTAAAACCAACACTCTATAAGTTTTCTAACCATGAGATTGATTTGTTTCATAGATTTGTATTCACCAGCGAATCTCCATTTGTTGTTGCTACAACAACCCCCCCAATATTTGAAAAAATTAGGGGCCCCTCCTTTACTTTTGAAGAAAAAGGCTTTCCTAGGAGCAAAAAGGCCATCCGAACCTTTTCCTTACTTAGTTATTCTTAACAAAACTTTTGCTTGCTTCCTTTGAGTTCATTTGATTGTTTTGGCCCAAGTAAAACTCATGAATTTAAGCCGCAAATGCGGGAGAACTCACCTTACCCTTCCGTAGTGACGCGAAAATCTGACTAAGGTTAAAATATTTGCGGAGGAACTTGCGGAGTCCTTCCGAAACAACAGAAGAACTCAGACATCTTCTCCGTCATGATGGATCATTTCGCTCGAAAAAGAAAAGAAAAGAAAGCTTCACTATTTCGGATAAACTTGTTGAGTTCCGTTGCAATGGGCGGAAGGTTTCGTTGAGACTTGAATTTCACCATTTCGGGAGGACTACGCAAACTCTTCCGAAACCTTTCCGCTAACTTTCCCGCAAACAGCAGAAGAACTCAGCCAATCTTCCCACAATGGTGGATAGACTCGGCTAAGTCGTGTGACTTGCGGCTCAACGCTACACTTAAG
The DNA here is from genome assembly GCA_027924585.1 of Larix kaempferi. Taxonomy (NCBI): domain Eukaryota; kingdom Viridiplantae; phylum Streptophyta; class Pinopsida; order Pinales; family Pinaceae; genus Larix; species Larix kaempferi. Next base: position 39,385,562 of record BSBM01000904.1, on the reverse strand, counting down.
AAAAAATATATAGCTCCGTTTTTCGCAAAAACTCAGTTAACTTTCTCGCAACGGCAGCCCAAACTCGCACGTTCTTGCCAACACTGACAAAAGCGTTAGCCAAGTTATGCCGGTTTTGGCGATCACACTTAATGTGAAGTGTGCCGATTTGACCCCGTTCGTACGCCATTTAAGGCCGTTTTAATTTCGCAACCACGCTATTAATGGCCCATGCGTGTCAAGTTGCTATTTATAGGGCGTAAACCTCGTTGGTTTTCATTTGTTCATTTTGATAGAGGCCTGTCTCCATGTATGTTTGAGACCACGACCGCCCACTCCAAGCTCGCCGCAGCGTCAACCATACACAATCATTTTCTAGCAAGTTAGTACCTTTCAGGACTTGTATGCTCTCTTGATGTGGTTTTTCTCGTTGAAATGAATACCTTATTTCATTGGTTTTTTCTTTTAGCTTGGCCATAGCAGAAGTTTTTTTTATATTTAGTTTAAGCTACGGCCCAAGCGGACTCATGCCCATACCTAACTAAGCTTATCCAATCCCATGTTCATATGAGCATAGAAGTTCTTTAGGACCTTAATCACCCATAGTATGATCGATAAGAGAGTCCGCAGCATACCTCTACTTGTTGTGGAAGTTAAAACTAGTCCTGTCTACCCTTACAAGAAGAACATTGGGTTCCCTATCCGGCTACAAACGTTCATGCCATGAAACTTATTATACTCGGAGTCACGTTGTTTTGTTCCAGATTATTACTATCGGAATGCATTACTTTTATATGTTGTAGTTGCAATGTAGCTCAAAACATCACTTAGTCATTTCTTGTAGGTTTTGTCTAATAACTTGCGAAAAAATTGTCTTAATCTGATTTTGAAAGTAGAAAAGCCATATCAGTTCGAAAGTTCTAAACCACAATGAATAGATATTAGGAAGGTGTGGTTAGCTTCGTTCGGTTCTGAGAAGAATCAAATAACTACCCATCAAAAGGCTTATCGGAGTATTCTTAAGACTTATTGTTGTGTGCAGGATGCTAGTCTAATTTGCTAATATTACGTTGTAATTCCTACTCATGTATGATTTATATTGTACAGGGTTTTTAAGACAAAATTCCTAAAGGTGGAAAACGAAAGTCCAAAGCGACCAAGCCAAGATCAGCCCCCACAAGAGTAGAAACTCTATATGAAGACACCAAGTGCACTACGGGCATTTCCCCAGAAGTCAAATGGGGAGACATATATCGTATGATAAGGGACCAGGACATCCCTGAGGCACTCCTCAAGGAAGAGTACCTATACCGATACATCAGAACCTCTTGCATATCCAAAGAAGCCACACGTTTGGAACTTTTTCCATGCTCGGAAGTAATTGGGTGGATTCTGCAGCATTTGAATGCGCATACAAGGGTTCTTTCAGAAAGTAAGGGGGAAGCTTTTGCATCCTTCCATCCATCTTATATCGTAGTAGCTTACAAATTGCCTCGGGGTCATCAGCAGCTTGATGATGAATCGCTAGGACAAATCCAAATGGATAATCTAGAGATGGCCAAAAAGTTGCTGATCTTGGGCAAACAAATCAGGAAAAAGGATAGTGAGGAGTACGAGGATCAGAATCTGAGGCCTCCTTTCAGAATGATTACCCTCATGCTTAGTAGAATTTTTGGAAGGCCTTATGGTACTGTTTTTATGCTCCAATGGGTTCCCATCATCCACTATGTAGCGTTCAGGTGGACAATTTTTAATTGGGTAGATATCCTCTCAGATAGCCTATCATCAGCCATAATTGCCGCACAAGAAGGATTAGGGGCAAAGAAGGCAGAATTCTACATGCCATCCTACTTGATAGACTATATTGTGGAAAAACGCCCCTTTCTAATGGATGTAACTGGAGAGAGGCTGACACCCCGGTATTCATTGCTTACAAACTCTTTTGGGACCAGAACTACAAGCAGCACTACCAACTCATTTGTGAGGAGTTTATAATACTTTTATATGAGTTAATGTTCAATGAAGAACCTAACTGCTTGTCCGAAAATGCCATGGAATTCCTGGAGAATTATGGGGATTTCTATTTTTCACCGGAAGACACTTTGATAAGAATGTATGGAGGCTCTAAACCCCCATATATCCTACCCAGATATGCTACGAACTACATAGTCCACAAGGAGGAAGTGAGACAATTTTTCATTAATGGGATCGGTATCTCCTTATACAAAGAAAAGAAGGCCACTTTCCCGCCTTTACCCTTCTATATTGGGGCTTACAATTTTTCAGGAATTGCAACAATAGAAGAGTTTATTGTAGAACTTAAGGATTTCCACTTCGGAGAAAGGATTTTTTAGAGGAACGATCGATGACGCAATGTTACACAACATTGCAGGGAGATTCATGCTAACTTCGAATACGCTCACTATTATGATGAGGACGAAGAAGTGTACGGAGGGGTTAGTAACATGATCGAACTATAGATTTTCCGACTAAGTAAAGTCGGGGCCATTTCTAGCTTTGGTGTTGTCAAGGAAGCAAAAAAACAACACAAAAAGGAAACAACAGAAGCCACTCAAACTCTCTCTAAAGAAGAGCAAGGGCTCAAGGAAGAAGCCGAGAGAATCCAAAGAGAAGTTGTTGAGAAAGAAAAGAAGGCGAAAGAGGATGAACTTCGGGAAAAAGAAACTCAAAGAATCCAAGTAGCAGAGGAATAAGCTTGAAGAGTTCAAGAGGAAGAAAGAATCAGACTGGAAGGGATTTTCAAACAAGCAGAAGAGGAAGCTCAGAGAAAGGAAGCAGAAAAAGAAGCGCAAAGGAAAGAAGAGGAAGAAAACAAATTGAAGGAGGATGCTGAGCCAAGAATCCCAAATGTCCAAGACATGGATATGGACATCCCTATAAGAGACCTCTCGCGTGTCCATTTTACACCATCAAAAAGTAGCATAGTGTCTCAATGGGACAGGTTCGCTTATAACAAGAAAATGAAATCTATTGTCAAAGAAATAGTGACTAGGGTGAAGAGACCTTTTCAACTAGACATTGTTACCATACATGAAACAACAGTCATGCAAGGTACTAAGCGTGCACACAAACTCATGGCATCCATTTCTGTGGCTTATGTTCAAGCAACTGCAAACAATGTCAACATATTAGCAGATGCGTTAGAATTAGAAAAGGAGAAAACCCACCATTTGCAAGAAACTCTGGTCAAGGAACATAATTATTCAAATTTGATGGTGGAGAAATGTGATACCCTTGTGTCAGAGAAGGGAGAATTAAACAGAAAATTTCAATACCTAGAAGCTGAAAAGAGAGCCTTGGTCATACAAATGAGGGCCCTGGAAGCTGAAAAGCAAGGTCTTGAAAGTAGGAACCTGCAGCTGGAGTTTGAGAAATTTGATACCACTTAGCAGATCGATGACTTAAAGGAAAACATAGAAAAATTAGAAGAAAGTGGGGAATTGCTAGAACAACAATTAGAACTCGCTACTAACAAGGTTGGTGATCTGAGTCCTTTTCATGAGCAGGCTTGCAAAATACTGGAGAGGATACACGGGATTCAAGAACTCATAACGGAAGAAGTATGCAAGTTAAAGGGAGTGGTGGCCAGAATCAAGGAAATAAATGTCGAAGCCACTAGGTGTAGAAGAAAATATGTACGCATTAGTGAAGACATTAAGAGGCAAATGGAATGGAGAGAAGGAAAGTTAGGATTCCCAGAGAATCTCCCTCTTAAATCCATCTCTGGTTTCAAAGCAGATATCGGCCTTTTGGGGTTTTGCAAGGAGTATGGAGTGAAGCTAAATGCAGTGGCCATGGTCACTCTTGAACAATGTGGGAATGTGTATTCTAAGATATGAACCACCCAAGAAAATTGCCTGATGACAATACCTCGGACTATAGAAGAGTTCCCAGACAAAACCCAACGTTTGTCGAAGCTAAGGGATGGGCTAAGTGTTGAAAGAAACTATGTAAGGAAAGTGTATATTTTGACCGTTGAAGATCCTTATTAGTGGATTGGCCAAGCTGCTATTCACACACATCTTCTGAAAGAAAGTCTCCAGTTTATGACAGTAGAAATCGTTGATCTCGAAGAAGAACTTGCCAAGCATGAAGTTTCTCTGAAAACTATGCTCCCTCTTGATGTGAACAATGTCATAAAAGAAACCAGTCTCTGGGTGAAGCATATAGCAGAAGCAGACAGAGTATCGAAAGCAGAAGTACCCCAAGTATCGGCAAGAGAAATAGTGGCATCAACCTCAGTGGGATTACCAATAGCACTAGTGTCACAAGTTCCAACAGAAATATAAGCTGTAGTAGAAGCGCCTGAGTTAGCAAAGGCACCGGTTCAAAAATGATCCACCTTCTGTCTTATCTTCTGATTTATAGTCAACATGCCTTCTTTTAACCTTTGTATGTTTTAATTACTAAAGTAATATTTGGACCTCTTCCCCGTCCATTTTGGCAATATTATTGGGCATTTATTATTTTGTAAATTTGAACACTACAAGACAAATTAAAAGAATTTGGACGATTAGGGTATAGGTGGCAGCTCTTGGAGCATTTTTTAAAGTTATATATAGCTGATTAGAGGAGCGTAGAAGGGACTTTTGGACGGTGAAAGGAATTTATTTTTGTGTATGAGAACTACTTCAGCTACATGAATTGAAAAAACTGTTTTGGCCTATGAAAGTTGGTGCATCATTTTTCTTTGGGTTGTGATGGATTATTGCCGAACTATTTCTGCATTTTTTCATATACATTCAGTGAGATCTTTCCTAGCTTTTGTGAATTAATTCTATGTTGTGAATGATCTTATTTCTTGTGCAAAATTTTTGTACCTCATGAGTAATGAAATGCTTTAATAAAATTAGACCTATCTTTGATATCATTTACATTCTGCTGAAAATACATCTTTATAATTTAATGTCCATCTGTTCAATTCTTTAGATGTTTCTTTCAGTTTTATTACTCATTCTTTAAATTCTGCTCCTTGCAAGGATAGGTTAAAAATATATTAAATAGCTTAGAATAGATTTTTTTTTTTTTTTTTTTGCATGCATTCAGTTAGGGCACTTGCATATCATATTTTAATATAAAATACATAAACGGTGGATCAGGCCGCAACCAATAAAACAAACAAATCTTTAAAACCCATACGGTAGCCGGACCGTTAACCGGATGGATTCCCTACACCAAACAGTGAGCGATCTAATTGGGCTTACTACCAGGGAGAATCCCTTGTTGTTTGATGCTACGATTTTCGAGGCATCAACAGTTTTTGGTGCTAGAAGGAGGGCCACCAGTGCATGGCTGGCAGAAGAGATCCTTTTGCTAAATATTTTTCCACTTAAAACTGACCCGTAACAACTATCCCAGACATTTCAGATCTGGAATCAAGAATTAAGGAAAACCTTAATTCTGAGACAGAACAGTAAGAAACATTGTATGCTATCCCTTTTGAAGAAGTAAACCGATTCAGAAGACATACCCATTCCTATGTTAGAAGTCTAGGAGGATTAACTATCATTCCTTTGTTGCCCAGAATAAGAGCGTCCAGAAAAAAAAATCCTCAATGCACTAAAGACTCAGTTCTAGTTCAGAGTCTAGAAGAATTATTGGATCTATCTCTAGAAGAAATCATTGAACCTTTTGATGAGGTCACACCCGAAACTCCCACAAATCAAGAACAATCTCACACTCCAAGGCGTACTCCTCATAACTCATCGCCGCACACACCACCACGTTCTCCACCAAGATTCATGGTCGTGCCTGCATGGAGAGCGAGAGGAGCATTGAATTTAGTTGGCCCATTCCATGATTTACCCAAAAACCTAGAGAAGGTTTTGCCTAAGTACGACCCTGGGAAAGGAATTTCTGCTGAAGACCATCTTAAAAGTTTTTATTTAGCCTTGAGTCTTCTTAATGTAGAACATGAAGACATAGTCTTTTGTCCTTTTCCTTACACTTTTGAACCAAAAGTATCTTCCTGGTACTTTAGCCTACAAGCTAGCTCGTTAGTAAGTTGGGAAGATTTTGAGAAATTTTTTTTAAAGAAGTATGGAAATCAAAAGATAGTAGCTACTCTTATGAAAGAATTGTTATCCATGAGAATGGAAAAAAACAAGAAAGTTCAAGAGTTTAATCAAAGATTTACGACATTGTTAAATAACTTTAGTGATGCAACAAAGCCTGCTGATGAATGCTTGGTAGAATATTATACAACAGCTCTTAAACCCCCGTTAGCAATGTTCATCAAAAGAACGAAGAAGACTACCCTAAAAGAAAACTTTGAAGAAGCCAAGAAAGTAGAAGAAGAGGCTGATAGCATTTCCAAACACGCTCTCGATTTAGAAGTCAAGCCGGCAGTCGTTAAAAAACCTTTTTTGTTAACTAGGGATAAAGAAGAACCCACAATAGATTTAAATAATGTCATAAAAATGATGCAAAAAATCTCCAATAAAATTGTAGATCTAGAGAAAGATAAGGCAACTAGCTATTCAAGGCCAGCTTTCAAGCCATTCTATATAAAAAAAGAGGAAAATACACAGCCAACCCCACCGGTAAACAATTCTGCTGTGTTAAACTTAAATGAAATAGGCATGGACCAATTTTGTACCTTTCATCAAGAACAATACTCAGAAAAAAGTTGTCCACAGTGGATTAACTCAATGAGTTTAGTGATGAATCAAATGTTAGATGCACAAATCTCTGAACAAACAGATCCCCAGCAAGAGTGAATTCCTGAGCGGGAAGAGTCCTTCCTAGACACCACAATGATCCTTTGGGATTGGACTCCTACCCAAGAAACGTCCTTTGAAGATCTTGCTGACAAAGTAGCAGCTGCATCTATTAATGTTACTACTGGGAGTAAAGGCTCGGTGGTGGATAAAATATTAGATGTGCCTAAAACCAAATCAGAAATTCAAATACCAAAACGGCACATAACTGTCATCCCACCCCAGCCTAAAATGGTCCCAGCAGTAAACCCCGCAGTGACAAAGGAATCAAAAGCAGAAATATCCAAGCAACCAATATCTTCTTCAAACAAAACAAAAAATCAACCTAAAGTTTCAGGAGAATGTGACATGGGCTATTACATAATCGAGGACATTAAGAAAGTGAAAGCTAATGTTTCTATCTTTGATATGTGTAGCCTGCCCCAACAGAGGAAGAAGTTAATGGAAGCTTTTGATCCACAAACAAGCATTTCATCAGAAAACACTGATGAAAACCCAGAAATTAATGAAGCCAGCATTGGCGAAAAATCAAAATCTCACACTCTTCCTTTTCTCTTAAATTTTGAAATCTTTAATCATAACGTACATAATTGTCTGGTTGATTTGAGTGCTAGTTCAAATGTCATGCCTTTATCTATCTGCAAGAAGATTAACGGATAGCCTATCCCATCCCCATCTCAAATCATACATTTAGATAGAACCAATGTTAAAGTCGGCGGGTGAACTAAAAGATGGGCTTATCAGACTGTCAGCTAATCCAAGAGTGTGTCAATTCATTGATATAATGGTGGTCGACATTCCTGCGGCTTATGGTTTAATTTTGAGTAGGGACTGGTCTGCGAAACTAAACGGTTACTTTGCAACGGATTGGTCCCATTTATGGTTACCGTATCAAAATAGGAAAAATCAAATTAAAATATTGAGGGAACCTCACATGAAACAAAATGTCACTCAGTTAGAAGAAAAAAATGAAGTTGTAGTTTTCTCATCTTCGGTTTTGAGAAATTATTTCTTAGAAATTGAACCTAGAAATTATCAATCAGAAGATGTTAGCCATAATTCAGAAAAACAGCCCGACCTCCTTCATTTTTCACGGGCTGATGATATCGATTGTAACATAGTAAAATTAGTTACTAACGTAGATAGTAATGGCACTAACTTAGTTAAAGAAGAAAATACTTTTTGGTCTCTCTACTTCGATGGCTCCAAAACTCAAGAAGGATCTGGAGCTGGTTGTGTTTTAATTGACCCCAATAGGGATAAACATTTTTTATCTTGTAGATTAGAATTTGAATGTACAAATAATACTGCTGAATATGAAGCTCTGATCCATGGATTCAAAAAGGCCATTGGTTTGAATGTAAATTTTTTGAAAGTCTTTAGTGATTCGGAAATAGTTGTTAGACAAGTAAGAAATACAATTCATTGTCTCTCACTGCACTTAAGAGGTTATCAAGCTGAGGTTTTGGATATGATTTCATGTTTTGATGCTTTCAATATTAATTATGTTCCTAGGTCGAAGAATGACGCAGTTGATTTGTTAGCAACCTCTGCTTCTACATTAGTTCCCACTAATAACAAATGTTCTATTGAATTAATTTTCAGGTCCTCTGTCCCAGATAACATCACAAATCTTAGGGTGTTTGATGATGATGATAAGATCATTAGTTTCTTAACAAACGAAGATGTATTCCAAGAGGCCATAATAGACGAAGAACAACATGATTCAGATTTGCAAAACAACAATGTTGTAAAGGGAAAATTCATGCCTAAAGGCGTGAGAACTCTTGAAGCGTTATTTGATTTACAAAGCAAGTTCAGAAGACCTGCTAATGCTAAAACGTACAGCTCATCCACGCAGCATGAGTTAATAAATTTGGGCATGGAAGCTGAACCAAAATATATTAATATTGGTAAGTGTTGTACACCGGGCGAGAGAAGTAAATTCATCAGGTTTTTTTAGCAATATAAAGATGTGTTTGCTTGGACCTATGATGATCTGAAAACATATGATACCCGCATCATCTAACACATAATACCAATGAAGGAAGGTGTTAAACCTTTCCAGCAACAATTGAGGAGGATCCATCTGACACTCGAGCCTTTAATTCAAAAGGAATTAAAAAAATTATTGGATGCCAAGATTATTTTTAAAGTTCGACATTCTGAATGGGTGGCTAATTTGGTTCTCGTGCGGAAGAAATCGGGAGAAATCAGATTGTGCGTAGATTTACGGAATTCAAATAAAGCTTCAAATAAAGACAACTATCTTGTGCCACCAATGGAGAAAATTTTGCAGATGGTGTCAAGATCAGAACTATTCTCCCTACTAGATGGTTTCTTCGGTTATAACCAAGTGCTAGTAATGGAAGAGGACTGGCTCAAAACCACTTTTCGTACAAAGTGGGGAACCTTTGCATATCAGAGGATGACTTTTGGGTTGATAAAAATGGGAGCTACTTTTCAATGAGCCATGGACATTGCCTTTCAGGGATTTGGCAGTCAATGTGTAGTGGTTTACTTAGATGATGTGATAGTTTTCTCAAAGAAAAGGGAAGATCATATCTTCCATCTAAAGCAAATCTTTTATCGCTGCAGAAAGTATGGTATTTCTTTAAACCCTAAGAAAAGTATGTTTGTTGTTCTTGAGGGAAAACTTTTGGGTCATATCATTTCAAAAGAGGGAATCTCGATAGATCAAGAGAGAGTGCAAGCCATCAGCAAGATTCCCATGCCCCATAGCAAGAAGTCTATGCAGTCATTGATGGGCACCATAAATTTTGTTCGAAGGTTCGTGCCAGACTTCGCTCAGATTGTTAAACCTTTGCAACAAATGGTCAAGCAGAGTGTACAATTTAAGTGGACTAATTTGGAAAAGGTTGCATTTAAAGAAATCCAAGCCACCATAGCTAATGCACCTTCTTTAAGAAGTTCAAAATTCGAAAAGGATTTCATCTTGTACACTTTTTCTTTTGATAACTCTCTCGCAACTGTACTCATGCAAAAAGTAGAATCACGAGAGGAATACCCAATTTATTTTATGAGCACTGGTCTACAGGGCGCTGAACTGAACTACCCCATGGTAGATAAGTAAGCATATGCAGTTTTCAAAGCAGTAAAGCAGTTCAGGCCGTATATTTAAAAAAATAGAACCAAAGTCATAGTTCCTCATCCCGCTGTCAGATCTCTTTTTGTTCAGAAATAATTCAGAGAAAGAAGAGGGAATTGGGTCACTACTCTTCAAGAGTATGACTTAGAATTCAAACCAGCCACTATTATCAAAGGTTAAGGTTTATGCAAATTGCTTGCTGAAAATCCAGCTGATGAAGAGCTAGATTGGAGGAACGAAGCCGAGTTGAGCATGGTCGATGTGTGTCCAATTTTCACAGCTTTAGAGTCTTGGTACAGGGACCTAGTGCATTATTTACAGTCGGGTTACTTACCAGAGCACTGGAGTCTGAAGCAAAGAAGAGCTCTCCGACTCAAATCAACAGCACACCAAATTATTGAAGGAGTGCTCTTTAGGAAGAATTATGATGGCATTTTCCTCAGATGTTTGGAGAAAGAAGATCCAAGCAACGTGGTCAAAGAATTACATGATGGCCCTGTTGGGGGACATTACTCTGGAGATACTACAACTCATAAAATCCTCAGGGCTGGGTACTATTGGCTCACTCTTTTTAGGGATTCCCACGCCTATGCTAGAAATTGTGACGTATGGCAAAGAAACGCCAGAAAGTTACCAAAAGCAGCTGGACCCTTGTAGCCAGTTATCATCTTTGAACCATTCGAGCAATGGGGCATAGATATTATTGGTGAAATAAACCCAAATTCCTCGCTGCAACATTATTATATTCTAACAGATACAGATTATTTTTCACGATGGGTTGAGGCTGTTCCACTACATAAATTAAATGAGGATGCAGTCATCAACTTCTTGGAGGAACACATCATAACCAGGTTTGGAGTTCCAATTTTCCTAGTCTTTGATAATGCACCTTATTTTTTGTCAATGAAAATTAATGAATTCATGTATGAGAAATGAATTAAACTCCATTATTTAGCCAATTACTATCCTCAAGTAAATGGATTAGCTGAGTCCACCAATAACAATCTCATCCGAATCCTTAAGAAAACTATGATTTAAAATCAGAGAAGTTGGAACATAGCCCTCCCAAACACCTTATGGGAAGACAGAGTCACTCCCAAGAATTCCTTAGGGGTTCCCCAATTCACCTTAGTCTATGGCAAGGAAGCCATCCTTCCCTCGAATGTTTTACTCCCATATTTGTAATTGGCCCAAGCCTCCCGAGGTTCCAACAGTCAAGCCCTCCAATCTAGAATTGATACGCTGCTAAAACTTGAAGAGTTATGACAAAAGGCCAAAGACCAATTCCATCATCACCAAGACCTAGTCAAGCGATGGTTTGATAAAAGGAAGTCTGGTAGGAGAAATTTCGAAGTAGGCGACTTAGTTCTGAAATGGGATCACCAGCATGAAGGTAAGGGAATGCACACAAAATTTCAACACTTATGGGTTGGCCCTTACCAAATTTCTGAAAATCTTGGCCCGTCAACCTATAAACTGAAAAACCTACAAGGAGAGGGACTAAATCTCCCTCTCAACGGCCTCGCCTTAAAGCAATATTTCGCATAAGTCCTAGGTGGACTTTTGTACATAAATAAAATGTTGTCTTTAATTTTCTGGTTTATTTTCTTTTGTTTCATTTTTTAATTGTTTTTTATTACCTTTTAGTCTTCTAGTTAGCTTGATTTGTTTTCTTTGGTTTGTTTTTTCCCTTTTGTTTGAGTCCTTTGTTTAAATAAAGCTAAGCTCAATTTTGGTGTAGCTGAAAGATGAGACTCCGGGCAAACTCAAAAGGATGGTCATGAAGAAGCTCACTTGTAAAGGGAATATATATTTGTGACTTTGATTTCACTGACTGGTTTCCTAGAATACAGAGATCCTCTATTCTGTTTGGTCAAAGTAACCCCTGTCAAATAACTAAGATTTAACATTTCCTTTTGACTATCTTAGGGCCCCATTCGCTCTAACATTAATGGCTGTCTCAGTAAGTTCACTATGGCATACCCATGGAGAGGAAGCATGTCTCATAGATATATGGTATTTAAAATAATCCCATGCTACAAGTAAAGCCAAAAGGCATATGTCAAAGAGTCTGGTTTCCATAAATTCTCGCCTCAATTAAAGCATGGTTGAGAAAAGCAAGGAAACTTTCAAATCGAGGAAGTTGTTCAAATAAACCAGCCCAGCAAGTTTCTTCTCCGTCTGTGAAGCATGAAATCAAATAAATCTTTCGCTCACACAAAAGAAAATTATGGATTGAAGAACTTATATCAATTATTGAAAGCATAAGAAATTTATTTCAGGAAGACTCAAAGTGGCAAAAGTCGTGAATTAAAGAAACATCCAAAATGATGCGAAATAGCATGGGAATGAGGAACAAACGAATATGTCTGTGAGATATTGTCATGAACCTGTGGAGTCTTATATCAGTAGTCTTCTGAAAGAAATTTTTTTAAAATGAACTCCACATTTTGGGCCTTAGAGAGTTGTAAAGAAGTCTGAGTCAAAGTTTCCTTCATCCCTCCTTACCTTTTATGATAAGAGTGATCACTGCATTTTTAGGAACTGGACTATGAAGACATGTTGTTGCATTTAAAACCAGCACTCTGTAAGTTTTCTGACCATGATATTGATTTGTTTCAGAGATCTGTATTCACTAGCGAATCACCATTTGTTGTTGCTACAACAATCCCCTCAATATTTGAAAAAATTTGGGGCCCTTCCTTTACTTTTGAAGAAAAAAGCTTTCCTAGGAGCAAAAATGCCATCAAAACCTTTTCCTTAGTTATTCTTGAGAAAACTTTTGCTTGCTTCCTTTGCATTTGTTTGATTTTTTTGGCCCAAGTAAAACTCATGAATTTAAGCCACAAACGCTGGAGAACTCACCTTACCCTTCTGTAGTGACGAGAAAATCAGGATAAGGTTAAAATATTGGTAGAGGAACTCGCCGAGTCCTTCCGAAATAGTGGAAGAACTCAGACATCTTCTCCGTCAGGACAGATCATTTCACTCGAAAAAAAAAAAGAAGCTTCACTATTTCAGATAAACTTGCTAAGTTTCGCCGCAACGGGCGGAAGGTTCCATTGAGACTCGAATTTCACCATTTCGGGAGGACTACGCAAACTCTTCCGGAACCTTTCCGCTAACTTTCCCGCAAACGGCGGAAGAACTCAGCTAATCTTCCCACAACAGGGGATAGACTCGGCTAAGTCGTGTGACTCGCGGCTCAACGCTACACTTAAGACAAACTACATAGCTCTTTTTTTCGCAAAAACTCAGCTAAATTTCCTGCAACGGCGACCCAAACTTGCGAGTTCTTACCGACACTGACGAAAGCGTTAGCCAAGTTATGCCTGTTTTGGCGGTCACACGAAATGCGAAGTGTTCCAATTTGACCCCGTTTGTACATCATTTAATCCCATTTTAATTTCGCAACTACCCTATTAATGGCCTACGCGTGTGAAGTTTCTATTTATAGGGTGTAAACCCCGTTGGTTTTCATTTGTTCATTTTGATAGAGGCCTGTCTCCATGTCCGTTTGAGACCATGACCTCCCACTCCAAGCTCGCCGCAGCGTCAACTTTTTCATACACGATCATTTTCTAGCAGGTTAGTACCTTTCAGGACATGTATCCTCTCTTGAGGTGGTTTTTCTCATTGAAATGAATGCCTTATTTCATTGGTTTTTTCGTTTTAGCCTGGCCATAGCAAAAGTTGTTTTTAGTTAGTTTAAGCTATGGCCCAAGGGGACTCATGCCCATACCTAACTAAGCTTACCCAAGCCCATGTTCATATGAGCATAAAAGTTTTTTAGGACCTTAATCACCCATAGTATGATTGATAAGACTGTCCGTAGCAACCTCTACCCATTGTGGAAGTTAAAACCAGTCCTGTGTACCCTTACAAGAAGAACATTGGGGTCCCTATCCGACTGTGAATGTTCATGCCATGAAACTTATTATACTCGGAGTCACATTGTTTTGTTCCATATTATTACTATCGGAATGCATTACTTTTATATGTCGTAGTTGCAATGTAGCTCAAAACATCACTTAGTCGTTTCCCGTAGGTTTTGTCTAATAACTTGCGAAAAAATTGTCTTAGTCTGATTTTGAAAGTAGAAAAGCCGTATCAGTTCAAAAGTTCTAAACCACAATGAATAGAGATTAGGAAGGTGTGGTTAGCTTCGTTCGGTTCCGAGAAGAATCAAATAACTACCCATCAAAAGGCTTATCGGAGTATTCTTAATACTTATTGGTGTGTGCAGGATGCTAGTCTAATTTGCTAATATTACGTTGTAATGCCTACTCATGTATGACTTCTATTGTACAGGGTTTTTAAGCCAAAATGTCTAAAGGTGGCAAACGAAAGTCTAAAGAGACCGAGCCAGGATCAGCCCCCACGAGAGTAGAAACTCTATATGAAGACACCAAGTGCACTACAGGCGTTTCCCCAGAAGTCAAATGGGGAGACATATATCGTATGATAAGGGACTAGGACTTCCTTGAGGCACTCCTCGAGGAAGAGTACCTATACCGGAACATCAAAACCTCCTGCATATCCAAAGCAACCACACGTCAGGAACTTTTTCCATGCTCAGAAGTAATTGGGTGGATTCTGGAGCATGCGAATGTGCAGACAAGGGTTCTTTTGGACAGTAAGGGGGAAGCTTTTGCATCCTTCCATCCATCTTATATCGCAGTAGCTTACAAATTGCCTCGGGGTCATCAACAGCTTGATGATGAATGCCTAGGACAAATCCAAATTGATAATCTAGAGATGGCCAGAAAGTTGCTGATCTCGGGCAAACAAATCAGGAAAAAGGATAGTGAGGAGTATGACATTCAGAATCCGAGGCCTCCTTTCAGAATGATTTCCCTCATGCTTAGTAGAATTTTTGGAAGGCTCGATGGTACTGTTTTTATGCTCCAGTGGGTTCCCATCATCCACTATGTAGCGTTCAGGGGGACAATATTTAATTGGGCAGATATCTTCTCAGACAACCTATCATCAGCCATAATTTCCGCACAATAAGGATTAGGGGCAAAGAAGGAAAAATTCTACATGCCATCCTACTTGATAGACTGTATTGTGGCAAAACGCCCTTTTCCAAAGCTTGGATGTAACTGGAGAGAGGCCGACACCTCGGTATTCACTGCTTACAAACTCTTTTGGGCGCAGAACTACAACCGGCACTACCAACTCATTTGTGAGGAGTTTATGATACCTTCATATGAGTTAATGTTCAATGAAGAACCTAACTACTTGTCCAAAAATGCCATGGAAGTCCTGGAGAATTATGGTGATTTCCATTTTTCACCGGAAAGAAGTTTCATAAAAATGTATGGAGGCTCTAAATCAACATATATCCTACCCGGATATGCTACGGACTACATAGTCCACAAGGAGGCAGTGAGACAAGTTTTCATTGATGGGATCGGTAGCTCCTTATACAAGGCAAAGAAGGCCACTTTCCCGCCTTTACCCTTCTATATTGGGGCTTACAAGTTTTCAGGAATTGCAACAGTAGAAGAGTTTATCGCAGAACTTAAGGATTTTCACTTCGGAGAAAGGATTTTTCAGAGGAACAATCAACGAGGCAAGGCTGCACAACATTGCAGGGAGATTCATGCTAACTTCGAATACGCTCACTATTATGATGAGGACTAAGAATTGTACAGAGGGGTCAGTAACATGACCGACCTACAGATTTTCTGACTAAGTAAAGTCGGGCCAGTTCTAGCTCTGGTGTTGTTAAGGAAGAAAAACAGTAGTAGGAAATGGAAACAGCAGAAGCCGCTCAAACTCTCTCTAAATAAGAGCAAGGGCTCAAAGAAGAAGCCAAGAGAATCCAAAGAGAAGCTGTTGAGAAAGAAAACAAGGTGAAAGATGATGAAATTTGGGAAAAAGAAACTCAAAGGATCCAAGCAGCAGAGGAAGAAGCTCGAAGAGTTCAAAAGGAAGAAAGAATCAGACTGGAAGGGATTTCCAAACAAACAGAAGATAAAGCTCAGAGGAAGGCAGCAAAAGAAAAACCCCAAAGGAAAGAAGAGGAAGAAAACAAATTGAAGGAGGATGTTGAGCCAAGAAGCCGAAATGTCCAAGACATGGATATAGACATCCCTATAAGAGACCTCCCGCTTGTCCCTTTTACACAATCAAAAAGTAGCATAGTGTCTCAATGGGACAAGTTCATTTATAACAAGAAAAGGAAATCTATTGTCAAAGAAACAGTGACTAGGGTGAAGAGACCTTTTCAACTAGACATTGTTACTAGACATGAAACAATAGTCATGCAAGGTACTAAGCATGCACACAAACTCATGGCATCCATTTCTGTGGCTTCTGTTCAAACAGCTGCAGACAATGTCAATATATTAACAAATGAGTTAGACTTAGAAAAGGAGAAAACCCACCATTTGTAGGAAACTCTGGTCAAGGAAAAGAATTATTCAAATTTGATGGTGGAGAAATGTGACACCCTTGTGTAAGAGAAGGGAGAATTAAACAGAAAATTTCAATACCTAGAAGCTGAAAAGAGAGCCTTGGTTAGACAAATGAGGGCCCTAGAAGCTGAAAAACAAGGTCTTGAAAGTAGGAACTTGCAGCTGGAGTCCGAGAAATTTGATACCACTCAGCAGATCGATGACTTAAAGGAAAACATAGAAAAATTAGAAGAAAGCGGGGAATTGCTAGAACAACAATTAGAACTTGCTACTAGCAAGGTTGGTGATCTGAGTCCTTTTGCATGAGCAGGCTTGCGAAATATTGGAGAGGATACACGGGATTCAAGAACTCATAACGGAAGAAGTCTGCAAGTTAAAGGGAGTGGTGGCCAGAACCAAGGAAATAAATGCCAAAGCCACTAGGCATAGAAGAAAATATGTACGCATTAGTGAAGACATTAATAGGAAAATGTAATGGAGGGAAGGAAAGTCAGGATTCCCAGAGAATCTACCTCTTAAATCCATCTCTGGTTTCAAAGCAAATATCCACCTTTTGGGGTTTTGCAAAGAGTATGGAGTGAAGCTAAACGAAGTGGCCATGGTCACTCTTGAATAGTGTGGGAATTTGTATTCTAAGATATGAACCACCCAAGAAAATTTCCTGATGAAAATACCCTGGACTATAGAAGAGTTCCCAGACAAAACCCAACGTTTGTCAGAGCTAAGGGATGGGCTAAGTGCTGAAACAAACTGTGTAAGGAAAGTGGATATTTTGACCGCTGAAGATCTTTATCAGTGGATTGGCCAAGATGATATTCACGCACATCTTCTGAAAGAAAGTCTCCAGTTTATGACAGTAGAAATCGTTGATCTTGAAGAAGAACTTGCCAAGCATGAAGTTTCTTTGAAAACTATGATCCCTCTTGATGTGAACAATGTCATAAAAGAAACCAGTCTCTGGGTGAAACATATAGTAGAAGCAGACAGAGTATCGACAGTAGAAGCACCTCAAGTATCAACAAGATAAATAGTGGCATCAACCTCAGCGGGATTACTAGCAGCACCAGTGGCGCAAGTTCTAACAGAAATATCAGCTGTAGCAGAAACATCTGAGTTAGCAAACGCGCCAGTTCAGAAATGATTCACCTTCTGTCTTATCTTTTGATTTATAGTCAACATGCCTTCTTTCAACTTTTGTATGTTTTAATTTCTAAAGTAATATTTGGACCTCTTCCCCATCCATTTTGGCAATATTACTGGGCTTTTATTATTTTGTAAATTTGGACACCACAAGACAAATTAAAAGAATTTGGACGGTTAGGGTATAGGTGGCAGCTCTTGGAGCATTTTGTAAAGTTATATATAGCTGATTAGAGGAGCATAGAAGGGACTTTTGGCAGGTGAAAGGAATTTATTTTTGTGTATGAGAACTACTTCAACTACATGAATTGAAAAAACTGTTTTGGCCTGTGAAAGCTAGTGCATCATTTTGCTTTTGGTTGTGATGGATTATTGGTGAACTATTTCTGCATTTTTTCATATACATTCAGTGAGATATTTCCTAGCTTTTGTGAATTAATTCTATGCTGTGAATGATCTTATTTCTTGTGCAAAATTTTTGTACCTCATCAGTAATGGAATGCTTTAATAAAATTAGAGCTATCTTTGATATCATTTACATTTTGTTCAAAATACATCTTTATAATTTAATGGCTATATGTTCAAATCTTTAGATGTTTCTTTTAGTTTTATTACTCATTCTTTAAATTTTGTTCCTTGCAAGGATAGGTTAAAAATAGATTAAATAGCTTAGAACAATTTTTTTTTATTTTTTTTACATGCATTCAGCTAGGGCACTTGCATATCATATTTTAATATAAAATACATAAATGGTGGATCGGGCCGCAACCGATAAAATAAACAAATCTTTAAAACTCAAATGGTAGTCAGACCGTTAACTGGATGGATTCCCTACACCAAACGGTGAGCGATCTATTTGGGCTTACTTACCGGGGAGAATCCCTTGCTGATTGATGCTACGATTTTTTAGGCATCAACACAACCATAGTCAACCATAGTCAAAATTCAAGCAAGGTAAATAATAGTAAATTATGGCAAAACAAAGTCAACCATGCACAACCATGGTTAACCAAAGTCAACCATAATGAACCATGGTCAGCCATAATCAACCAAAGTCAAGCCTAGTCAACCATAGTCAACGATAGTGGATTTAAAATCAACCATATGATGTTAAAGTCAACCTTTGTGTTTACCAAAGTCAACCATAGCCAACCATTGTTAACCATGATCAACAAAATTGAACCAATGTAAACCATATTCAAACAAAGTCAACCATAGTCAAGCATATTCAACCAGATTCAACCATAGTCAAACATATTCAACCAAAGTCAACCATAATCAAACAATAGTGGAATTATAACCATATGATTTTAATGTCAACCCTTGTGTCACCCATAATCAAGCCAACAACTCAACCCTAATGAACCATATTATATTAAAATCAACTAAAGTCAACCATGGCCAACTATGGTCAACCATGGTCATCAATAGCCAACCGTAGTAAACTATGGTCAACCATAGTCAATTAGTCAACCAAGGTCAACCACAACCACCCATAGCCAACTGTGATAAATCATATTCAACCAAATCCAACTAAACTCAACCATAATTAACCAAAGTGAAATTCAAAGATGATCAACTAATAGATAATTATGTCCAAACAAAGTCAACCATAGTCGACCATAGTTAACCATGGTCAACCATAGTCAACCATAATAAATCATAGTCAAAAGTTAAATAAGGTCAACCAATAGTCAATTACAGTCAAACAAAGTCACCTATATTCAACGACAGGAAACCATAGTTAATTACTCAACGGAATTCAACCATAGTCAAGCAAAGTCAACCATGGTCAACCATAGTCAACCAAAGTCAACCATAATCAACTATAGTCAACCATGGTCAACCATAGTCAACCAGAGCCCTCAATCCCACCCATTTTTCCCATTGAAACTTTATTCAACTTCAAATATATGTTAACAACCTATAGTGTTAAGCAAACATCATGGGAACTCTAGTTAGGCAGGTTGATCCATGGTCAACCATACTCAACCATGGTCAACCAATAGTTAATTATGGCCAAAGAAAGTCAACCATGGTCATTCAATGCCAACCAAGGTTAACTAATTCAACCAAACTCAATTAGATCAACCATGGCCAGCCATGGTCGATAATAGTCAATTGTAGTCAACCATAGTAAAATAGTGCACCAATGTCAACCACATTCAAATGAAGTCAACCATAGTCAACAATGGTCAACCAAAGTAAACCATAACCAACCAAAGCGAACCAAATTCAACTAGAGTCAAAAGTCAAACAAGATCAACCAATAGTTAATTATCTCTACACAAATTCAACCATGGTCAACCATAGTCAAAAGTCAAACAAGGTCAAGAATAGTAAATTATGGCAACACAAAGTCAACAATGCACAACAATGGTTAACCAAAGTCAACCATAATAAACCATGGTCATCCATAATCAACCAAAGTCAAGCCTAGTGAACCATAGTCAACCATAGTCAACGATAGCGGATTTAAAAGCAACCATATGATTTTAAAGTCAAGCTTTGTGTCAACCAAAGTCAACCATAACCAACCATTGTTAACCATGGTCAGCAAAATTTAACCAATGTAAACCATATTCAAACAAAGTTAAACATATTCAACCATAGTCAAACAATAGTGGAATTATAACCATATGATTTTAAATTCAACCCTTGTGTCACCCATAATCAAGCCAACAAGTCAACCCTAATGAACCATATTATATTAAAATCAATCATAGTCAACCATAGTCAACCATGGTCATCCATAGCCAACCATAGCCAACTATGGTGACCCATAGTCAATTAGTCAACCAAGGTCAACCACAACCACCCATAGTCAACCGTGATAAATCATAGTTAACCAAATCCAACCAAACTCAACCATAATTAACCAAAGTCAACCAAAGTGAAAATTCAAAGACGGTCAACTAATAGATAATTATGGCCAAACAGAGCCAACCATAGTCTACCATAGTTAACCATGGTCAACCATGTTCAACCATCATAAACCATAGTCAAAATTTAAACAAGGTCAACCAATAGTCAATTACAGTCAAATAAAGTCACCCATATCCAACCACAGGAAACCATAGTTAATTACTCAACCGAATTCAACCACATTCAAACAAAGTCAAACATAGCTAACCATGATCAACCATAGTCAACCAAAGTCAACTATAATCAACCATGGTCAACCATAGTAAACCATAGTCAACAATATTCAATTATTAAGCTAAAGTCATCCATAGTAAAAAAAATTCAACCATAGTCAACCATAACTAACCATGGTCAAGAAAGGTCAACCAAAGTCAAGTAAGGTCAATCAAAGTCAAGCATGGTTAACCATAGTCAACCATATTCTACTATGGTTAACCATAATCAACCATGGTCAACCAATAGTCAATTATGGCAAAACTAAGTCAAACATAATCAACCATGATCAACCAAAGTCAACCAGATTCAACCATGGTCAACCATGGCCAACCATAGTCAACTATGGTCAATCATAATCAACCATGGTGAACCATAGTCGATCATAGTGAATTAGTCACCATATTGAACTATTATCAACCATAGTCAACCAAAGTTAACCTTATTCAACCAAAGTCAACCATAGTAAACTAGAGTCAACCATAGTCAACCATAGCCAACCAAAGTCAACCATAACAAACCATATCTAGCTAAGTTCAACCAAATTTAAAATTCAAACAAGGTCAACCTATAGTCAATTATGTCCAAAAAAGTCAACCATAGTCAATTAGTCAACCAAAGTTATCCATGTAGTCAAATAAAGTCAACCATAGTTAACCAAAGTCAATTAAAGTCAACCATAGTAAAAAGCCAAACAAGGTTAACCAATAGTTAATTGACAAAACAAGGTGAACCATGGTCAATCATACTCAACCAAAGTCAACCATGGTCAACCATGGCTAATCTTAGTCAACCATATTTAACCATGGTCAACCGTGGTCAACCATGGCTAATCATAGTCAACCATATTCAACCATGGTCAACCATAGTCAACCATGGTCAAGCAATTAGCAATTATTCCCAAACAAAGTAACCATAGACTAACAAATTCAACTATGGTCAACCATGTTTAAACAATTCTTAAAAGCATGGCCAATCATTGCTAACCATCATCGACCATGGTTGACATAGTCCACCAATAGTCAAAATTTAAACAATAGTCATCCATAGTCAACAATGTTTGGCATATAGAAATCATAGTAAAAATTTAACCATATTAAACCATGTCAAGCATTCCCAAACATGGTCAACCCATAGGTTAACAATGGTTAATTATGGACAAACAAATTCAACCATAGTCAAACAAATTCAACTATTGTCTTCATCATATTCAAACAATTCTTAAACTTCGTCAATCATTCTCAACCATCATCAAGCATGATCAAACCATATTGAACCATGGTCACCCATAGTCAATAGTGTTTAAACATGGTCATCCATTGTTAAACATAATAAACCAGCGAAAAGCTTATTTAGCCATATTGAATCATGGCCAACAAAATTCAAATGTTGTCAACCATGTTGAATCCTAGTCAACCAAGCTCAATTGTAATCTAACATGGTCAACCACATTTTTATGTATGGTCAAACATGGTAAGGCATGTACCTCTTTTGGTCAACCAAACTCAACCATAATCCTACATGGACCTCCATAGTCAACCAATATATATGTGTCAACGTGATCAACCATGGTTAAACCATAACCAATCATAGTTATTAATTTTAACTAGTCACATTTTTACAATGTTTGTAATGTGACATAACTATTAAGGAGCATAGCCACTCTACATAACTAAAAAATTAGATGAATATCATAGCACGACAAATCCATTGGGACCATTGCCATGAGCATATCCTATAATTTTGAAATGAAAAATAACCCTTTAACATCTCAATGGAACATAACCATGGATCAATGTACCAATTTTTTATTGTTTTACATAATCATATTTATATTAACATTGATGTTAATACCAAATCCATATCTATCAAGCACCTAGAGGGATCCAATTTCTTGAGGCCGATTTCTTTTTTTAAATTTAAACTCAAGAAATTTGATCTCTCTTGATTGATAGATCCGGGTTTAAGTTTTAAGTTTTTATTTTATAAATGAACATCTATTTTTTTATTTTTATTTTATGAACCGACATAATTTTTTTATCATTAACAATATTAACAAATAACACTATTTAATATAAGTAAACAAATTTGTATGTGAATATTAATTAAACTTTAAAACTATTAATTTATTACAAACAATATTATTAAAACTGTTAATTTATTACAAACAATATTATTAAAACTGTTAATTTATTACAAACAATATTATTAAGTGTATATACACTTAATATTAAATTTTAGTGATTAATAACATTAATAACTATAATTATTTAATTAATTGTAATAAGTATAATTATAATTAATAACTAGTCAAGATTTGTCTTACATACCGAATATATGGTGACTCCCGGGTGACTATTAAATGGGCCATGGGTGAATATGAACTAAAGGTCATACATTTGGCAAATTGGTGCAGCAGGATCTAGAATGAACTAAAATACTTCAAAAACTTCACACTCCAGCATATTTATAAAGAATTCAACTCCCAGGCAGCCCTGTTAGCGAAGAAGTTTTCGACCACGCCCTTCTGGATTCTCGATCTTTATATTTCTATGATTAAGTGTTATTCTGCTGTTAGTTTTTTTTAGATGTTGGTATAAGGCATTAGTCTTTTTGTATTAGTTGGAAACTGAAAATCATGCTACATGGTTTTTTTAGGATGACTATACTGTACTCCATTGACTACATTATGTACTATTTGATTCAGTAATTGAATATCAATAATATACTTTTTTCGTGGGAAAAAAAGTATCGAACTTATACGAAATAGCAGAAATGACAATAATTGTTAAAGAATATATAGAATGTATAATGCTACCTACCTCCGCATTTACCCTTCTGTTGTGCTGGTTCTACAAGTGGATCACATGACCTTCCTTCTCCAACTGAACACAAAGTTCAAATTATTTTCTTAAATTCAATAGAACAGGACGTCGTTTCGAAAGCCAAAACCGAATTATTCAGCCGATCCCATTGCCCGTTTGGGATCCCTGTTCTGAGCTCTGATGGGATGACCTTCTTAAGGTCGGAAAAGCTTCGTACAAGTATGACATCCAAGTCAATATAGATGGCACGGAGCTTGTAAAGAGCAGCGACGCAGAGCATGTGGGAGAGATTTTGGGCAAAAGGAGGCTTTGCCAATATCGATATTGCCCCTCTCCACTTTTCTCAGCCATTCCGTGGTTAGGGTTGTCTTGGTTAGGAGATGGTGACAAGATGGATTCCACTTGAACACCTCTCATTTGAAGGAATTAGAAACACGAGCAAATACATAGAGGAACAAACACACAAAGAGCGAAAACAACAGTTTCAAAACATTCTTATTTTATGAATACTAGAACAAAAATACAAAGATCGTACAACTATATGGACGGTCATAATTATTAAATATCATTATTCTACTGCAAACTAATTAATAGTAACCAACCAAACTCTCCTCCAAACACTGTCTAGACTTCCTCCAATATACACTCGTTATAAATACCTCCACTACCAAACTCCCAATACATAGTTGGACGTCCTCATTGATACTTCTCCCGAACACACTTTATGTCACCTCCGGTCACTCTTATACATTATCTGACTTCACCCATCAGGACTCTCCTTCGAACACTGTCGGGGCTTGATCCTCTGATATAAACTCGGCAATACCTCTAATATACCTAAGCTACTGTCATTTGTAATTCACTAGGATCTTCGGATCTCGAACTGTCCGGATTTTGGAGCTTGCTACAAACTTAATACTTGACGGACTTTTGATGCGACTCAAGGCGATGGAAATGAACTTGGTAGGTGCACGCAACTGGTTCTGAGTTAAGGGGCCATAAAGACCCTCCACAAATATTCCACCAAGTCGCCATTAATGTGTGAACTCAACTGCAGCATTAAAATCGACTTGCGGAAGATGAAACACGCAAACGGCTCCATTATACAGACTTGCACAATGAGGTGACAGGTTGAAATAAATTAAAACCACCACCAACATCATAGATAGCCGCTCCCGCTTTGAGGGAGATGATGAGCAGTAAACATGTAGGATTCGACCTTCAATTTGGCTGAAAATTAGCATTTTTTCGTCCATTTTTCTGAATTTTTTTGGATTTTTCTTTTGGAACTTGATAACTCAAGTTTTGCTAGATTTCAGATTGTGAAATGGATTCAATATTTTCAATTACTACTCCAATGCAATTCCAAAAACTTAAAACTTCACTTAATTTTAGAAAAAAAATCACAGTACCCATTGTTCAATCACCACTCTAATGCAATTCCAAAAACCTAAAACCTCAATTAATTTAAAAAAAAAAATAACAGTGCCCATTTGTTCAATTACCAATCCAATGCAATTCCAAAAACCTAAAACCTCAATTAATTTTAGAAAAAAATAACAGTGCCTATTTGTTCAATTATCAGTCCAATGCAATTCCAAAAACCTAAAACCTCGATTAATTTTAGAAAAAAAATCACAGTGCCAATTGTTGTCTTCCTAGGTATGGAGCTTTTCGTCTGACTTCTTGGTTTATCAGACAAGCCAAGTGGGCTTTGGCACTCAAATCGCCTTAAAATGACCCAAATCCCTTTAGAAACACAGTTCCATGACATAGTTCTACAATAAATGAGATAGAGCTACAATTCTGCTCATTTTAATAACTGGATCTAAAAAACAAATCAACCCAATGCCAACTATCCCACGCCCTCCCAAAGCAAAGTCCACCCAAATAGTTTGGAATAGTTCCCACAAGTCGCTTGACCGACGTAAGGAGCTCCTGAATATGTTTATGCGTGCGAACAATTAATGTATGCACGGTGTTTTTGGGGTTCATTGTCGATCATTTAGCTTATCTCCTTGAAGCTGGTGAAGCTTTCGAGTTGACATTGTCCCCTCCCCTAAACAAAAATATCTGATTATATACAGGTTTGCGAAAATAAAATCTCTAAAATTTATACAAAAATGACAGTAATGGAAACCAGTAATCCATGCATATATTATATCTTGTGGGCACATTCGCTTGGAGTTCTGTAGGACGTTGCTCATGGGCAACTTTACCCACATAAGCCTTTGGCTGTCGGAAAAGCTTTGTCAGAGATACTGGCGATGATAATCAATTTTTTTAAGGGTATGCCATAATTTTTGAAAGATTTAAATGAGACAAGAACATCAAGATTAGTGTTGATGTTACTGTTTTTTAACATATAAATATCAAAACGTTTTGGTTTTGGTTATATTAATGTAAATGTGGAACATTAACTTTTACAAATCAATATAACAGATTCAATTTAAAAATAAAAAATAAAATATGAAAATACTTTTTAATGTTTTATTATTTTACAATGATCTTAATTTTCTTAAGATAATAATAACAATTATAAGTTACATAACATCACCCAATTTCAAAGAATGATGTCAAAGAGTTCTCAGCTGTAATGCTGTGCAGCTTGAAGTGTACAATACATTAAAAATTTAGAGTGTACACACCCCAAGCAAGCTATAAAACATTAAATACTTTACAAGAGAATACTTTGTTATTCCCATTTCGAAAGCACCCCAGATTTGTCCAACTTTGAAAATCAGACATTCTCATTAATAAACATACCATCTTGGTGGCCTTCACATCACATGGACCTCATTATGAGGTTGATATACTGTTAACATTGCAATTACTCTTGATCTACCAAAACATTTTTTTCTACCAAAATAAACAAAAGTCGCTGATATTTTTCCATGCAAAAAATTAAAAATAGATCTCAACCATCCATCAAGTTCTAGAATTTAAAAAAACATAAAATCATATATTGGATTATTTCCTTCGGAACTTATATTGGATTATAATAAGAAAAGCTGTAAACGGATACAGAAAGATCGGATCGCCATTGATACAATTATAGCCCATCTAATTCTAACGTAGATTATATATACATTCGGTGACTCGGTTGTTGTTTCCCTGAAGTACATCCATGCCTGGTTTTATTGGACGTAGTTTTATTGTGACATCTTATTAAGTATTTACTTACGATAACAAATTCTGCTTTTGCATGAATTGTTCAGAGCTGTAGAATCGAAACACCCTGTGAAAATATGACTTGGGCGAGGATATTGTAGGTTTTTTCAGTTGGATGGAAAGAATCCCAGAACACGTATTTCGATGGATCGAGGCAGACGGGGCTCGTGGGGTTGCACAGTATAGCTGTCTCCAGCAAACCCGTTCCGCAGCAGCCTTTCCTCGTTTCTTCAAAGCCTTCCAAACATTAATTTATAAACAGTTAGCAGGTTCTGCACATAAATGAACTTAAACTTATTCAAGCAAGAAGGGATCAGAAAGAGAGAGCATATTACCATATTTGTTGGGATTCTTTATGATGTCAAGCAACTTATCATATATGTCAATATAAGCCATTCTAAGACCAGGGAATGTGGGCTTCAAGGTCTCTAATAAGGATGCAGCTCTCTGATTGAAAGATATCGCAACATCATTGAATTCATCAACGCATGCGTTACCGGTCAAGTTGTGCAGAGTTATTTGTGAAGGCAAACATCCGAAAGGAGGAAGACCTATGAGGACAAGTAGGGTGGCACCTTCACTGTAAATATTCTGTTTCATAATAATTTGATATCAGAAAAAGATAAGAAAAATCAATGCTGGCCAAAAATTAAAAATATGTCTTTATATAGTCTTAATTTTAAAGAAATCAGTTAACTTTATATAGTCTTAATCACCTCTATAAACTCTGAGAGAGAATTGAGAAGAAGATCCTGGAACTCGGTAACAGTATAGTGTGCACTAGTAATGGGATTGAGAAAATAATTATTGGCAAAGTCATCGGTTCCCATACTTATCGCAAACAACGCTCCTGATATTATCTTGCTGGCATTCTGCGTGCCTACCATATTCACAATCTGCTTTCGATAAAGCTTCAAATTCTCCAGCTGCTGTCCCAAAGTTAGAACATTCTGCATGAATTCAACGACAGATTATATATCACCTATTGAATATTTTTCTGTACATCTAAATACTTAAATCCTTTATATGCATCATATGTAAAACATGTACTAACGAGAGTGAGTGAGGTAGTATCATCGTATCCAGCAGCAGAAGAAGCAAAGCTGACGCCTGTCAGAATCTTCGGTCCTTGGAATTCAGGATCCAAATATGCGGGCACTATATTGGGTAGTCCTGCTAATCCAGCTGTATACAGTTGGAAAAAATTAAACATAAACATTATTACCAAAGGTTTATAAGACTACAAGATCTGGAAAATTTAAACCAAAACATTATTACCAAAGGACAATGACAGTTACAGAAAAAATGTGCCAGATCAATTAGAAGAACTTATAAATTAAGGTTTCAGTCCATATGGAGAGTAAAAAATAGGGGTGCAGTAGTAAGTACAAACTATATCTGTTGCTAATTTTCCGTTGGTAAATCGACCAGTGGGTTTATGATCCACAAAATCTCTTCCATACGGAGGAAAGTTGGCCTTCACAATCGTTGCAAGTCCATTGTTATTTCCAGGATCTACAGTAGAATCTCCAAATATGTACGCCGCTGTCACCAAAGGCTTTCTGGCTTTTGTCTCTGCATATATTAACTTTGGTACACACAATGCTAGGAAAATATTCAGACATGTTACAACACAAACATTAAGAGTACGCCCCGCCATAGCTAATACTTTGTTCGAATTGCTCAGTGAAGTACACTGAGCACGCCCACTTTAAATAACAGCCCGATGGGAATTGTTTACATCATGCACAAGAATCCTCTATTTAACTCATCTGGACCTGTGGCCTATTAAAGTACTCGGGTCCATATTAACACCAACGCTGGTTGGAACGTCATGTTCACACCGACGTAATAAAACCCTAACGTGCACTAATTTATGCCAAAAAGATGACGTTCCACCGACGTAATAAAACCCTAACCTACACTAATTTATGCCAAAAAGGGGTCGATAGGTATAGGCAGTAAAGAAGCAATTTATAAATGTATCAAACGTCCCTCTCTGTAAAGTGAGTAGATTGGAATTTAACAATAAAAGTAGAAGTTTGATAACGAAATTTTGCAAATGTGCTCTTGCTATTATGTCATACAATAATGAACTTTTAGATACTATTTCTTGATATTATTTGCATTTGAATACTTTTCTATAAAAGGGTTATTTAATTGGTTATGTTAGCTATATCAATAGTCAAGTCTTTCAAATTTGGAAGTGTATTATTGTAGCGCATGTCCCTCTCCAATTTATTTAGTAAGATATGTTTATATATATGAATAATCAATTGTTTCAGATTTGGAAATCTATTATTGTAGCACATGTGCTTCTTCCCTATGTAACCTACTTCGACAGTGAAAAATATGTTATTTTGAAAATGAAATTTTGTACAATTAAATCGGATTTTTATATCTCTATTTTGTTTTAAACATTTGTATACTTTGTAATTTTGTTAATTAAAATTTAGGTTTTTAGATTCATATATATAATGTTACTCACCAATTTAAGTGAATGGATGGTTCAACTATTCAACACTTATGACTTGGCTTAACATTTCGGTTTATTAATTTTATAATTTATTTGCTAAGTAAACAAAATATATAGAGATAATTAAGTTCTCCCAAATTATTTGAAACATAAAATCTTCGTAGTTATTTTCAATCAGGACATTTTAGATGAGCCATTTAGACCTGAAAATCGCAAACTTGCATTAAATTTATACTAGATATGTTTGAAAAACAGAGTGGAACTTTCTACAAGCTTCCCTTATCACTAAGCTTGATATGGATCTTTATGGCGATGTAGAAACATGGCTTTATCTTATTTAAAATCCTCATAAATGATGATTTTAAGTTTGAACATGACATCGGACTTACTGCACCATTCGTCGTAGCTTAGCTAACTCTGAACATGACATGGCAACGTACTAGAGAAGCCTTGGCTTCGTCATGTTAGGTTGAAAAATATGTTTATGGAACTCGTTTCTTTGTTGACCACATGCAATAACATAACGTGGAGTGCTCCATGCACGCATATTATATGTGGTAAGCAAGGTAGTTTGGGTGTGAAGGGTTTGGGATTCACACATTTCAATGTGCTAGAATTTAGGGGTTTTGAGATAATTTTTGTTTAAATTATCTCAACTTAAGACAAAAAAGAGTTGTGTATTGTTTTAAATATTGTCTTAATTAAGTGTAATTAGTGTCTCTATTATTGTCTTTATTATTGTCTCAATTACTCTTTCAAAAAGAACTTGAGTATTGTCTCATATATTGTCTTTAAATGAGTGTGTTAAATTAATACAATAAAAAAATTCCTGTATTAATTTTGTCTCCAAAGACATTATATAAAACAATGGATAAAGACATTTGCTTATTATTGAGCTAAATTGAAACATAAATATTATTTTCTTATAAATAAATTTGAATACCAAGGTATAGTGGAATCGAACCACTAACCTCCTCCTTCTAAGGTAAGTGTTCTTCCATTGAGCTAGTACCCTTTAAAGAATTAGGAAAGATGGGAAAGCCATACTGGAAGTGCCAAGAAAGGAATCAAATGGAAATACAATATTCAATTTCATCCATAGAACAGTCGAACCCCATCTGTAGAGTAGAGACTTTCATGTTCATCCATGTGCTATAGAGATCTTCGTTCCAACTATGAGACTCTCTTGAAGGAATTGACTCTAATATCAATTGACTGTTGGAAAATTATACTAAGAGGGGGGTTGAATCAATATTTAGCACTTTTTAAGACTTTTAACCTTCAGTACAACATGTAACATTAACCATTAACAATGTCATTCACTATCACATAAAACCAACACATAACATCATACATAATACACAAAATCTATTTAACGTGGATCTAAAACCCATAAAAGAGAAAACCACATAATGTTTTTCTTATATATAAAAATAACAAGATTGAATTCATAGGGAGCACCCTAGCACCAACGAGAAAGAGGCACCAACCCGCTATTTTACAAGATCCAACTTGAAGGAAGCTCCAACTCCCTAATTTACCTGCACCAACTAGAAGGAGGCTCCAACCCCTTAATTTATAGGCTCCAACCTGAAGGAAGCTCCAACTCCTCGGCTTACTAGCTCCAACTAGAAAGAGGCTACAACCTCTTGGTTTTCATAATTTCCAACCTATAGATAGGACTTCATCCCTCATAAAATCCAACTCAATAGTTTTACTGGAAACAACTGGAAGGAAGCCCCAACTTCCTGAGATCACAAGCACCAACCTAAAGGAAACTTCAATATCCTATCATTTCCCCATCCTACCACCTTGATATGAATAAGAAGAACATTATTCCACTTCCATTGTATCACTGTATCCATCAACCTATACCTATATTTATGTCCTTGCACATGTATCACTGTCCCTGTACCTATATATATCATTGTCACAATCATTGTATTGCTATCATTATCACAATCCTTGTTAGTCACAATGACACAATCATTGTCTCTGTCACAATGTCAACCTGTACATGCCTCAAATTTGTCCTCCAAGAATGACAACAACTTCTTCCAAGATATACTTCATATGTTTAGCAAGACCAGAAAGATGCCTCCAAAGAGTGTAATAAAATCCCAGAAATAATCACCAATAGACTTCATCTATTTGCACCTTCAAACCCTTACATCATAGACCTCATAGTACATTCCAAAAGCTTAAAGGGATCTCATGCTAATAAAATTACCATGGAATATTTCAATACAATCACCAATAATATATATGCCAATATCATCATATAATGTGCCAAGATAATTACCAAGATCATCATTAAGTATGTTGTTCCAATGTGCCAACAAGTTTGTGATTCTGATGCAATATGAGAAAGTTAAGCAAGATTTTTTCAACCTTCTTCTCTTGAATTTTCATTGTCTCTGTCATTGTCACAAACCCTAACATTCAAAAAGTATAACTCTTAACATTTAATGAATAAAGATATGAAACTTTTACCATATATTCTTCAATATCTCTACAACATCTCCTCTAAGGGTCATTCTCTGGAACATCTCCCCTAATTTATAGGCTCCAACTTGAAGGAAGCTTCAACTCCTCAATTTACTAGCACCAACTAGAAGAAGGCTACCACATATTCTTCAATATCTCTACGACATCTCCTTTGAGGGTCATTCTCTGAAACGTCATGGATCAAAAGTTATAGTGAAAATGCCAAACTAACTTGTTTAAAGATGATTTTTGAGTCATTTAAAATCCTTGTCTTCCCAAGTTCATATCTTAGAAAAATATAGCAAACCAAGATCTAAAAATTTAACCATATGTTCTTAAAGATATATTTTTCATCTCCTCCAAAGGGAACTATTTGAAACATTCTGGATCAAAACTTATAAGGAAAATGCCAAATTGACATGTTTGAAGGTTATTCAAAAACCTAACTTTCTGAGGTTATATCTACGGAACTATAACAAATCAGCATCTGAAACCTTTACCATAGGAACCCACAAGTATTGACATGTATCCATCCCATAAACATTTCACGATCTGAAAATCCCAGAAAAAAGATATACTAAAAATTCCAAGATGACCTAAATCAAAAGAAAACAAGTAGAAATCATCACAAGATTTCATCTTCCACTAGAATTTTGGCATTCTTCACTTCATCTTTCCCTTAAATTTGACCCTCTACTCTTGCATCTGAGCTCTTCAATTTTGGATGATGAAGATGAAAATTTTCCTCTCCTATTTATACTACTCTAAGGCCATGATTTAGCTTCGTATTTTATTGTTACCCTTTAAGAGCCTTTAGCTTTAGCTTGAGTAACTCTTGACCCTTGCTCGTGAACTTGAAAGTGAACAACAAAGTGAAAAGCTACTGATGATCAAGAGTTAGCGATAAATGAATTAAACTGTCAAATTACCAAGATGCAACTAGATGTCTAGGCTGAAGAGTTGTTGAGAAGAACTAGAAAGACCCTTTGGGACAAAATATCAATTGGAATGCTAGATAGATGGGATTATTTTGATCTTATATAAGATGAGTTAGATATGTATGAAACATGTCAAAAAGAAATCAAATATGTTGAAAAGCAGCTTGGAGAAATGATTGAGTAGGATGCTAAAATAATAAATTTCCTGAATATTAGTATAACTAAGAAGCAATTGGAGGACTTGTAGGTTGAAAACAAGACTCATATGATAAAGATAACCAACCAAATGATTAACAAGGAGGCCTAGGTGTCCATAACTCAAGACAAAGCTAAAGCATTGGTTGAAGAGATTATTAGATTCAAAGGTGTTTATAAAGAAAATTCTTGCATAATTTAGTCTTGGTTGACCTCATCCATGGGATGGGAATGGTGATATTTATAAGAAGGATGAGTACAAATCCAATCTATTAACTCAAAAAAGAGATGATGCTGCATAGTTTGATTATTTAGAAGGAATCATAATTGGTGATGCAATGGTAGACATCTTGAGATATGGATCAATCTTAAAAGCACACACAAATTAATGATTAAATCCCATATCTTTTGAGAAGATTAATAGTGTTGAAATAACATTAGAGTACTTAAGGGACCACCAATTCCCAATTGGTAATTTATGGCATTCATTTTCCAAATACCTTTGCACTTTGTGGTCCACTTTCAAGTTTCCAAAGGGCTTAAGAGGAGTGAAGTTTGTTATTGAAGTGATTCAAGATAATCGTTTTTGTATTCATGAACATATTTTTTAGATTCACTCCCTCTTTTGTATTTATCGATCTCTATATTCATTGGACATTGCATAGATTGTATTTCATTTCCATCCAACCTTGATTTTTCTATTAGAAGTTTGATTACTTGTCAATTCAATCTCCATGGTTATAAATAATTTTCAAATGTTTTTTTTCATATTGTCAGGTATTTTTTATGTTTCTAAAATTTCCTCTAAATCTGTTCTTGGTTTATTTGCGTTAGACATTGCTTATTAGAATATATAGAGTGGAACGATGCAAATTTTGTCACTTTTTTGAGAAATTGGATGCAACCATACCCAATACTCCAATTATGTAGGGGTGAAACTTGAAACATAGTTTATCTTGGGTAATTCGTCCTCATTGTCGTTTCCACCTTATTTTTTTCACTATGCATTCGTGATTCATCCAAAGGGCTCCTCACAAACATCTTCTGCAACATTTGCATTTGTGATTCATCCAGTGGGATCCTTATATGACTGGGATGCTTTGAATTTACAGGTATATGCAGAATTTTGCACTATGGATTGGATTTTCAATGTGTAGCATTTTGTATGTGGAGAACAGAGTTAGATGTAGGTTTTAACTTTTCACAACCAAATTGTTTCAAAATTTTAATGCATTTTGCGACTAGTCTATGCAGGTAAAGTCTCGAATAAACCACACTTATGAACCAACAAAAAATCACACTTCCTAGATTGTACAACCTCACTGCCATTTTTCGCAATTTCCAAACCTTGAACGGTAGAATTATGCAGATAATATGAAATGGGTCATGTAAAAAATTAGCACCAACCTTAGATGTTATTCCTACGGCATGTTATCTCTCTTTCTTTTCCTAATTATGTTTCATATCAATTCCATCTTGGAAGATTGATCTTGTTGTTTAGACTTATCTTATCTCTTATGGTCATCTCTCCCTCTTCTTCATTGAATTTTTCCCATGTTACACTAGATTTTCTACAAACCCATCTATAAACAATGTATAGAATTGGTTCAATTGATCAAACAAGTGATTTCTTCATATTGTTAGATTTTTTTTCTTTGTGTTTTTTAAATTTATTCTATATGGATTATTGGGTTATTTAACTAGCACATATTAATATAACATTGCTTATTAAAGTTTATAGAGAGGAACAATGCAAATATTGTCACTATATTAAGAAATTTGTAAAAGCGATAATGAAATTTTGATGTACTATTACATTTTCAAATGAAAATAATGGTTCAATATCTCATATCCCTTCAAAGTGAAATGGGACCCTACCATTGATTAGATCGGCGAACCCTACTAGTCAATCTATCTCATCAGTTAATACAAAGGTCGGTCATGGTAAGGTCTCTAACTCGTAATGTCATATAACCCTCTTTCAACCCTTTATTATATCAATGAACCCTAGCAATCAATATGTCCCATCAGTTAATCCAAAGGTCGGTTAGGGTAAGGTCTCGGGTAAGGTATCTAACTCATAATGTCATAAAACCCTCTTTCAAGTACTTTGATATTTAATTTCGATGGTTGTGGAGATTTCTTCCGATCCGTGTTCAGGTTTTTTGTTCATTTGATATTTAATTTTGACGGTTGTGGAGATTTCTTTCGATTAATGTTAAGGTTTTTTGTTCATTTTCACTCCTTTAAATCAGATCTTCCCATGTTCCTTGGTGTTTGCCGAAAATTTTGTCTAACGTAACTCTTTCTTCGATGGTTTATCCCTCCACTAGACCTCATCGTTTGGTTGTTGAAGTTTCAGAAAAGTGAAGGCACCGGATTTCGACTAGTTCTTTGCTTAGTGGCGGCGAGCTTCCATATGTGAAGCTTTGTTATAGCAGTTCTTCAGGTCTATCTCCTTGTTATATAATGGAAGAAGGTAGTAGTTGCGGACTTGCTGAAAGGACTAGTGACATTGATGCATATAGCCGAAGAGTGGAGCAGTTAGAAAAACAGATAGAAGAGCTTCGGCAGAAGCTGGAGGGGAAATACGACAAAGCGGACTTGGAGTCAATGGAGAAAAGAATCAAGGATACCATTGAATGCAAGTTCAAAAATAACAATGATGAACGGATCGAACGGATGTGAAGTCTCCTTGTCGAACATGAAGAATCCACCCGAGTTCATCGTGACATCAAGAGGAGCCACACGACTTTGGTAGGTTCTAGACAGTCTCCTCCAGTTGACAGGCCTCCGTCGGGGCCAAAATCAATGGATCTTGACTGAGGGAACCACGCGGCCCACCCACCACGGTCTCTTGATATTGTTAGGATAACTTTTATTTTTTCGTTTTCTATTAGGTTTACTTGTATGTTTTTAGATTTTCATTTTATGTTAGTTTAGGGGAGGGATTTTGTCCTATTATCCAAGGCCCTTCTATTCATCTTGTATAGGCAGGTCTTTTGTAAGGTTGTTCTTTTAGAGGGACAGTAGACAAATGGAAGGATAATATCAGACTGACCTATTTTGTAAAGGGTCTTCCGTTCATTATTTTGTATAATTGGGATAAATGACGGTTTAACTCATTTATCTAGCTGTCTGGTTCAGCTGGAAACCTTTATGATATTTATCGGTGTTATCAGATGAATATATATATATATATAATGTAACTTTAACATGAAAAAATTGCATTATTTTGTTGCATGTGTTCTTTTATGAATCCAATATTAATTTATTTTGTTGTATGCGTTCTTTTATGAATCCAATATTAACTTATTTTGTTGTATGTGTTCCTTTATGAATCCAATACACTACTACATTTTTGGACTTTATGGGGGTTTGTCTTCCGCCCCCAAAAATGACTTACTGGGGGGGTTTGGCTTTGGGGGAGGTTTTGGAAAAACCGCCCCTAAAGGCACCGATGTTAAAATTTTTCCCTTTAAGGGAGGTTTTCGACAAGATTGGAACCGCCCCCAAATGTGACTTTTGGGGGTGGTTTGTGACCCCCCTCGTAGAGGTCTATGGAGGAGGTTTTAAACCCCCCTCATAGACCCCTACATAGAGACCTACAGGGGCGGTTTTGAACCCCCTTCATAGAGACCTACGAGGGCAGTTGTGAACCCCCTTCATAATCCCCCTCATACAAACCTACAGGGGTGGTTTGGAACCCCCCTCATAGAGGACTATAGGGGCGGTTGTGAACCCCCCTCATATAGTCCTATGGGAGCGGTTTGGAACCCCCCTTCTGGAGGCCTATAGGGGCAGTTTAGAACCCCCCTCGTAGAGGCTTATAGAGGTAGTTTTGAACCCCCCTCGTAGAGGCCTATAGGGGCAGTTTGAAACCCCCCTTGTAGACACCTACAGGGGTGGTTTGAAACACCCCCTAAAACTCCATCTTACAAACCTTTGGGGGTGGTTATGAACCCCCCTCATATAAACCTACAGGGGGGTTTTGAACCCCCCCCCGTTGTAACATACAAAGACAGTTTTGAACCCCCCTCGTAGTGACATATGAAGGCGTTTTAGAATCCCCATTGTAGCAACATAAAAAAAAACGGTTTGAAACCCTCCCTATAGCCATAATAAATCATAATAAAATATATTTTATTAAATATACCAATATTGCAATATCATTAGGGCATGGAGGAATCGAGCCACCAACCTCCTGCTTGTAAGGCAGGTGCTCTTCCATTGAGCTAGAACCCTTTACGAATTGGGGAAAGGAAAAATATTAACACCAAGATTGCATCATTTGTAATTATAATAAAAGACAATAAGATCTAAATACAACCATGTTTAAAATCTAATTTATATTTCCAAAGACAACCATGCTTAAAATCACTCATCAGCTACCTACATGCTCATATCTATTTTCAAGGCACCTAAAAATTTATAAAAATGATTGGAAAAACACAACAAAGATTATATTCAAATGAACAAGTGTATCCATCAATCCAAAGAACTAATCTATAAATAAATATGCCTCAATCTCAATAAATGCATCGGGTAGCTCTCCATCTTCTCGAAGGACTTGCCCCACAATCCTGTCAACACATGTCAGTGTGGATCTATTGTTGTACCCACACCAATAAGGCCTCTAGGAACAACAAACTATATAGAATGTTGGTATTACTGATTTACTTTATGCTTGCACACTAGAATTAGAGCTTGAAGTGATGACAAGAGCTAGTTCCCATCCAATGGCTCCATTTTGAATATCTTCAGCATGGTTTAAAGATCAATTTCAAGAATGATCTCTTCAACATATCTTCAACATTGTTTAAACATCACATTTGGATTTTAGAAGAAAATAATAACACAATATAATGTCTCTTTATTGCATTGAGTCAACCGCAAATATAGACAAATGACTAGATTTAATAGTTAGTTAAAAAGTAACAAGTCTACAATAAGGTTTGATGTCCAGGACATCCATAACTTTGAGATTTATGAAAAAAGTTAGTTTACATTAAAATGATGTCCAATTGATCCACAAATTCTTCATCAAGTTCCAAAGCAACTCAAAATGCCCACAATAATAGTAACAAAGCACTTTCTAGAATAAGGTACCTTATGTAGGTTGTGGCAGTTTTTAGTTTTGAGGAAATGCCATTTCTTTCTTTAACTGCTTCAAAATATCTTCCATTATATATTCATGCCACCAATTTCCTAGCATTTAAAAGAGTATCAGTTCTACCTGCAATGTTTATATTTTAAAAGGTGAGAGCAAGGAAATTTGACAAGCAGAAAGAAAAATGAAAAAAATTGGACCAATAAAGTGTTCCCAACTGAAAATCCCAAGGAAAGATGGAACTACTTGTAAAATTTTGTTGATAGGAAACATGTATTGGTTGAAAAAGAAAGTATGTGATAATCTGATATATTTAATATTTCATGTCCAAGAATAAGCGAAGACAATTCCAATATCCAAAACATTAATAGAACTCACCCTCCTGAGATTTGGAACCTTTACTCGTTGGACAAGTCAAATTAGGAAAAGAGCTTGCAGTTCATAAAAGTCAAATCGTATTTGCAACTATCATGTTTGAAATTAAAAATTCCAAAACTACAAAACCCAAGTTTCTTAAAATTAGAGCCAATTCTTACCACCCTAGTTTCCTGATTCACACGTCATGTTTATCCGGAAGTAAAACCTAGCAGTTGGAGGAATTTCAGGATAGTCCTTGTCACAAAATAGTTTCACTTGATAGATCTGACTTTCATGCACATAGATCAACACTGTTAGGAGATGCATTTGACCTTTTACACAGTAACTATGTGTAATATCCCTCTTTTCTCCCTTAGGTTTTCTGCAACAGAAAGTACAACTGGGTACCCGCCAATGGCAAGGAGCTCATGGCAAGAGCTCCACAGGTAAAACTTTGTAAGTATGATCATGTTTTCCTACGTGTTAAGTGAATTCATAGACTTAGGAGACTCAAGGCTTGATGCAACGAAATGGATGGGGCATGGAATCCAGTAGGGGGAGAGGGTGAATGGCTTGATAGACATGAATTTTGATGACAGTGGTCATCCTAGTGTCGTGAACACTTAAAAATGAATTGGGATTTCTAAGTTTAAAAGTATGTTAAGAATTAGTCCTAGATAAGGATGCCGGAGAAACTTCTAATCGTCAAAAGGAAGTAATAATCTACCTTGGCATAACTATTTACATGAAGTTAAACCATACTCAGTACCATTAAGTAGAAACAAGAAGTTAGCCTAAATGACATTAGTACATTGGCTTCGACAAAAGGTTTTGTTAAACTTCCCAAGTACAAAAGGACTAATATTCTTTCTAATTATAAATTAGAAATAAAAGATAAAATGATTTATTATACCAAGAAAACATACTGGTATTCATAAAGAATGATTTTAAAATATTATTGTAGATAAGTAAAAGTTAGAGTTAAATCTAAGTTAACTAAGTTAAATAAAGAATTGACTTTTAGTTAATTAACTAAGTTAAAATTAGCGTTAAATAAAGATTGACTTTTAGTTAAGTAACTAAGTTAAAGTTAAAGTTAAATATAAGATAACTAGTTAGATAAAGATTGACTTTTAGTTAATTAGCTAAATTAATCAAGTTAAAGATCAGTGAACCAAAGGTTGACTCAATGATCTATCAAGTTAAATCGATTAACTAAAGATTTATTGAGTAAATGGATGAGTTAAAATTAATTAAAGTTAATTAAGTGGAGTTCTAACAAGAACTTATCATGATAGCACAAAACCTAAAAAGGGCTATAAAGAGGACACTATTGTGTTCGTAGGGGGGATCGTCTTGAAGGAAAAGAATGGAATGGAAAAGAAGTGAGATTAAATGGAGAAAACCTTTGCTACCCTAGTGGATTCATTCCCAAGCTCAGGGGTGATTTCTCGGTGGGAAAACAATTGAATAAACAAAAAACAGAATGCAACACAACCAGCCACGGTGGGCACACAAGAGAGACAGTGCTCTCACAATCTAATTAATTCATGAAGTGATACATACATTTATAGGCTTGGGAAGCCTCAACCAAATCCCTAGAATAGTGGGGCTACAAAACTCTTGTGAACACATAAATACAAGGTTGTTACAACAGATAGAGTGAAGACAATAACCAACACTAACTATGGAAACAACAATCCAAACAATATACTATTTTCTCCATTATTCCAACACTCCACCTTAATGGAGAAATGAGTTTTCTACGACTCCTAGCTGATCTCTGAATGCTTCAAACTTTGCTTTTGCAAGAGGCTTGGTGAAAATGTCAGCGACATTTTCATTTGTATTACAATAGATCAAGTCAATCTCCTTTGACTGAAACTTTTCTCTGATAAAATGATGTTGGATCTCAATATGTTTAGATCGAGCATGATACACTGGGTTGTTGGCTAATTTGATGGAGCTTTGGTTGTCACACTTGATAATTGTTGGTGCTTTCTGTTCTTCTCCCGCATCTTCAAGGATTCGCCGCAACCAGATCGCCTCACAAGTTGCACTGCATAAAGCTTTGTACTCTGCTTCGGTAGATGATAAAGAAACAGTTGGTTGCTTCTTACTACTCCATGACACGATCCCAGAACCAATCTTGAATGCATAACCTGTGGTTGATTTTCTACCATCAGGATATCCAGCCCAGTCTGAATCTAAATGACCTATCAACTTAACATCAAATGTATCAGTATACTTAAGACCAAAATTACATGTGCCCTTCAGATATCGAAGAACCCTTTTCGCTGCTTTCCAGTGGCTTTCACGGGGCTTAGCCATAAATTTACTAAGGATGCTAACAGAGTATGCAATGTCTGGCCTGGTTGTGGTGAGATAGTTCAAACTTCCCACCAGTTGTCTATATGAAGTGCCATCCGCCTCCTTTGTGCCATCCTCACTACAGAGTTTGGAATTCTGTTCCAGTGGAGTAGGTAATGCCTTGCATCCATCCATATGAAACCTTTGAAGTAGCTCTCTTATGTATTTACTATGTGTGACTAGTGTCATGCCAACCTCTCTCGAAACTTCAAGGCCTAAACAGTAATGCAGATCTCCAAGATCCTTCATCTCGAATACCTGTGACAACTTTTGCTTGATTTCTTCAATCGACGTAGAAGCATATCCTGTTATGATGAGGTCATCAACATATAGAGAAATCAACGCAATGTGTCCCTTCACATCTTCCTTGACATACAGGTTGGGGTCACTCTTTCTTCTCACAAAACCTTGATGAGAGAAGAAAGTGTCGATCTTCATGTACCATGATCTCGGGGCCTACTTCAATCCATATAGCGCCTTCTTCAACCTACAAACAAGATGTTCATGTCCCTTCTTCACAAACCCCTCTGGATGGACAAGGTACACCTCTTCCTTCAAGTCTCCATTCAGAAAGGCAGACTTGACATCCAATTGATGCATTTTCCAATGGTTCTTGGTGGCTAATGCAATTATCACTCTAATGGTGTTCAACTTGGCTACTAGTGCAAACGTGTCTTCATAATCAATACCCTCCTTTTGTGAATAGCCTTTTGCTACCAATCTTGCTTTATATTTACCGATACTACCATCAGCCTTGAATTTAGATTTAAACAACCATTTGGAACCTATGGGAACTTTATCCTTAGGAAGCTCTGTCAATTCCCATGTGTCATTCTTCATTATAGAATTGTACTCTTTAGTCATTGCTCCATCCATTCCTTCTTATCTTTTGCTTGTTCAAAATTCAAAGGTTCAACAACATTCATTACCTGAGTCATTAAGGCATAGTCTCTGAACCTTATAGGTGGTTGAATCTGTCGTGTTGAACTTCTTTGTGTTTCAATTCCTGTTGGAGTTCCATCAAACATTCTTCTGCTTGTCAGAGATTCTTCACCACTTCTTGGTGATTCTTCATTGCTTGAAGTATCCATGCTACTTGAATCTTCTTCTTGTTTTTGTTCCTGTTCCACATTCTCATTTGCATCTTCCATGATGTACTCATCAGGAATGCACCATGTATCATTGATGTCCACCTGAGGACATTCATCTACATCTTCATGAAATATTACATCTCTACTTGGAAAAACTTTATGCATACTACGATCAAACATTTTGTATGCTTTATGATCATCACAGTAACCAAGGAAAATGCATTTGATAGATTTTGCATCAAGTTTTCTCCTTTCATCTTTAGGAACATGTGAGAATGCTTTGCTAACAAATACTCTTAGATGACCTACTTCAGGTTTATAACCATAAAGAGCTTCAAAAGGAGTTTTATGGCCTAAGCTTGTAGTTGGACTGCTATTCTTCAAGTAAACAACAGTGCTAACTGCTTCAGCCCAAAAACCATTAGAGAGATTTTTACCTTTCATCATGATCCTTGCGCATTCCACCAGGGTTCTATTCTTCCTTTCAGCTACTCCATTCTGTTGAGGTGTATGCGGCACTGTGAACTGTTGCTGGATCCCATTATCCTTACAGTATCTGTTGAAGGCTCCTGAGGAGTACTCTCCCCCTTGATCTGACCTAAGGATTTTTATGGGCTTTCCTGTTTCCTTCGCAACCATGTTTATGAAGTCTTTGAAATATTCAAATACATCAATCTTTATCCTCAAAAAATAGACCCAAGTATATTTAGTACAATCATCAATAAAAAGCAAGAAGTATGATGCACCACCAAGTGATCTTGTTGGCAAGGGACCACAAACATCCGTATGCACTAGTTCAAGGATGTCCCTCCTCTTTTTCTCTGTATGTGTAGGAAATTCTTCCCTATGTTGCTTTCCCAGTGCACACCCTTCACATGATGCACGTTCATTCTTCAACAATGGAAGCCCATCCACCATTCCTTGTCTTTGCAGAAGCAACAAATCATTATAATTCAAGTGTCCATACCTTAGGTGCCATAGCACTTCTGTTGACATGGTTGTGGATGCCAACGCCTGATGACCATTCATCGTCACATTGAGCTTGTATAGACCTCCAACTCTTGCACCTGTAGTGATCACCTTATAGTGATCCTGCACATCCTTCACAAGGCAACGTGACTTGACAAATTCTACTTTCATGTCTTGATCAACTATGGTGGACACAGAGATCAAGTTCTTCTTTATACCAGGTACATGGATCACATTTTGAATTTGCTTCACACTACCATTTGGTAATGTCACAGATATGTCGCCATATCCCGTAATTGGATGAGAGCGATCATCACCTAGGTATATCTTTGCACCATTGTTAGTTGCCTTATAGTTTTCAAACCATTATTTGTTGCATGACATGTGTATGGAAGCACCAGAATCTACAAACCAAGCATTAGAGTCATCTGTTTCGGCAGACAGGGTGGCATCTGAAAGGAACAATCTAAGGTTTTGGAAATCATTTTCCTCCTCTCTTTTAGCAAAATGACTAGCATATTTTCTTTGTTTTGCCTCATTAGACTTCTTCTTATAACAATCCCTAGCAAAGTGTCAAGGCTTGCCACAATAATGACAAATTACATCACTCCTTTTAGCATGTGAGTCAAACTTTGAATATTCCATACCTTGATGAGCATGTGCATGTGGCAGTTTACCTCCTTTGTTTCTGTCCCATGGCCTCTTCCTGTATGGTTGTTTAGCCATCAACGCCAAATCTGAGCTTGAAGGCCTGCCTTCAAGATTGCTTCTACGCTCTTCTTCTTGCACAAGGATACCTGACAATTCTTCAAAGGTGGGGGCATTTTCCCGAGCTGCAAGACTAGAAATGAACATTTGATATTCTACTAACATCCCTTTCAATGTGATTGTGACAAGATCGGAGTTGGACACCTTTTCACCAATATCACTCAACTGATCTCTCAAGTCTTTAATTTTAGATATGTAGGTGTTCACATCTTCTCTCTCCTCCATCTTAATAGAAAGCAACTTAGTTTTTAAAAACAAGATGCGATTTGAATTTGATGTTTCATACAGACCTTTGAGTGTGCTCCATGTGGCTGTGGACATCTTACATTCTCGGATGTGCAGGATGATGTTGTCCTTTACGGACATTCTGAGAAGCACCTTCGCTTTTCTCTCTCGGTGATCCCAATCCTGAACTGAATTGGCAGGGGTTTCTGGCTTGTCTTCTTTGCCAAGAATGATGTCCCAGGCCATCACTACTTCAAGCAGTGTTTGAATCTTGAACTTCCAGTTGACATAATTGGTTTCGTCCAACTTATTTGCTTCTGGTAGGTATGAATCTACCAACTTGTTCGGCATCCTTCCGTTCTCTGTTTATGGACAGTGTGTCTCCAGTGCTGGTGTGGGCGGCGCGATCCCTCAACTGTCGCTGATTCTTCCTTCAATGGCTAAAAAATTAGACTTGTGATGGTCCCCACATATGGTTAGATTTTTGCAAAAACCCAGTGGTGGAAAAAAAATATATATTTCACCACAATGATCCAAGCAGCTCCTCATGGCTCCTTTACTACACAACGATAATTTCTGGGCGATCCCTTCACAGTGGTGAGCAGTCACTCCTTCACGCGGGGTTGACCCTCCAGATTTATTCATGGGTCTGAGCAACAATCTCTTTAATGTATACACTGCATACACACCAAGAAAATAGATCACAAAAGACAATGACCTTACTCCATGCAAGCAAACCCATTGTCTCAGCTCTCACGCTCACGAATTCAGTACTCAATGGTTTCAAGCTTCCGTAGGCTCCACTTTCAGGCAGGGATTCAAGTCACTGCTCCTTCCCAAGGCTCTTTCACCAGCACGTCCACGATGATCAGGTCTCTGGCAATGTTAGGCTTCTCACATGCCTTCTGGCAACTCACAACAGCCAAATTAAAAATTAATACAGTAGCTCAGAGATTACAGCTAACACGACCTCCTTCAATCGGCAATCACACAGCTCCTTAACTAAGCAATCTTTCACAATGGCTCAACCAGGCAATTTTCCATGCAACAGGGACACTCTCTTCAGCAGCTCATGAGTATATTTCACGCGCTTCAGCAAGCTCCTTCTAATCTCTTGGATTCAAGCAGAAATGCGCAGACGCCGGAAACGTGGATTCAAGAAGAAATGCTACTTGCAGCTAGTACTAGGGCTTGGAAGCATTCACGCAGAAATGGGATGATTCCGGAAACGTGGAGACTTGCTGCAACATCCGCATGGATTTGAGAAATAGAATAGTGGCTCTCTTGCACAACCGATTGGTAGCTCTACTCACAGCTTCAATAGATTACCGGTTCTCACACATAGTAGCGGCCCTCTTCTGGCAGTGGGGGCTTCTCCTCTGCACGCAACAGCTTCAATAATACTGGGCACCG
This sequence comes from Larix kaempferi, assembly GCA_027924585.1. Taxonomy (NCBI): domain Eukaryota; kingdom Viridiplantae; phylum Streptophyta; class Pinopsida; order Pinales; family Pinaceae; genus Larix; species Larix kaempferi. Next base: position 39,340,636 of record BSBM01000904.1, on the reverse strand, counting down.
AACTCGGAGCAACACAATGGTGAGGGGACTCGGATCTCCCTTCGATCGTGCATGGACCGACTACAAGCAACAATTCCTCAGCTCACACAATAGGCAGCCAACAACTGAAGACCCTTAGCCTCACGTTCTATTGTCCTCCACACAGTTGGGCAAATCCTCATACCTTTGCTCTAATACCAAATTGAATAAACAAAAAACAGAATGCAACATAGCCAGCCACCGTGGGCACACAAGAGAGACAGTGCTCTCACAATTTGATTAATTCATGAAGTGATACATACATTTATAGGCTTGGGAAGACTCAACCAAATCCTTAGAATAGTGGGGCTACCAAACTCTCGTGAACACATAAATACAAGGCTGTTACAAGATAGAGTGAAGACAATAACCAACATTAACTATGGAAACAACAATCCAAACAAGATACTATTTTCTCCATTATTCCAACAAAAACCTACACCGGACAAAGATCAGTTGGAAGGAAGGAATGTTGCAGTCAAATTTTTGGTTGCCTTTGTCCTAATTGCTAAGATAAGTGTCTTCCCCATTATATCAAGTAAGTAAATTTAACTTATGTATGTTTAGCAAATTCAGTAATGATAGAAGGTATCATGTTGTATAAGATTAATATAATGGAACGAGAAGGTTTTAAAATTTAGAATATGATTATTCAAGAATCCAAGTTTGGCAATTTATAAATAGCTAGAAAATAAATTAATGGCTAAATGGTGTTGTCATGTAAAGTTTTCATATATGTGTGTTCTTATTACTTCAAATTTTTAGGGTTCTAAATGGAGAATTCGAGTTTGATCTTTCACATATGTTTGCACACTGTGTTTTCAGCTCTGCTGGCTACGAAAATATGTATTTTCCTGTTGTGATAGTTTGGGAAGGGACATCGATTAGCTTGATCCCTGTATAGTTCCAGTTATATGTGTTGAGTTATATATGCGCCCAGATCGGGCTGAGTGCAGTCCATTGTTCTTTTAAATACCGTGTTTCAACCTATGCGCACAGGTCGAAGTTGAGCTCGGCCCTTTGCTTTATAAACTCTGTGATAAAAATTATTACTTACCTCTGTCATAGCTACTGTCTACTGTTCTTAATAAACCCATACGCCCTATTCAAAATGTGATCTATATGCATCCCTCTCTACCAGTTCGTACCCAGAATACATAGATCTGTCAGATGGTCTTGCGCCAAAGCCTCGGTCATCCAAATAGGAGATCAATGACCTTACTCCATTAACACTCTGCCCATGGATATCTTAATCCCCAGTTTTGAGTATCTTAATAGCTTCGTTTTAAATCTTGAACCGTTCCATTTAGTTCTGTGTATAATATTTCATTTTAATCTTGATCCTGAGACCTAGATCTATTCTATATGAATGGGCGTGATAGAGGAATGGATCCGGGTCGATCTTTCTTCTTAATATTTTTCTTTTTAAATCTTGATTTCCAAAACTGAGACCTCGATAAAACAAATCCTTAAGAATAAGCGTGATAGTGGGACGAACCTGCTCGGTTCTGTGCACCACCTTTTTATTTTCATCTGATTCTGAGATCTAGATTCATCCTTTTATTTGCTGCGTGATTCCATTTCCGGTTCTATGAGAAATCTTTTTATTATTCGTAGATCTTGATTCTTTTTGTTTACAGTGTGATTCCATTTCCGGTTCTGTGAGAAATCTCTTTATTATTCGTCGATCTTGATTCCTTGTGTTTACAGCGTGATTCCATTTCCGGTTCTGTGAGAAATCTTTTTATTATTCGTAGATCTTGATTCTTTTTGTTTGCAGCGTGAATCTTTTTCGGTTCTGTGTGAAATCTTATCACTATTCTGAGATATTTAAACCTTTGTTTACACTCTCAGTCTTTGGTAAAATAAGTGATCAATAGAATCCGAAATTCTCTCCTATCTACCTAACATGGATGGTTGAGCTCGGGAGAAAACTTACCCACTCTCATTTGAACTTACGTTGTCATTGTGACATTTCGAGTTAGCGCTAAGCCATGGTAAATTTGCATTATATTATTTATAAAATAATATGTTGCCAACACAATACCTTTAATTAGGATAAAGGACCATATGTATATGTATATATATATATATATATATATATATTCACTGTTAAATAAATTGTTATGCATTCTTCGTTGAGAATGAGCCTGTATAAACATACTTTCTGTTGAAATGATTAATATATTACCTTATGAATTTAATGCTTACATATTCGTTGTTTAAAAATAGATTAATATAGTTTCTCTGCCTGATATGAAAAGATTTGTTATCTTGTTTATATTTCGTAGTTGCAAATTATTATAGTATTTGCTTTGCACGTACATATGAATTACATTGGTCGTTGCAAGAATTAATTTATTTCCTATATTGATTTGTGATAGATATGTTATGTGGAATTAGAAAATAATATATATATTTAGAATTATTATAGGATTTGCTTTGTACTTATATGAATTACATTCCTTGTTGCAAGAATTAATTTATTTCCTATATTGACTTGTGATTCAAAGCGTAGATATGTTATGTTGAATTAGAAAATAATATATATATATATATATATATATATATATGGAATTATTATAGGATTTGCTTTGCATGTATATGAATTACATTCGTCGTTGCAAGAATCAACTTATCTCCTATATGGATTTGTCATTCAAAACGTAGATATGTTATGTTTGAAAAATAAATGGGTGAGTATATTGTTGGTAAAGTAAAGTTACATATATTTGACTATTGATTTGAATGGGTGATAATTAATATATATATATATATATATATATATATATATATAAGTATTAAGTGTGGTATATTAATAGAGGCAATACATATGTGAGTGAAATTAAATGATAAGATTGGTTGAATTTGGTTAGAAGACAATTATAGGATGATTATATATATAGATAGATAGATAGATAGATAGATAGATAGATAGATATGTGTGTAAAAGTATTAAGTGTGGTATATGAATAAAGGCAATCTATGTCTGTGTGAAATTAAATGTTAATATTGGTTGAATTTGGTTAGAAAAAAATTAAGGGGTGAGATATATATATATATATATATATATATATATAAAAGCATTAAGTGTGGTTTGTTTGGGATATGAATAATTGCAATATATATGTGTGAAATTAAATGTTAAGATTGGTTGAAATTGGTTAGAAGACGATTAATGGGTTAAATAAAATACTCTAGACATAAATTAAGCTGACTATTGTAATTGTTGAATGTGGCTTGGTGGTTAATTTTGGTATGAATTAAGTAAATTTATATCCATATGGGTATTACATTTCCTTTAAACAAATCAATTATTATATATATATAGTTGAGGTAAATAAGAAAGACGTCAAACAAGCGTTTTAGTACTGAAGATCATTTATGTAAACATGTGATGTGACGACAATCACATAAACCCTTTAGAAATTCTTTTTTTAGGGTGTAATTTGAGGGACATTACACTATGACTACAAGAACTAGAATATATGTACTCACAATAGCTAGTATTGTGTCCTATTTCAAATTTCAAATAAATATCAATCATTTAACAACTTAAATAATTAAAATAAAAGTGATCTCATTGGAATGAACATGAAAAATGAAATATATCGTACCTTATGAGGCCCAATAATAGTGCCAGTCCAGGAGCACATGCATATGTCATCTCCATCATCCATCCCATAAATTATAGTTCCATCACCTATACCTTTCTCTCCCCTCTCAAGTTCTTCCAATAGTCTAAAGTTCTGGGGGACTGGAACACATCGGACAAATTTCATTATATCTCCATGAAAATGCCTAATAGAAAGCTTATAAAATAATTATTTGCAAAGCTGGGGTGGCAGGTGCGGGTGGGATTCTTTTTGATCCCGGAGGAAATAAAATCGCAGCATTCTCGTGGGGACTAGGTAGGAAAACAAATAATGAGGCAGAATGGCTAGCTCTCATCCTTTATTTAGATATGGCCTCTAATTACAGCCTAGACAATCTCATAATCTACGGAGACTCCAGGCACGTCATCCAAATCATGAGAAGAGGGTATGCCTCGCCAGGCTCAAAAGCCGATAGATACATGCAAAGAATTAAAACCAAAGCAATCCTCTCAAAGGCATCCTTCTTCCACATTCTCCGAGAGAACAACAGGATGGCTGACATAGCGGCCAACCATGGAATTATGCCTGAAATTGGGCAAATTAAGGATCAAAATGGAGTTCTGAGGTTCCATTTCATCCCCTAATGTTTAATGGATAGGCTAATTATTTGCATGGTTGGGTTTTTGGTTAGGGCCTTGGTCACGAGGGACCATCCCTACCTCCACTTAAACTTTGGTCCTCGCTCCCCTCCCTCTTTCGAGTCTTCACCCACATGCCTTCCCGCTCGCTCCTCCACCTGTCACCTCGTCTCCCTCGGTGTCATCTCCCACGGGGCTCTATTAACTCCCCCACCCGCCCTCTCTTTACCTCCCTTCGCGATGGCTCGCCCTCCCCATTTGTCTGAAGCTCTGAACCGCCTCTCCCTCGGTGAGCTTGGCTCTCCACCCCCCCGTCTCCTGCTGGCTCAGACATTTAATTGGGAGATAATGCAGTCCGTGATGGCGGCCATAGCTGCCCTGAGCAGAACGTTGGTGGATGTAAAGATTGTGGTCCGTAATACTTATGAAGCGGTGTGTTCCAGCACAAACCAGAATGCAGAGATGGCGTCGGACATAACTCATGTGTGCTCACAGCTATCATGCCAGGACTCCAGAATCGACGACCTGGAACGAAACTTGTTTGAATTAATGGGGAAAGTTGACAGGTTATAGGAAGACATGGCCGTTTTCACTGGCGCAACACAAGGGAGTTGGGTACATGAAAATCCAACGGTAAAACAGGAAATTAACCAGGTTATGGTGGATGCTTCTTCTGCTCAGCCAAAGAGGAATGGCTAGGACTTAGCTCAGCCCAGGTTTCAACAATTTTTGCTCATTTTGGTAATGCATTTTTGTATAATTCTATGTAATCAGTTTGTTAAGGTTTATTCCAGCTCTATGCTGGATAATTTCAGGAAGACTAAGCTCAGAGCCTGTAAAGCAATACAGATAGACAATATAGGGAAAGTAGGTTCTGGTTTTTCTGCACTATTAGAACTCCTTCTGAAAGTTTGTAATGAATAGCTGTGCACAGCTTTATAAATATAATCCTTTACTCTGTTACTGTTAAAAAAAAAAAAAAAAAATTATTTGCAAAGCATCCAATTTAGTATATTCATAGTAACCAACTACAAATAGTGTTCATCCTATTGTAATGCAGTTCTGATTTGATACGCAATATATTATTTAAGAATAATGTCATAATTCTATCGCAAGATAGGTGAGAAATAAAACTCCACTTGAACAGAAAGTCGGAATTCAAATCTTTCACATTGTTCAACATTGTCTCTATATGCAATCTACTGTAAACTGTCTGTTCAAGTTTTATTGTGATTTTTTTCCAAAGGATATATGATTGATCCAGTGAGGGATGAAGCTATCAATATGATTTATATGCCTCATTGCAAGAAAGCTATCAAGTGGGTTTGAATGACTATGATCTCTACAAACTAAGATTACTAGCCTTACCTCTTACCTAGCATGATCTCTTATGTGCCATGATTTGTCAATTATCAAGGCAATCTCTCTTTGCATTAAAAAATAATATTAACCCCTAAGTTCATGTTTAAGTAGTATAATCATTAATTCGCCGATAAAAAACTTATTTTTCCTTAATTCGGCTTTCCCATTTATGCCCAACGTCAAGTTCCATGGCATGACCATGTGTTGTCTCTATGTGCTACAGTACCTTGGTGTCTTCACATTTCATCCTTAGATGCACATCTTTGTGGCTCTGATACCATGTTAGAGAACCACATAAATATGTAGGGAATGATACAAGCTAGAAAATGAGGTAGAAGATGTAATTGATTTATTAAAAGGCTTACCAGATTGACATATTTATTAGATGGGAGACATACATTGAGTATGTTATGAAACTCCCCAAACACCTTTACAGTAATTAATACCTTAAAATTATTATACATTATGACATGGCTATATAACATAACTGGATAGTAAAGTGTAATGAAAAAATGCCCAAGTAATTAATTTGGCCATTATATCTAACACTCATTGAGGTTTTGGGATAAATTAATTTGGATGCAAACTTTTGGAGCTGGTTAGGGAGCAAACATAGTTTGTTGTTTCTGGCAAACAAATGTGATGTTTGGCCTAGTGAGTTACTAGTAATAGCTAAAATTGCAGCTAAAACTAGAACTGTACCCAAATTACGTAGTAGGGAGTATGTTTTTCAAAGTGTACCTTCCACTAGTAAAGTCAATGTCCCTGAAAATACATCCATGGCCCCCAGCTTGGAAATTCATTATAATGCCTTTTGTCAACACAATGAAATAGAAAAAGGACTTTGGTGAGATTCCAGATGCCCATGACTTTTCGACCTTGGATTTTCTGACTTCTAACTCTCACTATCTAGGACATACTGACGTCGGACTGTGGTTCCAGCAATAGTCCATTCCTTATTAGAATGACCTTGCTACAAGTTTGCTCAATCTAAAAGACCCGAACCTGTTCCAAAGTTTTCTTTCCAAGCTACTGATTGGTTTCCATTGTAGACCATGAGGATGAATAACTTGGAGCAGGAAGCCTCACTGGATGCCATGGTTTCTATACTGGTGTGCATCTCTAGTCATGTAAACCTGCCTCTTGAAGAGCTTCTACCAGCTTCTCTTGGCCTACCCAAGCATTCTGCTGACTCTATTGTTCTAGGCCTCCCTCAACATACTGTTGATACTGCTGAAGAATCTAGTTTGGGGACCCAAGTGGAATCTATTGATGGTGTCCGTTCAAGGCCTCAAATTTCTATTAATTTATTGTTTTGTATAATTTCCTTTTTGTTCAACCAATATGTAAGTGTAAATCTGCAAATTTATGAGCAGGTCTGGCTTTGAACGCTCAGTAGTTTTGTGGATTTGTTCTTCCTTTCTGCTGAATCTAGACATGAACTGCTATTTTGATAATATAAAACAACCGTTATTTTGAAGGAGAAAAGAAGTACTATATACTACATTGTCATATGTAGATCATTACCTTCATACTTTGCAATGGATCACTAAAATATAGGATTAGGCTGCACCATTTTAAAGAAAACTCAGAACTAATGTGTATCACTTTTTATTGTTAATTAGTTATAATCTAGAAGTGACAAACCAAATATTTGGAGCTAGTTTTTAACAAATTACCTTGCGTAAGCATCTGAATTTGGTTTCGTTTGGATGGTCGATGAAATTCCTTACAACAAATTTAAGATCAAATCAGAAATGCTGACCAAAATATGATTCAAATGGAACAAAGTAAAGCCATTTTTCAATCTTGCTGTAAATCTGCAAAGTAGAATTTAAGTATTTACCAACACCAAATTTCCTATATACAAGAAGCTAATAGAGGAAAAACAATTTAGCAACTCACCTTAGAATAGTGAACAAAGTTTGAATAACAGGAGCAATTTCAATAGATGGCACCTGGGACTTATGTTTTTGAATGGCATATTGAAGATGCAAAGAAGTAGCAGTTGTGGATTCTTGAATTCTTCTTGAATATGCGTCTTCATGTTCTAGGCTCAAGTGTAGGGATTCAAAATCACTTACAATAGGTTTGTTCAGTCTAGAACCAAGTGTGCCATGTTGCATTTCTGTAACAGAATTTCCATCAACATTTTATCCAACAAACTGGAACCAACAATGTGAATATTATTTGATAACTTGGAGAGGACATATACTTTGTATGGTTTTTCTAAGGGGCTGTCATCAGGATCAGGCTCGGCCATTGTTTTATTTTCTTGACAATCATCTGGATAAGTTTCAGCCACTATTTTAGTTCTTCAAACATTGTCATGACAATCATCGGGATCAGGTTCAACAATGATTTTATATATGCCAATAGTGTGGCCTTCTTAACTTTCATCAGGATCAGGTTCAACAATGGTTTTATATCTACCGATAGCATGGCCTTCTTGACTGTCATCAGGATCAGGTTCGGCTATGGTTTTGCGTCATGTCCTTCTTGACTGTCATTAGGATCAGATTCTGCAATGGTTTTATATCCACCAACAGTGTGGCCTTATTGACTGTCATCAGAATCAGGTTCAACGATGGTTCTATATTTACCAAAATTGTGGCTTTCTTGACTGTCATTAGGATCAGGCTCACAATGCTTCTAGGTCTGCACTTATAACTTATAGCATTGTCATCAAATGGTCAAGCATAACATCAACCTTTGAGCTTCAAGTTTAAACAGACAACATTCTCAACAACAAAATGTAAGATATAACATCAACCAGGAAATGAAATTGGGCCTCATGACCAAAGAGTTGTAATATGAAATCCACAATTCAAACTGTGTCATATAATGTTTACAAAAGACAAATAATTTTAAGTTCTTGATTCTAGATTCTAAATTAGGTTAAGTTTCTTAAGGCTCTTGCCATAATCAATTTCTAATTTCTTCTTCCATGTCTAGTAGAAAACTGTAAGATATAACATCAACCATGAAATGAAATTGGGCATCATGACCAAAGAGTTGTAATATGCAATCCACAATTCAAACTGTGTCATATAATGTTTACAAAAGACAAATAATTTTAGGTTCTTGATTCTAGATTCTAAATTAGGCTAATTTTCTTAAGGCTCTTGCCATAATCAATTTCTAATTTCTTCTTCCATGTCTAGTAGCAATAGGAATCATTTTGGGAGCATGCTTCAAGAGTGCGAGTGTGAGGTGGGGCAAAGCTTTTGCACAATTAGGATGCAATTTTTTGTAATTCAGCAAATTTCAAATATCATTAATAAATTTCGTCAAATCTTTTGACTTGAGATATATCCAACATGTGCTTAGCAATTCCCTAGAGATTTTCCCGGATATTTCCCAACAACGCATTTTAAATAATATGCAAAAATCCAACCTGACACATCTTGCTAATTCAATCTTTGCCATTTCTTTAGGAAGCTCAAGGATGGGATCTCAAAGATGTTGGAAGTGCATCTCATTTTTTATTCCCTCTTTCCATACTTAAAGATCCTATCACTGATATGTCTAAGTGTTTTAGGTTGGCACTGTCATCCAATTTATACAGTGATGTTGATGAGGATCTAAGATGTTTAGGTTTATAGACAAGTGAAAGTTTGATGCCATTGAAATGGGCATCATTCCCCTCAATATATGTGATTTGTTGGATTTTAAACATTATCACAGAAATTTTGAGATCACGAGAGATACAAGGATCAAATGGAACAAACCAACAGACCCTAAATGAGCATAAACCATAAACATATAAATAGAAGAGAAGAGAAGATGAACCTATGAACGAGAGAAACATAAGATGTTGGTGCCTGTAGGCTAAAGATCACATAAGAGAGCACTTACCTCACGATCAAAGAATATGTTTGTACAAAGAGGGTGAGTGTGTATTTATTCACACTCTAAGGTGAGGAACCCTCCTTAAGATGGGTTATGGGCTTGATAAACTATGTTGGTCCTAACCACCCAAATATAATATAATAAAGTGTTCGACTAGATTGGATTTTAAGCCAAAACAATAGACACATTCAAAATACACACAAGATAATTCATCCCAAGGCCTTATTTGAAGATCAGACCATCATTTAAACATCCCCCCTTCATCTAAACATGGGGTCATGGAGAGGGTGTATATACCCAACTCAATATAATTTCAACCACAACTAAAGTATGAATTAAGAGTGAGTTCGTGTATACCCAGCTGAAGTAAAAAAAAGAGGAGTATGATTACCAAACTCAATACAAACACGGATGGGTTTATTGATACCCAACTATCATCATCATTGATATGATCAACTCCTGAAGAAATGCCACCACTGAGCTTCTCATTTTTATGAATCAGCAGAATCCAGAGAACACCATCACTAAACTTCCCATTCAACAGAGAAGTGTTGAAAACATCATGTAGAGGAGATACAAATGGGAGTGGGTTTATGGATACCCAACTCAAATGGAGTCAATCATAACAACAAAAGAGATACATTTGAGAGGGCTCAAACACAATCTAGAAAAGATCTCAACTACAATATAAGAGTGGGTTTATGGGCACAAGACTCAAATACAATATAAGAGTGGGTTTATGGATACACAACTCAAATATGCCTAAGGGAGCCTAAAAACAGCTGAAGAATCTCAAATATATGGTCAATCATCCCTAAGATACAAAGGTGAGTGAGCGAGGTTGAAATATAAGAGAAAGTTGGTGTGTGGAAATACAATATAGCTCAAATACAATATAAGAGTGGGTTTATGGAAATGCAACTCAAATACACCCGAGGGAGCCTAAAAATATTTTAAGAAGCTCAGATATATGATTAATCATTCCCAAGATACAATGGTGAGTGAAGGAGGTTAAAATATAAGAGAAAGTCGATGTTTGTAAATCCAACCCAATATGTTCACCTATAGTCGAGTGAGCAAGTTTATAGACACCCAATGCAATACAATGGATATAGGGTTTACAAATGCCCATCTCGATAAATGGTAAGTGGGTCTATAGATAATCATCTCAGAATAGGGTCAACCCTATGCAAAACATCCCCCCTTCATATGAACATGAGGCTAAGAAGGAAAGCATTACATCACATCTTCCCCATTAATGATGAACCTCAGCATACAATGAGCAAATTCCCCACACCATATTTATGGTACCAACACTTAAGATGAATGTAGTACATCCAATAAAGACCAACATCATAGTGCGGTATAACAATATCCAACAAAATAAGATGAGAATATTTGGTAGAGTCATCAATAAGGCATAGTGAGACAAATTCTACGAAGTTGTGAGTGGAAGTGGTATCACATAAAGTAAAGAGGTTGTCACTTTGTAAACAAGTGGTCCTATGACAATAAGAGTCATTATGAACCAACTCCAATATCTAAGTAATATGCCTCACATCACAATTAAGGAATCCACTATAAAACAACCTATTCCTGGAAAATAGGGATTGCCTCTATTAATGAAAAAGAAAAAAACATCACATATTTGAATAGGTAAGGCCCAAAATGCATAGCGCATTACCATATGTGCACATAAACCTTTGTTAGCAGCTTCATCTAGAAGATATTTGTCTCAAAATATTACTCCTACAAATCCATCAATCCTTGGTGTTACCACCTAAGTTGTACTTAGTTGTTTTCCAAGTGAGCCAACAAAGATTGGAGCAATGTACTTGTTTGTTGCTAGTGTTCATAAGTTCAGCCGACCAATTTTGGCCCTTTTGTAAATTTTGCATGTTCAAACCTGCTTGGGGGATTTGTAAGAATTTGGTCTAAGCATGGTATTTTTGTAACAGGTTTGGCGCTCCTTAGGTTTTGAAAGGAGAATTTGTACAACAACTCGTAGGTGCTCTGAAATATTATCTTTTGAATTGCTCTGAAAGTGTTTACAACATAATAGGGGCACTTTCATGTGATGTGGAGTACATGGTAAAACCCTAGCCCATAGTTGCATCTTAGACCTTTTGGTTGATGACATTTCGAAACCATTCTATAGGTGGTTGTTGACATTGGAATTGGTGTCGAATGTGGCACATTCCTAGATGAGGTGATTATCTTATGTGGCACTCACATCATCTACATGGCAAGTGTGTTGAGCAGGATGGTTTCTTGCATGGGTGTTGGATGTACCTTGGAGGAGTGATTGACACTAGGAGGGATGGTGCTTAACCCTAGGAGCATTAAGAGTCCAAAAGTGTTGATATGGCACTAAAGCAGTACCAAAAATGCACTTGTTTGTTTCCGTTTGTGTAGGCAAAATGGAAAAGAACATGTAAAATTTCCTGGCCTATTGAGTAGCATCTCCGAAGCTCCTGAAAGATTATATCCAATCCTCGAGCCACTCCCATCAAAACTAGAACATTTTAAGCGAGCTCCCAAGTTCCACAAAATGGGGAAATGTTGCATCTAGTTCACCAACCCTGGGATTAGTTCCCATGCAACCATGTAAATCAACATCTACAATATAATATTTACGAAATCTTCCAAATAGACCGCATTCATTTTTAACTTTACGTTTTGGAGCAAACCAGTGCGGTGTGTCATCGAAAATGATTTGTGAAGAGAGAATCCAACTATAGATTTGTATTGCTGTGTTATTAACTAAATAATAATAATAATTAAGGTTGGCCTCAGTAAATTTTTATATTTACTATTTAAGCTAATTATAGTGTTGTTGTTGTCATTATTAATTATTAATTTAATAAAGTTAACAGGGTGGAATTATAAGCCACCTTGAGATCCACATGCCTGGAGTAATTCTAGGATCCAATTCTTGTTGATCTTCCTTTATAGAAAGTGTTGGAAGTTATTAACATCCAAAATTAGAAAGCTAATAGGTTGACATTTTACGGATATCTTATCCAGGATTTTTCAATTTTGAAAGTCAAAAGTAGTTATCACAGCACTTAGTTTGATGTGGGTCTTGTATTACTGTTACCTGAGTATTTTTTAGGCAAGAATTAGACAATTGTTAACAACTAAAAAATTTGGGAGCTTGAAATAATAGATTTTACATTATCCTAGTGTCTGAATATTTTAACACAATTTTCAAGGCAATGTGGAAAAATTCTATGTCTTACCTTCAACCCGTGGTCATTATTTTCTATGGACTCGGACCTCTTTTGGTATGCACTTTCATAATCATCCTCATCATCCTCTAATCGACGTACAAATTTATCAGACTCCTACTACACTACTGTCAGTTGAAGGAAAATTAAGTGAATATTGTACATTCAAAGGCTGCAAAAATAAGGGAGAAAATACTAACAAAAGCATAGATTGTCATCTAGCCTATAGAACCCATGCAATTATTCCAGATACCAACCTGGAGAAATATAGACTTGATAAGTGTCTCATCTTCTTCTTCCAAATGCTTTTCCTGTCAATTGATAGCAATCAAAGGTCAGCAGATCAAGGACACCTTGCAATTTCCCCCCTTAAAATTCCTTAAATATAAGTGTTGGTTCAATGGTAAATAAAAAATTATGTACCTTTACTTCCGTTGTACGTCGAAGAGCCTCCAGCATTTCATATATTCTAACAGTCGATTTCCTTGTCTGAAACAAGTTTGGCAGAACTTTAAATCTCCATAAAATATGGATAAATTAATCTACATGACAACATGCAAGAGTTGAAGAGTACTGAAGAACCGGGAAAATAGTCACAAATTAGAAAAGCAAAGTTTTAGTTCCATTGATAATTTTCAGTTTCATTGATCTTATAATTCTTAACATTTAATTTCAGACATCAAATCTGTTTGTTATTTCCACATCATTTAATCTTATGACTCCAGTGTAACATTTAATTTTAGAAACAAAATCTTCTCATCTATACTGCATCACTGAAACTTGGAAGTTAGGAACCCAGGGCAAGGCAACGATAAAAGTTACTACAAATTTAAGGGAAAGTTGGATGTTAAAGAGTTGTATTAGTACAAAAACACATAATAGAATGACGACCGTGGCTCAGATCGACAAACCGTCAACTCCGTTGGATTCAGGAAATCAGGATAGTGCTATGGGTGTCCCTCTCCTCTGGTCCCATGGCCCAGGTGTCACCTTGTAGGTCCATTCTGGAAACTAGGGTTTTGCTCAGTAAGGGAGTGTGCAATTTTTGCACATGGGGGTCAACTTTGGAAAATCATCCACCGGGAACTTATGGCTAGCGTTCCCAACCGAAACCTTCCTAGACACACTTGCAAGACTCCCCGGAACCTGATTTTGTTGCACGGTTGGATTTCTATGCCCCCGGTATGTATCCAACAGGTGTCCCTAGAGGCCTTTTGGATGGGAGACAGAATGAGCCATATAATGATGACTGTGGCTCAGATAGACAAACCGTCAAATCTATTGGATTCAGGACATTAGGATAGTGCTAGGGGTTCCCCTCTCCTCCAGTCTCATGGCCCCAGTGTCACCTTGTAGGTCCAGTTTGGAAACTAGGGTTTTGCTCAGTAAGGGAGTGTGCAATTTTTGCACACGGGGGTCAACTTTGAAAAATCATCCAACGGGCACTTATGGATAGCGTTCCTAGCCGGAACCTTCCTAGACACACTTGCAAGACTCCCCGGAACCCGGTTTTGTTGCACGGTTGGAGTTCTATGCCCCCGGTAGGTATCTAGCAGGTGTCCTTGAAGGCCTTTTGGATGCTAGATAGAACGAGCCATAGAATGACGACGATGGCTTTGATCGACAAACCGTCGAATCCATTGGATTCAGGACGTCGGGATAGTGATAGGGGTGCAACTCTCCTCCGATCCTATGGCACGGGTGTCACCTTTTAGGTCCATTTTGGAAACTAGGGTTTTGCTGAGTAAGGCAGTGTGCAATTTTTGCACACAGGGGTCAACTTTGCAAAATCATCCACTGGGCACTTATGGCTAGCGTTCCCAGCTGGAACCTTCCTACACACACTTGCAGGATTCCCCAGAACCCAGTTTTGTTGCACGATTGGAGTTCTATACCCCTGACCAGTAGGTGTCCGTGAAGGCATTTTGGATGCGAGACGGAACGAGCCATAGAATGACGATCGTGGCTTCGATCGACAAACGGTCGACTCCATTGGATTCAGGATGTTGAGATAGTGCTAGGGGTGCCCCTATCCTCCCGTCCCATGGCCTGGGTGTCACCTTGTAGGTCCATTTTGGAACCTAGGGTTTTGCTCAATAAGGGAGTGTGCAATTTCTGCACATGGCGGTCAACTTTGCAAAATCATCCACCGGGCACTTATGGATAGCGTTCCCACCTGGAACCTTCCTAGACACACTTGTAGGACTCCCCAGAACCTGGTTTTGTTGCACGGTTGGAGTTCTATGCCCTCGATAGGTATCCAATAGGTGTCCCTGAAGGCCTTTTGGATGCGAGACGGAACAAGCCATAAAATGACGATCGTGGATCCGATCGACAAACCGTCGACTTCGTTGGATTCAGGACGTCAGGATAGTGCTAGGGGTGCCCCTCTGCTCCGGTCACATGTCCCGGGTGTCACCTTGTAGGTCCATTTTGGAAACTAAGGTTTTGCTTAGTAAGGGAGTGTGCAATTTTTGCACATGGGGGTCAACTTTGCAAAATCATCCACCAGGCACTTATGGCTAGCGTTACCAGCCAGAACCTTCCTAGACACACTTGTAGGACTCCCCAAAACCTGTTTTTGTTGCATGGTTGGAGTTCTATGCCCCCGGTAGGTATCCAGCAAGTGTCCCTGAAGGCCTTTTAGATGCGAGATGGAACGAGTGATAGAATGATGACCGTGGCTCCGATCGACAAACCGTCAACTCTGTTGGATTCAGAACATCGGGATAGTGCTAGGGGTGCCCCTCTCCTCTAGTCCCATGGCCTAGGTGTCATATTGTATGTACATTTTGGAAATTAGGGTTTTGCTCAGTACAGGAGTGTGCAATTTTTGCACATTGGGGTCAAATTTGCAAAATTGTCGACCGGGCACTTATGGCTAGATGTTGATGAGGAACCTAGAGATGGCAATGATGATGAAGATGTTGATGTTGATTATGATGATGGTGATGATGAAGACATTGATGATGATGGTGATGGTAATGAAGATGATGATGGAGATGTTGATGAGGAACCTAGAGATGACAATGATGATGAAGATGTTGATGTTGATGATGATGATGATGATGATGATGATGGTGATGATGATGATGGTGATGATGATGAAGACATTGATGATGATGGTGATGGTGATGACGACGATGATGATGATGATGGAGAAGATGATGATGATGGAGATGTTGATGATGAACCTAGAGATGACAATGATGATGAAGATGTTGTTGTTGATGATGATGATGGTGATGATGATGAAGACGTTGATGATGATGGTGATGATGATGAAGACATTGATGATGATGGTGATGGTGATGAAGATGATGATGAAGATGATGGAGAAGATGATGATGATGGAGGTGTTGATGAGGAACCTAGAGATGACAATGATGATGAAGATGTTGATGTTGATGATGATGATGGTGATGATGATGAAGACGTTGATGATGATGGTGATGAAGATGATGATGATGATGATGATGGAGAAGATGATGATGATGGAGATGTTGATGATGAACCTGGAGATGACAAATATGATGAAGATGTTGATGATGATGATGGTGGTGGTGATGATGATGAAGAAGTTGATGATGTTGGTGATGGTGATGAAGATGGTGATGAAGATGATGGAGATGTTGATGAGGAACCTAGAGATGACAATGATGATGAAGATGTTGATGATGATGATGATGATGATGGTGATGATGATGATGATGGTGATGGTGATGAAGATGATGATGAAGATGACGGAGAAGATGATGATGATGGAGATGTTGATGAGGAACCTAGATATGACAATGATGATGAAGATGTTGTTGTTGATGATGATGATGGTGGTGATGATGATGAAGACATTAATGATGACGAAGATGGTGATGAAGATGGTGATGAAGATGGTGATGAAGATGATGGAGAAGATGATGATGATGGAGATATTGATGAGGAACCTAGAGATGACAACGATGATGAAGATGTTGTTCTTGATGATGATGATGATGGTGATGATGATGAAGACGTTGATGATGATGGTGATGGTGGTGAAGATGATGATGGAGATGATGGAGAAGATGATGATGATGGAGATGTTGATCAGGAACCTAGAGATGACAATGATGATGAAGATGTTGTTGATGATGATGATGATGATGGTGATGATTATGAAGACGTTGATGATGATGGTGATGGCGATGAAGATGATGATGATGATGATGAAGATGTTGATGATGATGATGATGATGGTGATGATGATGAATACATTGATGATGATGGTGATGGTGATGAAGATGATGATGATGATGATGATGATGATGGAGAAGATGATGATGATGGAGATGTTGATGATGAAGCTAGAGATGACAATGATGATGAAGATGTTGACGATGATGATGATGATGATGAAGACGGTGATGATGATGATGATGATGAAGACGGTGATGATGATGAAGACGTTGATGGTGATGGTGATCGTGATGAAGATGATGATGATGATGATGATGATGGAGAAGATGATGATGATGGAGATGTTGACGAGGAACCTAGAGATGACAATGATGATGAAGATGTTGATGATGATGATGGTGATGATGTTGAAGACGTTGATGATGATGGTGATGGTGATGAAGATGATGATGATGATGATGGAGAAGATGATGATGATGGAGATGTTGATGAGGAACCTAGAGATGACAATGATGATGAAGATGTAAAATTAACCTTAAGTTTGATTATCATTAGATCCATATCAAGTAAGAGGATATGTGGAGGGAAACATTTTAAAATGTGCCAACTTAGGATTGTTTGAATGGTGTTGATGTCATCTAATCTTATTTTTGGCTTTGTGACATTTATGACGATAATGAACGGAGTGCTAATATTGTATTTTGACTTATTTGTGATCATCTATCTAGTTGACATTCTTCTTTTTAGCAAGACATGAGAATATCTTTTGCATCAATTGGACCTGGCACGTATTTGTAGCAATGTGTAGATAAAATTTGGTCAACATGAAATACTCATGCAATCCAACATGCACAAAGCATTGATCATGTGAAGATTTCAATTATTGGCAATGGCATTTCGCATTGGAATTTCATTTCATCTCCTCCCTTCAAACTAATTTTTTTTTACGTTTTGAATTTTTACATTGCCCTTGACACGAAGTTTTAGTGACAAAATAACCTTCAGCAATGAAGTTAGACTTAAAAAAATATCATTTAATAATTTTTTTATATTAAAGAATAATTCGTGGAAGTTAATGTTTGGTCACATGTAATGCAACAAAACAAAACTTTCAATTTGAACACATTGCATTAATGGTGTAATTGAAATTGTGACATCTATTCAAAATGACTTGGATTTAAAGACCAAATAAATATAGTATGCCCTTTATAGAGGCTATTCATTGAAAAACACATTACTATTGAGGCTGTACTATGATGTTCTCCCCTTCCTTTGTCAAAAGAAGATTAATAAGGTTGTTTTTCCAAGGTATAGGATGTTTTGGATTTCTCAACTATTATTGCATGTGAACTTGCACATACCAAGCTACAACAAATATTTCACGGAAGTGGATTTGTCTATGTGAATAGATAAGTGAAAATATTTTAGCAACAAGACCTATAAATTTTAACTTGGAAGTATTGGAAATGTACAAAGTGGGATTGAGAGGCTTGATGGTGATTGTAGTAGTGGGCATGGTATTGGTGAGAATGATGTCGTGATAGTGGAATTACACATTAAGATGGTGACCCTAGAGCTTGGATCCTAGCCTAGAAACATGAGAGCCTAGCCTCAAAACCCTAGTTGGTAGTGTAAACCCTAGTTTGTATTCTAATCACAATGAAACCCTATTATGTAGCCTAAGATCTAGCCTTAAATTATAATACATATTAAAATTAAATCATTTTCATTTAAAATATATATCCATGTGCATACATTTGAATCCAAATCACTATACACATATATGCATAGTTTCTCATCTATATAGCAAGGGTCCATCATCAACTAGAAAATCGTTGTACCTAGCACCAAATACCTAATTTAGAAACCTAATTGTTTGAAATTGGTTGTACCATGAAGATTTTTATATGGATATGCACACCTATGAAAACCTTCTCAATGGATGGAAAACCTAATATTATCATAACATTAGTAAAGCTTAGTCCAACATGTAGTAATGCTTACATGTTCTAGTGTTGATGGCGCACTAATGGATGCATGCAATTTGATGAGGGTGTATGTGTGACTCCATTGATGTAATGCAAGTCCTAAATGTCTTTAACAAGTGTCTGAGTGTCCAATAGATAAATTAGGATGTCCTAATACCCCTCAATCCATTCTAGACAAAATTCGAAAGCATTTGGGGTATTGGGGTAACAAGTTGGTGTGTTGAGGTGGATATAGCCTAAAAAATACACCTCATAGTAGTCATTTATTGTAATGTAAACTATATGTGTTTAAGTCAACGTGTCTACATAATATTAGATCGCTATCACATAATGATAAATTATGGAATTCCTAATTGTAAATGGTAGTGGATATGATGGTCATCAAATAAAAGTTGGCTATATCCGTGAGTGAGAATTAATGAGCTAGCTATACATTGTTCTCAAGGTTGTCCTATTTGTATGGTGACAATTGATCAAGAAATGATTCCATAACTTGGTTATTAATTTGTTGCATGATCTTAAGTAGACAAAATGGTCAATATAAATACTAGTGACGACATTTCATTATGTAGAGTATGGACATTTTGGATCTCATTATGTAGAACTATTAAAAATCATGTTGGATCTCATCTTAACCTTTTGAAAACAATGGAAATTTTCTATTTTTAAGTATTCTTTTCCTAGTACTCAAGTTCCCAATATATATCTTATGTGCCATGAGGTGTGATTTGTCCATCCATTTATTCCGTTTGTTTTTAGATTAATTCTCACACATGATTTTGTTTCAGTTTGCCTATGTTTATAATGTTTTCTTAACATAGATACCATTACAAGCTTTTACATGTGGAAAGATAAACCAAGCTGAACTATGATATCTAACTTCTCTTCTAAGATCTAGGTAAGCTTCAGGTTGATTCACATTATCAACTAATGCATGGACATCATTGGTACCAAAAATTAAGACCGCATGCCATGGATGGATAGAAGTAAAAACCAAATTTAGACAACATCACACCATGATACACACAAAATGAGACAACAACATTAGACAACAAGATACTAATATAGACTACATCGATATAAATCACATAACTGAAAATCCATTTACATCAAGGCTACAAAACTCATCCAAACATATACAATTTCTGGCAAATAGTGGAACATGGTTCCCAATGTACATACAATGGCAACTTGTGCCCTATAGAAAATGCGACAACTCATGCCGTAGATCCAAAATACATGGAAACTCATGCTGTAGATACAAAGTACATGGAAAATGGTGCACAAAAGTGCCACATCTTGGCTAATGTACATAACATGGTGTGTCAAACATTGTGACCACTCCCGTCACTCCCAGGCGCATCTCCAAAGTCGATCTTCCTACTCTTCGAGCTACTGGTGCCTCTGGTCTTGTTTCGTCTAGGAGTAGACCATCTGTCTGGGCTCTAGAAAAAATGATATAAGATACCATCATTTTCAAGCATTTGCAACATTTACCACATTTATAAAACAAATGTAGAATTCGAATCTTAAATAAATCACCTCTGATGCGAGTGGGAAACATGAGGCAGGTGTCTTGGATCTGCAGAGCCTCTCAGCAATTCCATCCTACAACATTTACAACAATCATTTCATTGAAAAGTAATAATTGGTTAAATTAATTTTTGTTAATGCATCAAAATATTTTCATAAATTAGCTTGATTATCACCGTGAACACCTCTGATGATGGACATGGCTGGGATTATGGGCTAGTAGATGGAGCAGATGGTTGGACAACTAGCTCCGATGTAGTCATGGAGGGGGGGCACAGATGTAGTGGCAGCCACTACAGGTGCAATCACTGGAGATATAGATGAGGATACTAGAAGAGTAGATGCCACAATAGTGGCAAGAAGTGGGGATGATATGGTGGGAGAAGACATGGTGGTATGGGGTGGACGAGGAGGTCGTGGACGATGGTGCATGGGAGGGTAGTCTTGCATAGAGGGAGGAGGATGGACGGAAGGGAGGTTGTGGACAAAGAGGGGAAGATGGAAGGAATGGGGGGCGTGGACGAATGGGGGAGGATGGATAGACAGGGGGGCGTGGATAAATTGGGGAGGATGTATAGACGGGGGGGCGTGGACGAGAGGGGGAGGATGGATGGAGGGGGGAGTATGGCCGGAGAGGGGAGGTTGGATGGAAGGGAGCGGGTGGATGAAGGGAGGGGTCTAGATGGAAGCGAGGGGGGGGGAATCATGTGAGAGGGTGGAAACATAGGACTAAAATGGGGACCTACAGCTGTTGGTGGCACCTACATATACATTTGTAATATCACAATTTAGTAGACAAACAATAAATTAAACCATAGTAAGTCCTAACAATTCAAATTAAAAGCGTGCTTTTAACTACACATTGTACCTGTCTATATGGTGATTTGCTAATCCATGGCGGGGATGGTTGATCACCGTAGTCAAGGAACGCCCATGGACACCAAAATGCATTCATGTTATGAACATGTTAAACAAGTCATTATTTAGGCAATCAAGATATTCAAAAACATTGTACGAACTATCAACTTGTATGCCATAAATATAAATACTTAAGTAATATAAATGCCATAAGTAATAACAATATTGTGTGAGGTACTGAAAATACCTTCGTTTGAGGTGTTGCAATTTTAGTTGCAGCTGCCATTGCTGCATCTAGGTTGGGAGATCCTACATTCTCCCATGTTGGTGTCTTAGCTCTGAATAACTGTACATTGAAATAATAGTTTAAGTCAAACAAAAATACTTTAAAAATACTTTAAAAATACTTTACAAGTTATCAAGTGATGATTGAAAACACATTAAAAAAATTGCTGACCTGATCCATATAACAACCCTCGATCGGGCCAGGGCAAGTGTGCCCACAACGGGGACAAAGATGTGGCATCGTCCTCGTTGAGCTAGAATTCCAAGCATGGCTACCACCGGTCGCAGGTCTATCTTGGTCCTGTCATGAAGGCCCTGCACCTGGATCTCTATCAAGGTCAACCGACCTCTCCATTGTAGTTGCGGCTACAAAGGATGTGTGTTTGAGGAGTCCACATGCAACATTCCTCATTGCCTCCTCGATCTGATCAAGTCTGTGGGGTAATGGAGGTGGCTAGGGAGAGGGGTTGGGGTCGCTCCTAGGAGATGGTGGCCCTCTCAGTGGGTTCCTCCAAGCAGCAGGTCGATCTTGGGCAAAGCCACGCCCAACACCCTGTAACTCGGTTATGTCAAAATAGTTGACATGTAAATCAAGCATAAACTCAGCCCACAGTTGCCGAAGGAAGTACTGTGGAACCTCCCTATTATTGCAGGGAGGTTTATCGTACACCATGAACCACCTCTACATCCAATTGTCCCTCCATGGTTGGTAATGACACCAATCCATGCAAACACGTGGCTTTCTAGTTTTGGGTGGTTGTTGTGTTCTTGGATCGGTGAACACATCGTATAATTGGGCCTTTGTAATATTCAAATCTTTTATTGCTTCCTTGGAAATTCCCGCGGAGTAATACTCCCGCATCCTAGCTCTATATTCAGTCATGTATGTCAATTGGCGATGTGCATGGATGATGGACTCAATTGAGCTCTCAATTGATGTGGCAAGAGACACTCGAGATGGTTCCCCCGTGTTTCTTAGTTTTCGAGTGTGCACTCTCATTTCATTTACATAATGGTTAAGGTCATCTTGTTCAACATTTGGTTGGGGGTTTTGGTTTTCTTCGGCATTTGGATTTTGTTGATATTTTTATTCGGCATTGGGTCCAAGGTTTGGGTTTTCTTGTGTTCCACCGGACTCCAGGTTAATATTTTGTTCACTCATTGTCTTGATTGACAATCTGCAATTGAAAATTGGTCCATTGTTTTAAAAATTTGGGAATTATTAACAATTTAATAAACAAAAAAAAATCAAAAAATTGACACAAAGAATGAATAAAATGACAAAAAAATTCGAATTTACCTATCCAATTGATGAGTTGATGAGTTGGTGGATCGATTTGGTGGGTTTTGGAGTGGAAATGGCCTCTTTTGGTGGCTATAGTCACGTGCACATGGAGGGGAAGTCGCACTCGGCTCCAATGAGAAGAATGGGAGAATTCGGCTCTGTTTTTTTTTTTTATAACAGGAGCGCATGCGTGTCCCTAAGGGCACACGCGCTTCAATTTAGTACCGAACATAGCAGCACTTGCACGCTGCCTTAGGTGCATGCGCATAGTTGTTTTAATCTTGCTAGCGCGTCCCCATTGCAACGGTTTTGGGGAGCAACTTTGTGATCCCGCCCTAAGGTATAACCACTTCTCATCGTCGAATACACACATTGAATTTTAATTCATTTACTGGTTATGATTGATGATACACTTTGTTTTGCAGGGTTATACCATTCATCAAGGAGTTGGTTGTAGTCCATGATCCACTCAACAAAAGTGCTTAGATTACTTGTAACTAAAATCTCTAGCCTTCCTTGTCCATCTAAGATGTTATCATGAGCTTCTGAATGATTAAGCAGTTTTGAAACTCCGTAATGACTCACACGATGCTCTCCTGATTATAATTAGTCATTTTTATATTAATTGTACATATATTCTTAAGAACTTTCATTAAGACTCTTCCAGATTCATTATTTTATTGAGTGGATACTGGATTATTGGCCATGCTTCCCCTAGTTAGGGGCATCCATTGCATGCTTTCATCATACAAAGTTTCAAGTTAAGATAATATTTAAATTTTCATGGTTGTTGGGCAGAGGGAAAGAGCACTTCATGGCCCTACCATATAGCTGAGGATATTATTGTACTCATTCTTCCATTTAACTTGATACTAGATCTGCCAATACCTAGGAATAATAATGATCATAATATTTCTATAGCATTAGACGTATAATAATTCTTTTAATTTCATGTTCTTTTTCATTAATTCCAATAACTTATAGAGGCATAAGGACTCAATCCTTTCCTGCAACATACCTTAGGATTTAGGAAAATTAATATAACATCCCTCAAAATTACCACTGCATCCCTAGTTCTCATGATCTTGTGTGTTGACCACTATGGATAAATTGCTCACTTCCTCAAGACTTTGCTCAACGAGAAAACCCATGTTGTATGCATTCTTACCACGCTAAGTCCATGGAATATATGCATGTTTATTTTGCTTATAGTATAGCCACATATGTTGGTGTGTAGTGGTTATCGCTGCTTTGGCTAGGGACCTCGTGCCTCTTTTCTTTCTTTTATAGTTTGAACTTATGGGGGTTTCGATCTCCCTTTGGATCCCTCGATCTGGTCGTGAGATCGTTTCCTCAAATCGTAGCTGTGAGAGTAGATGTATGGAGAAATATATATAATTGTGACTGCCCCCATCCCATGATACGAGGGTCACATTCTTTTCACAATGGATCTCATATACTCAATGTATTTTTCTTGTTAGAGACCCGATCTAGACAATTAGGGTTCGATCTGATGCATAACGTTGTTATCTGGTTAACAATGATTATGCGTGTGTTTACATTGGCTTTCGGTCGACTTGTTCTGTGCTATGTATATACTCATGGTTTGCTTGCTTGACTCGAACCATTGTTTGCTTGCCTTGGATCTCTTTGGATCGAAGCGGGTATCCTCACATTATATATATATATATATATATATATATATATATATTTTGATACACATGTGGAAATTATGGTTTATATATAACTCTGGCAAGGAGGATCTATACTTAGTTAACAATGCCCCTCAATCTGGACTAATTAAGATGTCCATACATAACTGTAGGATTTTTTCACGATCAATTAATGTATATCTATCATTTATACTTTTTGCCAATAGATTACATTGATACACGTATGTTGTACTCAATGTTTTTATTACACAAATGTTTCATTATATTTTAATATATGATACTAACACAAATATATATGTAGGTATTCTTGGATGGTAACCCTTCGGCAACCCAAGTAATTGATGTATTTTAACAATCAGTCATGTAATTTTTATTATTTGCTTTTTATTATTTGCTTTTATAAGATTATGTTGGGCAAGTTGATGGTCCATTCTTCATGTAGGTTTATGATCATTATGCTTAAGAGCTTTTAGTGGGTCTGAGACTCTTCGATGAGCTGCAAGAAGGCCCGCTATAGTCATCTTAGATTGTTTAACTTAGGAGGGAGCTTTCATGCTCCTGATTTACCATTTTAACTATTATGCAAAAGATACTTGTACTAAAACTTTTTCATGGAATTTTAAAGGATTACCTTATTATTTTATAAGTGACCATGTTTTCTAAGTTGGGGAAGTTGTAAAATTTGTACATCTATTTAATTACTTGTGTGATGTTCACAAGTATTTATATTTAGGTGCATATAATACTAAATTTTGCATTCGGGTAGACATTACATGTTAAATTTTTATTTCTTAGTATACTGTCGGGGTTTCCGTGTGGTTTTGATCCATCTGCGATTCTTGAGTTCTTGGGGGGATACAACCGAGGCCTATATCCCCTAGTCTAATGCGAATCAAGGAAGGTCACCAATACCTAACTTATGTGTGTGTGTGTTTCCTTTATAGTTAAGCTCACATGTCATAAATATGGTAGATACCTATATCTATCACTTTACATATATACTCATTAATGTTCATTCAATCTATTTTTAGTTGTAACGAATCATATACATAACTATAATTTCATCATCTTCTTTTACTTCTTACAGTAGCAAATTCGGTGGCACAATGTCACAACTAGGTTCATATTAATTCTAGTAATTATAACCATTAACACTTATACTAGATCAACTTCCCAATGCAATCATTAGGACAATTAATAGAATTAATATAGTTGCACTAAATTCTATTGCCCAATGAAGTAGCTAGGCTTAACCACATAAAATAGAGTACATGCATTTCAGATTTAATTAAAATCATACTTTCATTTCAGATTTACTTGGAATCATACATGCATTTTATATTTATTTAGAGTTATACATGCATTTCAAATTTACATAGAATCGCACATGCATTTCAGATACACTTAGAATCATACATGCATTTCAAATTTACTTATGCTACTTCATTGCCATAGCATATCTTTCCCATAATAAGTTTCATCATAGAAATAAAATGCATGCATAGTCAGAGCAATATAATTTATCACTCATAGTTCCTTAGAGCTTAAGAACAAAAGACGGTCTAGAGTAGAAAGGAACTCATCTATTCAAAGCACTTAGGAAAAATTTGTAATTGTTGTAGGGTTTTCCCTGATCCACCCAATTATAGATATATAGTAACTTTCAATCATAGCTTCCCCACAGTCACCCTGAGCCGAGTCTTGGTCTCTTTAGCGATCAATTTTTTTTTCCAGCTTTTGATTCCTTTTAAATTTGCAAATTTGCAATCCTTCCGAGGGTCCCTAGCTATCCAATATTCTTTATCAGTATATGTGTTTCATCACAATCACTCCTCTTTCCAACCAATAAAGAATACTCCAGCCTATGCAGGCAATATTGTTGTTAAACAATACCCAAGTAGTCCTCCTACTAGCTGGTACACGCTACTTGTGTGCTCAAACTCTATGGCCATAGAGAATTTTCAAACCACGATTGAACTTGGACCTTGATCATCTATTTACATATATCAAGTGGCTAGTTATGTTCCCCTTTCAGCTATCCATTCCCTGATCATTACATATTCATATTTTTAGTTTTTTCTCCTCATCTTGACTTTTGTTCTTGCATCCAAATTACATATTTCTCTTCTTTCTGTTAACCCTTTGGCATTATTTTTCTTCCTCTTTTGTAGAAGAGGTATTTACTATTCTTAGTCACTTTCTTACGCGGTGACACCTATGTAAGAGTTACATATTCTAGAAGTGTCTTTTCATGTTCTTATTTTTTGTTTAGATTCCAATTTAATTTATTTTTTGTTTAGTCTTCTTAATCTTCTTTGTTTATCATTGTTTTTCCATATAGAGAGATTAGGACTCCACTCCTCATTCATTAGTTAGCCGACGGACAAAGTTTATTTTCCTACATTGTATATAATAATATACCAAGTATGTATTACCTTCAAACATAAGGTTTCACAGTTTACAAAAATACTTAGTCAAATACAAGGGGTTGGCATTTTGGGATATTACAAGTATTTTAAGTGCAATAAGGGTATTTGAAGGCACTAAATCCATTTATACATTCCAAATAACAATTAAAATATGTAATTTGACCTAATCACATTCTAACTAAAATAACTTTTAAAAATCCAAGTTATATAATATTTAAACTATTTTTTTTAATAAATAACCCCAAACCTAAATATATATCAGTAAAAAAATTAATTTAATTAAAATTCCTTAAAACATATAATGTTTAAAATTACTTTTTTAATAAATAATCTTAAACCTAAATATATATCATTAAAAAAATTTAAATTTAATTAAAAATCTCAAAAACGATTTTTTCATGTACACTTATATTCAATCATACCAATTATAAACATTATAACATATGCTTGTTTCACATTTGAATGAATGAATTTTCACACACCATCCTCACATTTTGATTGCTATCTACTTTAATATGTACAATGCTATAATACCAAAGTGAATATTTTCACACTTTGATTTCTATAGTTTGGATCTTTGATAGTTATGGAAATATGTTCTCACCATTCCGATTTAGCTTTATTTTATAATTATAGAAAAATGTATTTATCATTTATACTTATTTTTTATTAAAATTATGTTTATTTTTTATTTTAAATTTTAATTAAAAAAAATTATTTATAGAAAGAATTACTTATCCGAGACTTAAATATAATTTTTTTTTTAAATTCCTCTACCTAATAATAAGTAAAAACCTTCATAATTTGTTGACCATATGAAATAATGAAATTACTCAATAAAATTTAAAAATATACTTATAAGTTATAAGTATAATAATTTGTAAATCAAATTCCTTTTAAAAATATAATTATAATTATAAATTATTTGTAAATCAAATTACCAAACAAGTTATTACCATTTTTAATTTAATTTTTTCGTAACTTAAAACTTTTTAATCCTATTTATACTTTTTCATTAATTCAAATAAAACGTTAATTCATATTCGGAGATCACCTTTCTGTTGCGCACTGATTGCTTTACGTTAGTCATTCATCATTGAAGATCTTATCGATTAAGGGTAGCGTTCGAAAGTGATAAAGTTGTCACTAATTTTATGATGTCATCGAATATTTGCCAAGATTTGTTTTTGGAAAGGGGTCATTCTCATTAATAAACATACCAACAAGGTGGCCTTTACATCACATGGATCTCATTATGGTTGCTGATATACTCTTAAAGTTGCTATTATTCTTGGTCTCCCAAAACATTATCTGCTCCGTTCTTGGAAATGATTGATAACTCAATGAAAAATAACATAAATCACTTATATTTTCCAATGCACAAGTTTAACTATAATATTAGTTTTAAACATCTATTTTATTGTAATAAGATTTTTTTTTAATACTGCGATGCTGAGTACTTATTAAACATTTATTTGATTGGAATAAGATTTTTTTAAAATACTTTGATGCTGAGTACTTACTAAATATCCCAGCAATAACAACATTAAATACTAAATATTATCTCGGTAGTAACAATATTAAATATTAAAATACTGGATACTGAATACTTATTAAATATCCCTACAGTAACAACATAAATATTAAATACATTCTGCTGATAACTGGCACTCATTGCTCCCTATTAACGACACCGAAAATTTTCTGGCCAGAGACAATTCCACCCCTTGTCGTTCTACCCAGATCTAAGAAACAAATCACCAGAAAACGGAACGATTTGAGTGCCAGTTATCCCACGCTACTGAATACTTATTAAATATCCGGGCAGTAACAACATCAAACACTAAAATACTGGATACTTATAGAACACCCATCGAATACCCATCAAGATCATATGAAGTACATCGATGCATGGTTTTATTGGATGTAATTTCCCATCGTCAATGTACACTCTAATGAATTGTTTAGAGCTGTAGAATCGAAACAATCTGTGATAATATGACTTGGGCCAGGATATTGTAGGTTTTTTCAGTTGGATGGAAAGAATCCCAGAACACGTATTTCGATGGATCGAGGCAGACGGCGCTCGTGGGGTTACACAGTATAGCTGTCTCCAGCAAACCCGTTCCGCAGCAGCCTTTCCTCGTTTCTTCAATGCCTTCAACACATTAATTTATAAACAGTTAGCAGGCTCTGCACATAAATGACCTTAAACTTATTCAAGCAAGAAGGGATCAGAAAGAGCGAGAATATTACCATATTTGCTGGGATTCTTTATGATGTCGAGCAACTTATCATAAATGTTAATATAAGCGACTTTAAGACCAGGAACTGTGGGCTTCAAGGTCTCTAATAAGGATGCAGCTTTCTGATTGAAAGAAATGGCAACATCATTGAATTCATCAACGCATGCGTTACCGGTCAAGTTGTGCAGAGTTATTTGTGATGGCAAACATCCGAAAGGAGGAAGACCGATCACGGCTAATAAGGTGGCACCTTCATTGTAAATATTCTGTAACAAAATAATCATTTGATATCACAATTTTGGTAAATGTAGAAATATGTTTATATCTTAAAAAATTTGGAGAGGACTAAGATTTATATTTTTTTATTGAAGATGGCACAAGTGTATTGTCCAGATTGATTTTATGGGACAAGTCTACTCTAAAAATTGATTTTAGGGTTTTATGGGGCCTGATTCAAAATTAAACAATTATAAAAGAATATAATATCAAAAATAGGTATAGATAACTAATAGTTATGCATGAATAACAAGTGATCACCACTGATGATTACAACAACATATATATGTAGTACTAACTTGTTCATAACATTTAACTTCTGACCTATTAATATTCACAAACCACAAATTAATTATATATCTGTGAATACAAAGCAAAAAGAAAAACCCTGTGATAACCTGTATAAATTCTGAAAGACTGTGAAGAAGAAGATCCCGGAACTCGGTAACCGTATACTGTGCGCTCGTAAGGGGATTAAAGAAATAATTATTGGCAAAGTCATCGGTTCCCATACTTATCACAAACAAGGATCCCGATATTAACTTGCTGGCATTCTTCACGCCTACCATATTCACAACCTGTTTTCGATAAAGCTTGAAATTCTCCAGCTGCTGCCCCAAAGTTAGAACATTCTGCATGAGTTCAAGGACAGATTATATTTCAGCTATGAAATGTGTTTCTAAATATCTAAATCCTTATATATCAAGAAGATCACATGCAAAACATGTACTAACAACAGCGAGTGAGGTAGTATCATCATATCCAGCACCGGAAGAAGCAAAGCTGGCGCCTGTCAGAATCTTTGATCCTTGGAACTCGGGATCCAAATATGCGGGCAATGTGTCAGGAAGGCCTACTAATCTAGCTGTATACAGTTGGAAAAATTAAACATAAACATTATTACCAAAGTAAAATAAGAATACTAGACTTGGAAAAATTAAACCTAACAACAGTCATAGAATTTTGTTTATTCTACGTAAAACTGTACGGGATCATTTCGAGCCATGTTCAAACATTAATATCAAAGGTAAAATGAGGAGCGCAGTAATAAGTACAGAGTATATCTGTTGCTAATTTTCCGTTGGTAAATCGACCAGTGGGTTTATGATCCAGAAAATCTCTCCCATATGGAGGAAAGTTGGCCTTCCCAATCGTTGCAAGTGCATTGTTATTTCCCGGGTCTGCAGTAGAATCTCCAAATATGTACAGGGCAGGTACCAAAGGCTTTGTGGCCTTTGTCTCTGCGTATGTTAACTTGTGTTCACACAATGCTAGGAAAATAGTCAGACATGTTACAATACAAACATTAAGACGAGCCTCCATAGCTAATACTTTGTTGAATTGCTCAGAGAAATACTCTGCCACGTTCGCGTTAAATAACAGCCCGATGAGAATTCTTTATTTCACGCTGTTGGCTAGCGATACCGATGAGTTGCTTGCCTCCGTGAGTTCATCAGTCGACATTATCAATTAAGCTGATGTGAGAGATTGATCAAAATGTTTATATTCAATTCATGTGGGCGTAGCCACCAATAATTCAATGCCGCTTTCATGTATTAAACTCATGTCCATATTGAAACCGATGCTGTTGGAAAGTCCTGTTCACACCGACGCAAAATAATCCCTTATATCCGCTGCTTTTGTGCCAAAAAGGATCGATAGGTAGTCGCAGTAAAGTAGCAGTTTATTAATGTTTCAAACGTCCTTATCTGCGAATTGAATTTATTCGGTTTTGGCAGTCAGAAATAATAATTTTGATAATCAGACGTAGCGAGTTCGATTATGAAATTTTGAAAAATTGCAAACATGTAGCTATTGAAATTATGCAAATTGTGAAACTATGATGTTATAGATTGACTTCTAGATACTATTTGTCAGTAAATTTCTATTTAAATTAATTAATTTGAAAATATGAGTGATCAATTCATTAAAATCTGGATGTCTATTAGTGTAGCACATGTCCTTTCCTTTTCAGTTAAATAACCTAATTTGATAATGACATATTTTAAAAATCAACTTGTATACATTAACAATGCAATTCTACATATTTTCTTTTGAACATATCATACACTTCAACAACCAAGCCTCATAATTTCAACCAACCTTCAAATAGCACATGTCCTTTCCTTTTCAGTTAAATAACCTAATTTGATAATGACATATTTTAAAAATCAAGTTATATACATTAATAGTGCATTTCTACATATTTTCTTTTGAACATATCATACTTTTCAGCAACCAAGCCTATAATTTCAACCAACCTTCAAAAATCATGTAGAATTTCTCATGAAAATTCTAATTGTAAACAAATTATACTTGTAATTTTAGCAATTAAAATTTATAATTCCAACGAACCCTCAATTCACGTGGGATTCCCCTTCAAACAAATTAATCTTCAAAAACAATTCCTTTAAATAGAATTTAATCATCAACTAAATGTATTATTTCTCATGAGTATCGCTAAAATGGCTATTGTGTAGAATCCCTAAAAACCTCACTGAGAAAACAATCGCCACATAACTCTTTGGATTCATTAATTCCAAACATCTACATGCTAAAATGGTTACTGTGGAGAATCCGTAAAAAGCTCACTCAGAAAACAATCACCACAGAAATCTTTGGATTCATTAATTTTATAATTTACTCAATGAAAAAGTAAACCATATTGTACTATTAGGGGATGTTCTACATCAACTCAATGAAGTGCATTGTTAACTAAGTACGTCCACCCGACATCTATAGATTAGTGTGAGCCATTTAAACTAACAAATTGGGAATTTGGGGTACATTAGTATTTATGGGTACCCACACGAAGTTGATATCCAAAAAGGTTGCAATGGAAGTGCGTAAGCAGAAAAAAAAACAAGGACGCGCAGGTGCATCCAAACAAACGTACCCGCCCCTGCTTCGGAAATATTGATCCTCCATGTCGATGAGTTGATGTGAAAAATATGTGCACGCACGCGTTATTAACACGTATGCAAACATATGCGCGCACGCGTCATTGACGCGTACGCAAACATATGCACGCGTGCATCAATGCGTGCACCTGTGTTTTTTATTAAAAAAAACACACTACGGGTTTGTTATCACAATAACAAACCTGTGAGCGAGGAGTGGAGATACAAATCCCCTGCAAGCATGTGTTGGAGCACCCAACAACCTCCCACTCAGCATCAAACTCAACCTCCACTCCGTTGCTGCTAGTGCTTCCAGGTAGGTGCTCAACCAATCAATTTTTTGTTGCTTTTTTTGTTTTCCATTACAATTTTAAGTTAAAAAAAATTACAATCAATTAAAAAACCAACAAATTGTCATTGCAGATAAAATACACCTAACAAAATGACAAACACACCACAACCATCAGAGGAAACCAACGAAACCGAACCATGAGACGATAACATCAACATTGGAATGGACAATGAACCTAGTGATGAAACATTTGAAAACTCCAAGGATGAATTACATCAAGATTTAAACTAATTAAGGGTCTTAAGCGATGAATTAAAGAGAACCAAGGAACCCTCTCGGGTTTCCTTGGCTACATCATTGCAAAACATCATTGAATCTATCAACATTGCCCACAGTGAGATCACTAATCTAAGCCAATATAGGGCTTGAATGAGGGAGAACTTTTCCACTGGGATATCAAAAGAACAAATTAAAGACCTCAACATCACGAAAGCACAATTGTACAACAAATTCATAGATCCCAGGACAAGACAACCTCTAGATGTGAGGAAGAGACAAATTTGCATGGACTGGTGTATTTACCAGCCATGTTGAGATAACTAGAGAAAGAGATGGTTTATGGTGTTTGACAGGCCCCCATGCAATAATTTGGAGGTCCCACAGTATTTTCTTAGAAAATTCTGGGCTGAGTTTGAGCTAAGTTACCATGTCAATTATTTTGACATCACTGAGTTTTAGGGTGTCGGTCTTGGCTCTTCCCAAGATCAACCTCAGGCCCGCCGCAACCCACTCAGAGGACCCCTTGCACCCAGACGAGAGACAAACCCCCCTCCTCAGGAACCTAGATTTGGTAGCGTCTTAGATGAGATTGATGACTCAGTTAGACATGTTACACATCATTTGCTTAGACATACCACATTTGTGGCTATGTCTTCACAGAGACGGGAGGACAATGATGAGACAAACACTGCTGCACAGTCTATGGGTGGTGGTCGGGACAGACCAGGTATAGGTGAAACCGAAGAGGGGCCATCTAGTTCTACTGGAACAACAACACATCATTTTTCTCATTGTGGTCATTCTTTCCATGGTCCTATGCAGCAGCATGCCACGGAGAACTACATGGACCAGGTTACCTATTGTTTTATTGAATGTTCAAGTATTTATTGTATGTTATTTGATATCGTATTTTTTAATATATTTAACTTTGACTTACATATTGTTGACTTTATTTTTTTTAATGTACAGTTATTCAGGGTTGAGTCTCCATCCTTGAGGTGGGAGGACATTGGTTCCTTCGACCTAGGCCAAGCCATGGTAGCAACAGAGGAGATTGCGACACCATACACACAGGTAACTTCTTTACTTTGAATAATTAGATCCAGTTATGAGTAATTTGTGTTCAATAATTACAAATTAATTAGCACTGAGTAACCATTTTTTATATTATCATCGTTTAAAACTAAAATCAAAATGAATAATTCTCACAAAACATGTCTATCATATTATCATTGGATTTTACAGTTGTGTTTATCATATTGTCTAAATTATTTGAGAGCTATAAATTCATATAATCCAACCGAACAAGAATGAAAGCTTATAAAATATGAAAACCTAAGAAAACTAGACATGTGTTCATGTTCACTTTAGGCATCCTTTGCTTCTCCATTTTCAACTTCTTTCATTTATGATGATTCTTGTGCTTATTCTATGTCTTCATAATCACCAAAATCCTGTTGAACTGCAAAGTATTTTGGATGAATACCATTCACTGAACCTATGAAAACTATACGGTGTAATGTTATGAGGCATTTCCAAATCTATGGCCAACTTCTCTAACCTTTCACTATGTGGTGCCATTCTCTTTTCCATATCTAAAAGCCTAGACAATTGGTCTTCATGATGACTACATATACTTTGATTAATATGAAAAATTACCTCTTGTAAGGTGTTCATCTGTGGTGATAAGCACCTCAGGACATTGTGAAGCTGTAAATCCACAATGAACACACTCATCATGTTGGTTGTTTTCTTCCATAGTACCAACATAAAGTACAAGAGAAAGGGTTCTTGGAGAAATAACCTAAATTGCAAAGAAATTGCATAAGTCTCCACTAAGATCACCTAGATAATAAACCAAAAAATGATTTCCTAAAAAACAAGAGTTCAAGTTTTCATCCAAAAACCAACATTTCCAATTAAAATAATCATGTCATAATCCAATTCTTAACAAAGAAACAAACCAAACAAAAGTATTCCCATCCTCTTCACTACCCAACAACATTCACCACCACCCCTACAAATTATGAAGTAACCCAAAACCAAATTTTGGTTCAACCCAACTTACCATATGATGAAGTTTCTAGGCATTAATAGTCAGAGATATCCCACACGCACCAAGATTTTCCATCCGTACCAAATTAAAACTCCCACTACAGAATAATCCAAGTTCAAGTGTGCATTGATTACTCGAATGAGGACTTAAAAGTGATTTCCTCGACCACATCCATTGCCATTTATCACATAAATACCACTAAGTGTGATTGCTAATGTATTTCATGAAGGAATTAAGTGAGTTATAACACTCCTTTTTCCAATTTCACCATCACATTCACCATGGTTTAAGTAAATTTGGTATCACATGAATAAAGAATACGAAAATATTCAATAAATTCAAACTTTGTAGCTATACCATTAATACCTCTAATGATTATAGAAATGGGAGAGAAATTTCAAAAATCTGTCATTCTTACTTGACCAATGATGAGAGAAGAGTCCCCAAAAATCAAACCATTCATAATCTCTAAATTCTTCAAAATGACCATTCCTTGATACAAGGAAAGAACTCTTTCAAAAGCTGGACAGGGGCTTTCTTGCCATCTCAACACTTCAACCATAAATTGTCAATCTTCTTTCCCACATTATCTTGAACGAATGACCACATAATGGGTCATTTGATCCTATCATGGGCCCAATCCATTGTGGGTCAAAGGACATGATCCACACAACCATGTTCTTTACCAAGTCTTGAACAAATGGACTGCACCAATATAATAAAAACTTTATATAATATCCAAAGCCCATCAAACCACCACATATGTGGATACAATGTGACTCTGCAGACATTTTCCATTATAGCTGGTAGGAATTTTTACTCCTTTGTCATTAATGGCTTGTCATCAATGACAACCATATTCAACATTGTTTTACTTTGTGGTTGAAGATACCTCCTGCACTTATTGCCCCTACGTGCTTATCTCTATTGCTGTTATTGTGGCGATTGATTTAAAGCTCTAATTGTTGTGTGTTTTAGTGTGTATTTTTGAGTCATTGATGTCATTTGTAGGTTGGTGGAACCTATTTTTTAATAGAAGAAATGATTGATAAACCCAAGAAAAAGAATTAACTCTACCATATTTAAAAACAAAAAAACAAAAACAAAACAATGGCACATTCATAGTTTAAACAAGACATAGCTTGGGAACTTTTCAAATAAATCTTGCCATCTCTCTCCTAGTTGCCTCATATCACAACATTAATTCACTTAGTATATTTGGGATCTAATCCAATTCACAGTGATACTACAATCAATCAATCACTACAATCAATCAGCAATTTAATCACTAATTGACCCATAATACTCTTTGCTTACACCTAAATCACCTTGCCATTTCATCTCCTAAGTCTACCTACCCTACCAAATTGATATACTTGGCACACTTCCATCCTAAAAAAACCATCTCACTTGGTGAAAATGTATATCAGATCTGAGTTATCCCTATACCATCAAGCCTAAATCCATACCATAATCTTGTCCTGCAACTTTACTTAGCTTCCTAAGTACCAC
Organism: Larix kaempferi; assembly: GCA_027924585.1. Classification (NCBI taxonomy): domain Eukaryota; kingdom Viridiplantae; phylum Streptophyta; class Pinopsida; order Pinales; family Pinaceae; genus Larix; species Larix kaempferi. Next base: position 39,304,152 of record BSBM01000904.1, on the reverse strand, counting down.
AAACACACTTACTTCAATCCGAAATTAAACTTGAGGTGATATTTCTACTGCTGGTATAATCATATCAAATTTGGATTTACATTTAAACCTATAAGAAAATCACACATTTAACTCTCATAACAAGGTAATCATTAGCTTATGTGATCATCTACTCCCTATTGTTGGATACTATACTTTTACCGCTATTAAGGAATTAATTGTTTGTCTTTGGTAATCATTTAACTTGAATCTAAATTAATTGGAGTCATGTTTTTTAAGTACTATCATTGTCATTTTGATTGGCATTGTGTTTAATATTGTTAATGTTGTTTTTATAAATTCAATCTAAATATTGTAGTGTTCGCATAGGTGTCTGCAGGCTCCAGCGACCAACCATCACCACTGGGAATCAGTAGATCTCCACGTGTGTAGGTATCGCGTGTATTAAAGTATAAATTTAATTTCAAATATGATGACTCGTCTATGTATATTAATATTTTTCTATATTAAACTATGAGGTTATAAATGTGTATACAGGTGTCAACACCTTGGTCTTCTAGTGCCACTATCCCTCCCTCCTCGGCCTTTCGGCCACCATATATGCTAGTTGTAGCCCCTGGAACACATGCCCCATCCATGCATCCCTCCCCAACCCCTTCCATTTAGCCCTCCCTCCTATCCAGCACCACACTTCCATCCAGCTCCCCCTTCCGTTTCATATCCTGCGTCCCATCACCACATCTCAACCTTTTCACCACCTCCGTTACAGTTTCCCATGTTTCCACCCTCCCCCATCCAAACACAATATACCAACCATCCACATTCACCAATCCCTCCACCGCAACACATACCTCGTCCCCCCCCCCACATTCCCCCACCACACTCGCTTCTCCTTCCACGACGACCCCATCCATATTATAGCCAGTTGGGGTTTATCGCCCTAGACATGCATCTCCACTTTTCCCACGCCAGTCCAAGCCTCCTTCTTCCACCTCTCCTTCTTCCATTGTGCCCCCCAGTGGTGTAGCCATCGTCAATGTGGATATATCCGCCCCTATACAGTTCACCCTAGCATTGGAGCAGGTTGTCCAGCCGACTGCTCCATCTGCCAGCCCTGAAGACCAGTCTGTTGTGTTCACGGTGAGATTGATTAGCTTATGAAAATCTCGTTCAATTTTAACGAAAATTACTATATGCATCTAATTTCATCATTTATCTGATTGTTCTAAATGTTGCAGGGTGGCATTGCTGAGAGACTTGGATAATGAAGGAGAGAGACCCCCTCACGGCTTACATTCTCGCATGTGGTGAGTTATTTAAGATTTGAAAACTATTTTTATTTTTAAATTATGTTTTATACTTGTATAATTGCCAGGAAAAGTTGACATATTATTGTTTTCATTTCAGGGCCCAGGGGGACATGGTCCAAGTCGCCAGAAGGACCTAGCTTCCTCTAGCACGAAGAAGAGGAAGATAGATTTTGGAGATGCACCTGGGAGCTCCGAGGGTGGGCGGGAGGATTGAGAGACCCTCCTATGTACACTAGCCATGATGTGGAATTTTGGGCATGGGTTTCCATATTTTGTATAGGGCACAAGTTGCCCCTCCAAATTACAATAATAGGGCCATGCATTACTACTTCAAGCCCAACCTATACATTGGCATAATCGAGAACCAAACATCATTGCTATGGCTCTACTTCTAACCTTTATGCAGCTTCTCCTTTAGTCTCTTCTATGGTTGCTTCCTCCTATCCATCCTCGCATACAACATTTACATATTTCACATGGTTGGAGGAATGCCAATAGAAATCAAGATTGCTCAGCTTCCAACGTTTTAGGTTTACATTCTTACCAAGGAACCATTTCATCTTCTATTTGAGAAGTTAATCACTTGGTAGATACTTAAGAGTCATATCATTGTTAACCCTTCCCGGGGTAGGTGTAGCATCCAACCTGCTAATATGTTATGCCAATCAATGCCCAAAGTCACATCATTGTTCATCCTTCATACAATAGGTGTACCATCCCACCTGCTAATATAATGAGTGGCATCGGGGGAATCCCAGTCCAACGAAGCTTCTGCCTTCTTCGCAGCATTGTCCTAAGCTTGATCTTGGTCTCATCGATTCCTTCGCTTCCAGGTAAGCTCACGGTAAGCTGCTCCATCGGGGCCTGAGTGGCCCCATCTTTATCCTTCACCTTATTTTCATCTTCTTCATGGTGCTTCTTCGCAACTAGCCTTAGGGTTTATTCCTTTTCCCTCTTAAGGGTCTCTGCTACATGATATCAACATACGTCCAGATAGCGGCATCGAGGGTCTTTTCACCGATGGCAAAGACATCATTTATGTCAGTGAAATTAGCTCTATTAAGGCTCATTTTTTTATATTTGTCTTCTCTATCGATAATCCCCTAAGCTTTCTTGAAGGCCAAGTCATCCTCCTCCTCCCTATGCTTCTCAATAAATACTTAAGCATTGGTTTAGGGGAAGTATAAAAGGCCAATTTGTGGGAAACCTCCGCTACAAGGTATTTCCCTTGTAGTGAGAGAGAGAGAGAGAGGAAGATTAATGAGAGAGAAAGAGAGAGAGAGAGATAGGGACATAGGGGGAGAAAAGGGGGAGGAAGGTTAAGTAGAGAGAGAGAGATAACTATTATAGAGAGAGAGTGAGAAGATGAGGGTTAGGGGGAGAGGGGAGCATGGTTAATGAGATAGTGAGAGAGAGGGGAGTGGGAGGGACATGAGGGGGCTTAAGAAGAGATGGGATGAGTAAGAGAGAGAGTACGATGGTTATGGTTAGAGAGATGGATATAGGAGGGAGAGCGAGAAGGAGAAGAAGTTTAGGTAGAGGGGAGAGAGAGGGAGAAGAAGTTTAGGTAGAGGGGAGAGAGAGGGAGAAGAAGAGGAAGCTCAGGTAGATAGGGAGATAGAGGAGGATTGAAGGGGGAAGCGAGAGAAAGAGAGAGAGATAGAGGGGTTGAAATGGGGTGGAGGGGAGGAGGATTAGGGAGGGATAGGAATAGACAAAGGAGAGGAGGAAGATTAGAGTTAGGGAGAGGGGTTGCAGGGGGGGTTTGAGATAGATGAAGATGAAAACAAAACTACATTTCAGATTACTAAAACAATGTGTGCACGCATTATTAGCGCGTACCCACTTAATGGCACGTATGCACTATTTCTGCGTACGCTCTCTTAGTGCGTACACGTGTATTTAAAATAATGCGTACGCGCCATTTAAAAAATTTTAAATTTTGGCAGTCAATTCCTTTCCCACCAACGTGGTGGATGACTTGGATGCTTTGGTTTTAGGTTCAGGTTGCCAAACCAAGTGGCTTGGACCGTGTTATAACAAAATACATCTTATTCTATAAATTCTTCTATTTCAGATTGATTTTGCATATGCTACACTTGTCCACCACTAATGAAATTGAACACACTTGTAGAACTATGTGTGCAGATTTAGAATATGTAATTTTTAATTAAATCTATTATTTTTTTCTATTTTTTATTTAATTTTAATTGTACTAACATCAATATTACACAAAAAGTAGGTTGTTTCTTCCGGCTATAACTTTTGATTGACTCACCTATTTTGAAAATGGAAAAGAACCCGCACAAGTACACACAATGTAACATCCCTCCTTTTATTCCCTTATTATTTTAAGATGTAATTGAATATTGTACTGATTTACTGGTGAGGAGCTCAAGGCGAAGGCCCCACCAATAAACCATGAGATATTTATCATTTATTTTTCATAAGTTGTAATGGTTGATATAAACTTGGGACAATGACGCAACTAACCAAGGGCGCCGCAATCCACTACGGGAGAGGTTAAGAGATAAAATTTGAACGTACTTCCTAGCGTTGGGCAGTAAAAGGAAAACGCTACCCCCCACTGGGAAAATTGAATACCTCCCTTCAACCCTACGGATACGAATGACTGACTATGCATTATAGAGCAAGAATAAGTTAGTATTATAGTCTTGACTATCTCAAATACCTTGGGGTACAAGATGTTATAAACACATCATTATATGCATCTAGGCTATCATTTCCTAGTAAGCTATAATATATATATGTATGATATCTATATGTATATATATATATCGGCATACATATGGATATATATTCATTGTGAATTTATATAGTATTATAAAATCATAGAGTAATGTTGAGTTGGATGTAACGCCTCAAGAAGATCTAGTGACGGGGAGGTGCCAAACCAAATATTACGGGATTTTGGTCCGCCTCTCCCACTCATAGAGGAAGTCAAGCCTTGATTTGTTGGTAGGAAATCGAAACCTGCCACTTGGCGTTCTCTTGATCTACAGATGGCGGAGGGTATCGTCCTAACTTGGGCGGGTTCTCCAATGAAAGATGAGATTGCTTTTTATAGGAAGACACAAGTGGTAAGGAGGGGGCGGTCGATATATTTTGGGAAAAATATCTACAGTGGGAGTTTTGTAAATGGCTATGCATCTTATTCTTTATGGTCTCTCCGCTTAAATATGCCTGGTACGATAGTGGTAGAGGATGGCATGATGATGGTACACGGTTCATCCCTATGTGAATTTTATTCGCTTGTGATTTCGCTTGCATCTGATTGCGTTATCTTTTATATATCTGTGGCGACTGTATATCAGGAGGACGGTTGGGTAAGCTCGATCCCTACCCATTATTGTTTGTGCAATAGATTTATATGTATGCTGCATTCAGTTTTCGGTTTTTGAACTACCTCCCACTTACGCTGGTAGACCCAATCTCTGGCCAGATGTGAATATTTTTTGTTGGTTTATTCCTCTTGCTAGTAAAATGTGGTAGATGTATTTATACAGTATGGATCTCGGCTAAAGTTTAGTTATTAAAGCCATAGTAATGATTTATAGTTGACTTACTGGTTATGCAATAGTTATGTATCAAATAAGGGCATGCATTTGCTAAAGTGTCAGATCAACATTTGATTTCTCTGCAATAAACGTTGGGTCTAGATTTGAGCTTGCTCTATTCCATATTTTAGATCCGAACTTACTCTACTAACACATTGGGTGTTTCTCTTATTCCAATCTGAAATAGTTCTCAGACACAAACCCATGGTTAATATCGAATCAGCCATTGGTTGATCGAGATGCACGGTTCTCTGGCTGAAACGCTGGTAGTTATCCTATCTCCTTATACTTTAACTTGATAATGCTCATGCTCAGATTATTTTGCTAGATCCTCGACTTGTCTTTTGAAGGGATAGATATAATGCTAGATCCCTGCATACATTTTCTTCAGATTTATATTTTAACCCTGTAGATAATCAATTTTTCTATCCTTTTATGCAAATGATATTTTTGCTGTCACTGGATGGGAAAAGGTGTACACTTTCATGACATGGACGTGTCACTAAATTGTGTATTTTGTAGGGTAGAATATAAAGGGAAGGGATAGCTGTAATGCTAGATCCCTGCATACATTTTCTTCAGATTTATATTTTAACCCTGTAGATAATCAATTTTTCTATCCTTTTATGCGAATGATATTTTTGCTGTCACTGGATGGGAAAAGGTGTACACCTTCATGACATATTATCATGTTTTTGTTGCTTTGTTTAAATATACATGCTATGAGGATTTCGAAGGATAGCGTAGGGTTTAGGGATGGTTGCGATTGCCAAAGCCTCACAAATTCTACGTTGTATTTCCTTATATGTCTCTTAAATATTTGTTATATATTTATATGCTGTGAGGATAACCTTATTGTATAGCAACATTGATCAAATGTTGTTCTGCCAAGCTTAAATGCCTGTTCTATTTTGGTATGATTACATCTAAATACTGTCTGGAATATATTTACAGATTTCTTCCCCTTTCAATCTCGGGTTTTCGGCATCGGTCTCTATTTAAGCCTTGCAGGGAGTTTGATCATTTTTCTGAGTATTTAAATGTATATACAAGTACGGTATATATATATTGGATATGTCTAATGGTTTTTATGGTCATTAATTATTTAGTATATTCTGAATGTGATAAATGTTTGTTATCATGATTATTATTCCATATAGAATTGTTGTATGCGGTATGGTTCTTATTGTTAAGAGACTTAGGGTTATCGACCCTTTTTGCATTATCACAGGATATATTATATATATATATATATAGCTAGGTATGGATTTACGTGTAAATATTTGTTATTTTTGTTTATGGGGAGGGATGGCCCTGTAGAGGCCCGATCCCTGTATCTCCTTTATATTTAGAGAAAGTTGTTGGTGATCCATAAAAGAGGAATTCCCAAGAATGCTTTGGAGTTAGATTGTTGAATAAGCACTCTATGAAAGAGGCTTGGAGAAAATGGAAAGCAATAATTGTGTTACATGATGTAACCTTTAAATTTCAAATAAATAATATATTGCGACTTGCCTTTGTGGACGTAGCCCATGGTTATGGGCGAACCACCTATATATGGTGCATAATGGCTTGTATTTGTGTTTGTCATGTGTTTCTTGTTATATGGTGTATGATGGCTTGTATCTGCATTTATTGTGTGATTCTTTGTTAAATATGATGAATACTTATCATGTTATCTTAGTGACAATCTTATCAGTATATTGCAGGTTTTATCAAGTATAAATAGTTACGACAAATGATTTAGAACTATATGAAGTTTCTCACAAGAATGATGGCAATAATCAAATATAAGTTAATGTGTTAAATCATGTGACGCATATAGTTATCCGTTGGTATGTACACTACTAAGGCTAGACATGGAAATGAAGGTAATAATCGAATATAAGTTAATGTGTTAAAGCATGTGATGTATAAAGTTATCAGTTGGTATGTACACTACTAAGGTTAGACATGGCATAAATGTAGCTTTTCTGTTTGTACATAAGTTTTCCTGATTAAAATAGGAAAGGTTGTTTATAAACCTGGCATAACTGGTTAGATGATTTGGCTTTGGATAGTTTGTTGGAAATTTTGAAATTCCACTAAAATACTAACTTAACTTAAGATATTCTCTAAATTGGGTATGTTACAGATGGTATCAGAGCACAGGTTGCAAACACTCGGGCTTAGTTGGGCTCAGCGCAAGGAAGAGAAATATAAGGTTGGTTGAACCAAGGAAGGTATTCTACCTATGAGACGCAACTAAATGAATCCACCTTCAGGTAACCGATAAGGTGTCCGTGGGTTGATGGAAAGTAAGTCTCTCTTGCCGAAGCATTATGTTTTTAAAACTCACCAAAGAGATCTAGGTACAAAGTATATTTTCCCACTACTTATGTACCTTGATAGACTAGGGTTGTGCATATACTTACTATTCATGTGCTACTTATGAATATTTCCTTGATAGGGATGCCCCAAAGAATGTTTATTATGTTGCGTAATTAACTAAATGTTGTTAGTGGAAAGGGTGGGTAAATAACCTTAATCCTTGGTTCTCAAAACTAAATTGGGTATACCATTATAGAAGAATAGACCTCTTGTTAGCAGGTGACTAAATATATGTGTAGTTATATTGACGAAGAACAGGATACAGATGTGATCGAAGGTCCGATTGAGTAATTAACTAATTAATACAAATTGCAAAGATATTATTGAGCAATGATCTTCCTACCCTTGCATTTAAGTAAATCAATACTACAGAAATGAGGATGTTTTATTATTGCAGGTATGTTGATACGTTGCGCATGAAGACAATATGTGAAAATATGAGAAAATATATTCAGATGTGAAAAAGGTTTTGTTAAAGCAGTAGGATGTATGAACATTAACATAGTGGTAATGTAGGAAACCGTAACTGAGATAGTTAATACTTTTTGTAATGAAGGAAGCATCATTATGTTGACATTAAGATTTTGTTCTTAAAGCATCAACTAGGAAAGTGTAGGTTATCATTTATTACTAAGAAGATAAATATATATATATATATATATATATATTCATGTGCATTCTAATTAGGGTTATGATGCATATGATAAAAATGCATGAGTACATTTTTTCCAAGATTTATGATGACTTGCTATCTGTGTACAATTATATATTTGTCAAAATGATTATTTTGTTCAGAGATAAAATTATAGTGGTTCACGTATTAAATGTGTAGACGGAAATCAAGAGTATGCTTGTGATACGAATAAGAGTATTGGAAACCTAGAACCAACATAAAATACTCATACAAGTTAGTAGAATGCAGTAATTTCCGACGTCTTTATGTTGCTGCAAGGAATAACTTTTATAATTTAGATGAACAATCTAAGCATCCTATATTTGTAAAAGATCCATTAAGTAGGATTTAAGACAAGTTTAAAGGTCCTTTCAGATTTGAGAAAATTGGGATGGCCTTGAACAAGTTACTTTCGCGAGCAAGTTCGTAAATTCGTAAAATGCTACTGATCCTTAACGATGAATGCTGTAAAAGTACATGTTGCAGGAAGAGCCAATGGGAATAAAGCATGTAACTGAAGCATGAATATTCTCTAATTATGAAGAAATCATAATATTGTTGTGTGACATTGAAGCACGCTTGTAACCTTGCATGTAGGTTCAAACGAAAGGTAGGTAGTTATTGTTATAAACGTGTGCAAGTACATACATATGTAAAACAATGTATTGATGTTAGTGCATACAAAAGTGGTATATCTAAATAGGATTCGAATGAGAATTAGAGAGACATATCGTCCTTCCAAATGAATTGTGAGACTTGACAATTTAGGGTTTAACCCTAGTCTCCGGATTTCGTAAGGAGGAAGGAAGTCACCAAATGAAATAACTCTCACCGGTTCTTATTATTCGTTATGAATCATTTTGTTAATTTGATTATGCTAACTTATGATGATGTGGTGTAATGTGTCTTGGTGGCATATTCCAGGTTCAGGTTATTACCGAGGTTAGTATGAAGAGGAATGCATTACTTCGAAGTAGAACATATGATCATGGAAATTCTCCTTCTAAGATAATTATTCTTATGGTATTGATCAAACGGAGTTTTTAGTTTGATTATTTTTGAGATGGATGATAAGTAGTTATGTCTAAAGTGTATCTCGATGATTGAGGTAAGAAACGTATTTTTTTTTTTTTTTTGGAACTTTCATATAGGAAAATCCATGAAGTGGAAGTTGTGATAGTTAAAAGTAGCAATATGAAGAGAGTTACTTGTGATGAATAGAGGTACTTGACAGTTCAAACAGGGTACATACCAGCGTGTTTTTCACTCACAAAAGCTTAGTAAGAAGAGAATGTTTTGATCAAGTATGGATATTGCAATGTGAAGGATGAGTTTCTTATATTTTCTTTATTTTACACATAGAAAAAGATCTCCTTACAAATATTTTATTTTGTTGTTAACAGGTGAATTAGGCATATGGTCGAAATTCTGTGGAACCTGTGGAAAGATAAGAGCATAAAGGTTATGCATGGTAAAGTAAGGGGGTGAGGATTTACGACCCACATCACAATTGTCATTTATTCTTTTAATTTTGATAATTATTGTGGAATAAAGAACTAGACCCAAATTGGTGAGAGTAATCATATGGATACAAAATGGAATACGATGAAATAATTGATTAAACAAATTTTTTTTTCCTAGACTCAAGCGAGGAGGCTTGAGGGAGGAAAAAAAAAAAAAATTGTTCTGGGACTCAAGCGAGGAGGCTTGAGCAGAAATAAAATTTCGGGACTCAAGCGAGAAGGCTTGAGGGGAATTGTGTAAAGAGTGCAGTTATGGCATTGAAAAAATCCCTAAAATCAGGGAGTTGACAGCTGCCAGGATTCGCGAAGGAATCGGCGAGTTGTAAAGACCTAGGCAAACTATAAGAGAATGCATATGCGGGAGGCAGGACGCTGCTTAGTATGCATGAGAGAAAGTATTGCTGCGTGAGCACTATGGTGTTAGGCAATAAATCTCTGAATGAATTGCTGCGTGAGCACTATGGTGTTAGGCAAGAAATCTCTGAATGAATTGCTGTGTGAGCACTGAGGTGTTAGACAAGAATTTCCGGGATCAAGTAAATGTTGTGTTTTGGAATAAATTAGCAGGCTAAATTCTTGAAAACACTAGATTTATGTGTGCTCGTGATGATAAAAGTAAAAACGACGACAAATATATTCCACAAATTGCAAATGCTAGGTTGCAATAAAATGACTCATTGTTTATGTTCTGAGTTTGATTATGGAATTGAAGATGATAGTTTTTTATGGTTCTTGGAATTCCGGTTTTGTAGAAAAATGCAGGTATGATTGAAAGCAACTTGCAAAAAGTCCAGGAAAAGTCCGAAGACGGTCCAAATAGAAATAACTAGCATGCAAAGGATGACTCAAGTGGAAGCAAGAACAAGAGACAAATTTATTGAACACCGAGGACGGTGTTATTCTTAAGGGGAAGAGGATGTAACATCCCTCCTTTTATTCCCTTATTATTTTAAGATGTAATTGAATATTGTACCGATTTACTGGTGAGGAGCTCAAGGCCAAGGCCCCACCAATAAACCATGAGATATTTATCATTTATTTTTCATAAGTTGTAATGGTTGATATAAACTTGAAACAATGACGCAACTAACCAAGGGCACCGCAATCCACTACGGGAGAGGTTAAGAGATAAAATTCGAACGTACTTCCTAGCGTTGGGCAGTAAAAGGAAAACGCTACCCCCCACTGGGAAAATTGAATACCTCCCTTCAACCCTATGGATACGAATGACTGACTATGCATTATAGAGCAAGAATAAGTTAGTATTATAGTCTTGACTATCTCAAATACCTTGGGGTACATGATGTTTTAAACACATCATTATATGCATCTAGGCTATCATTTCCTAGTAAGCTATAATATATATATGTATGATATCTATATGTATATATATATATATATATCGACATACATATGGATATATATTCATTGTGAATTTATATAGTATTATAAAATCATAGAGTAATGTTGAGTTGGATGTAACACCTCAAGAAGATCTAGTGACGGGGAGGTGCCAAACCAAATATTACGGGATTTTGGTCGGCCTCTCCCACTCATAGAGGAAGCTGAGCCTTGATTTGTTGGTAGGAAATCAAAATCTACCACTTGGCGTTCTCTTGATCTACAGATGGCGGAGGGTATCTTCCTAACTTGGGCAGGTTCTCCAATGAAAGATGAGATTGCTTTTTATAGGAAGACACAAGTGGTAAGGAGGGGGCGGTCGATATATTTTGGGAAAAATCTCTGCAATGGGAGTTTTGTAAATTTGGCTATGCATCTTATTCTTTATGGTCTCTCCGCTTAAATATGCCTGGTACAATAGTGGTAGAGGTTGGCATGATGATGGCACACAGTTAATCCCTATGTGACTTTTATTCGCTTGTGATTTCGCTTGCATCTGATTGCATTATCTTTTATATATTTGTGGCGACTGTATATCAGGAGGACGGCTGGGTAAGCTCGATCCCTACCCATTATTGTTTGTGCAATAGATTTATATGTATGCTGCATTCGGTTTTCGGTTTTTGAACTACCTCCCACTTACGCTGGTAGACCCAATCTCTGGCCAGATGTGAATATTTTTTGTTGGTTTATTCCTCTTGCTAGTAAAATGTGGTAGATGTATTTATACAGTATGGATCTCGGCTAAAGTTTAGTTATTAAAGCCACAGTAATGATTTATAGTTGAATTACTGTAATATCCCTCTTGTTCTGCCCTTGTGGCATGTAAATATAAATGAATATTGTACTGGTTTCTGGTGAGGAGCACAAGGCCAAGACCCCACCAGTAAGCCTTGCGGCTTATGTGGTATTATTCCCTAAGTAATAAAATTTAAACTTAAGAGACTAAAAGGTGACGACGCAACTAAACCATTACTGAGGAAGTTTATGGCTAGTAGTCCCTGAGTCGACGACGGATATCGTTCTAGTGCACACACACCCTTGAATGAAGAGCTAGGTTCTTTAAAGGGCCCCTTAGAAACTTTAGAAGTTAAACCTAAAAGGAACTCCTCAGAAGAGATCCCTATGAACCATTTTATACAAAATTGGTCTCGTGTATATGATATATATATATATATATATATATATATATAAGAGATCGGTATGCGATACATATAAATATGAATGCCTTAAGGGGTTAAAATGTTAGTTAAACTACAGTAATATTTTAGAAGTTTGCTACATCACAAATGAAGGCGGCTTATAGTTTAAAGGTTACCTATCTTAGGGTATTTGTAATGAAGGAAAGAATTTATTTTTCAAAGAAGCCGAGCCTCTTGTTGGAGAACCTTACCTACCACGTGGCGTTCCCAAATCCACACAAGAGTCAATCAATTCCACTTGGCGGGGAGGATCTCCAAGGAAGAGCGGAGTCTCCAAAGCAAAGGGGAACTCTCGATCATATTAAAAAAATGGAGCTTTGGGGAAACGGAGGAGGAAAAAAAAAAAAGGAAAACAGAAGGAACGTGATATGGGGAAATCGCTGAGGATGAGACAGACTACGCCTATGTCGAGTGGATCGCGCAGCACACCTAAGCGGGCACATTGTTGCAGGTTTGTTCCCTTGCTTTTGAAACCGTCCCCTCTATGGATTTCTTCTCATTCATATAGGTAATGCGCCATGCCACTGATAACATTGAGGGGCATGATCTCTGTCAAACGAGATTCAATCCTGGAAATAGCTATTTTATGTAGATCCACGCCGATCCCAATTTGAGAGTTCTTACTTGATTTTTAATTAAATCTCTGCATATTCATGCCGATCCCAATTTGAGAGTTCTTACTTGATTTTTAATTAAATCTCTGCATATTCATGCCGATCCCAATTTGAGAGTTCTTACTTGAATTTTTATTTAATCTCTGCATATTCATGCCGATCCCAATTTGAGAGTTTTCACTTGATGTTTAATTAAATTGTCTGTAGATTCACGCCGATTCCACCTTGAGAGTCTTTCACTTAATATTTAATTCAAATCTCTGCAGATCCACGCGATCGTTGGGTTCTGTTGTCATAACATGAGTGCTAAACACAACATCAGATTTAATTCACTGTCAAATGAAATATTTTATGGTGGAAATTATCTCAAACTCTGTAAAACATTTATCTCAGTGATCGCCGTAGGGGTAAGCCTTCCTATTTGAATTTCCTTGATAACGATTGTCAACCAAACGCCGGGTATACTTCCAAGGTATATTTTTATGTTGATTATCTAACAAGTACTTTAATGTGAAGAATAACTGAAGTGTTCAGGTAGTTATCCGGAAGAGGCGTAGGCCCTTGTTCCACTAATTAAATTTACAAGTTGGGAATATTTAGAAACCCGAAGATACATAGATCCCTAATTTGATCCACGAGGTTCTCTGTTACGATTGAATCTCATTTCTATTTTATGATCTCTATGATAAGTGTGTTGGTTGAAATCGTAGTTCCGCTACAGTTGTATTAAATGGCTGTTGAATCATTATATTACCTGCTACAAAGTTGAAACAGATGGCCCAATGGGAGAGCCGATCCCTACTTGCTCCCATTTCTGCATTATATATCTTGTGATAAATGGATACTCGGTGATAGAAAAATTGCTGGAGAGATCTACATTTCATTGTTCTCCATGATAAGTGAATACTCCGCGATTAGCGCAGATGCTGGAGGTTTGCTATATGTTATATTATGTTCTGTGATAAATGGATAATCTGTTTAGGATAGATGAATACGTTTTATATAGATTATAACCCTATTTTGTGAATCTGTTGATGCATTGTGAAGAGAACGGATCGCTAGATCCTAAGCCTTAATTCTGTGTTATATGTTTTATATACTATGAACCCTATTTTGTGAATCTATCCCTACATTATGAAGAAGGACAGATCCCTAGAACTAAGCTTTAAATTCTGTGTTATATGCTTACATGATAACCCTGCTTTGTGATTTATAGATTTTCCACTTTGTTGTCTTCATATTATTGATTGCTGTAAGATGACCTCTGGAATTTCATCGTGATAATCCATTTGACTATGTTCCTCTTCCTTGGGTGGTTAGTATGCAAATATCTAAATACAGAATGGTATGTAGATCGCAGATCCTTGGGTTAGTCAAACTGGAAGTTCAAGTTCTAAACTCTGCCTTAAATAGTTTAGTGCTCGGCGGTTCTCTGCTAATACATTATGGATCTAACTCTGGCATTAGCGATTTAGTGGTTTTTCTTCTGGATGCTTTTTTGTTGTTTACTGATTTTGAATCGGCTTGAACCCTGCCGAATTTGAATGCAGGCCACTCTGTAATTATGTTTAAATATATGTTATATTTATGTTATCTGCACTGTAAGTAGATCCTAGGAACGGTTAGTTAAAGAACCCAAATAATGTTGAAATGATTTTATGTACTTCACGATTGGATGAGTATTGGAAAGAGCTCTGCTGATTTATTCAGATCTTTGTCATCATTCATTGTTAACTTTCGGTGTCTTGAGAATGCTCTCTTTTGAGAAAGGCTTGCGGGAGGGAAAAGCAAAGATAGCAAACAAATGTTTTGCAAGATGTAAATCTTCTCTTGGATAAATAATATATAAGGTGACTGTTCTGGTGGACGTAGCCCATAGAGATGGGTGAACCATGCGTATATTTGTCTCTGTGTAATGTGTATCTTTTGTATCTTATGTGTGTGTTTTTCCGTAACACTACTGACCTCTAATGTTGAGTAATTGCAAGCGGATTCAAATGTGAGTTAGTATAGCTTTGTTAAAGATAACATTGTGACAATTTGTTAGAGGTTGTGATGTAGATAAAATGATTTCATTTCTTAATGGATAACTAATGGACATTTTGTGGATACAAGGATGGCGTATTTTGGTCCTTAATGATCTTCGTTATAAATTATGGAGATCCTCAATATCATGGGAACATTCAAATGAGGATTATGTCTTGCTTCGATGCATGAAATAGCTGTAACTTATAATTAATTACAATGAAATTTATACAGCCAAATCTTTATGATTAGATCTTGATTTATTCCTAACGATTGATGACTAGAGGAGCAACTGCCTTATTTTCCCAAACGAATGCTATTGCAGTTCAATTTTTTTCAAATTACACTATATTACTAATTCAAAGTGGTGTTAACTTTAAGCTGGAGATGTTACATATGGTATCAGAGCATTAGGTTACAACACTAGGACCTAGTGAGCTCAACATGCGATAAGTTAGTATGAAGGTTGTTAAGTTTACTAATCAATTGTTTTGGTTTCATTTTGGTTGCATGGACTATGATGGAGGAGAGGAAAATGAATCTCCGAGCTCGACTTCAAGAGCGCAGGTTGCAAACACTCGGGCTTATTGGGCTCAAGAGGGGAAAACAAAAACAAGTTGTCGAGCGAGGAAAGAAAATCCATCGATAAGACGCAAACAAAGGATTTATGTTCCAAAGAATCAGAAAGAGGTAATCTACAAGAGGCTTTTAAATCGCAAGTAAGTATACTCCACTTGTTGAAGCATTGTCTATATGTGAGCATTTATATGTTTCCTCCCGAAGTTGAATGGTCTTCTATAAATACTAGAGGATGAATATCTCCTCATGCTCTACAATTAGTTTCATTAAAGGATAAGAAAGTATTATTTAAAAATGATTAAAATAGTTGGAATATGTTCCTATCTTTATCTTGGTGATCTTGTTAATATTTTCTTATACGTTGATCGTAATGATAGTAATGAGAATCATAGGAGCATTTGTATGTTCAAAAGTTCATAAACATAATTAGGATTATGTATCTAATGAAAGATGTACATTCATATCTGGTCGATTGATGCCATTGGTAGGGATTTAGTACATATATAAGTCAAGTCATAGACATTCATCATAGGTACTTGATTGCTTCAATCATATTTATGAGGATAAGAAAAGTTCTAGGCTTGGAAAGGTGACTATACAAAAGAGGGCAGGATAGCAAACATATTGAATCATAAGGATTGAATGAATGATGGTTAGGTCATTATGAGAAGGATTGGAAAATTGTCATGAATTACCTAGTTATTGATTTCACGCATTTATGTTGGGACGATTGTATTAAGTATGTACACGAGATTGTAGGATGCAAGGATCCTTATCATGTTAGAAAAATGCATAAATGGTACTAAGGAATAACTCCCGAAATTCTCCTTATTGGCTAAATGTTATTGAGAGAAGGTGTAGAAGATGTTTGTACATTATATTGAAATTACATGTGATGGTTTCGATATAGAATATTAGTTTTGTGTTCTTCCTTAATTGTTATGTGACATGGTAGAAAAGAACGATTAGTTGATTTTATAAATGTATAATCTTCAAGGTTAATGTAAGTAATGTTACTATCCAAACCATAGATGGTTAGAAGAATTGTAAAACTTTTATGAATGATTAACAAAGGGTCATCCTCAAGGTAAAAGATTGAAAGGATAGGAATTAACTTCATTTGGTTTAAATGGACATTCTACTGTGAGAAATTTTCTAGGACTAGGAAATTGCCATCCTTGTGAATGATTTTCATGACCTTCGACTTAACTCTACTTCCACAAACGAGTATCCTTCGTCATTATAACCTTATCTGAAGATTTCAAGGGATAAAAGAGAATAATTGTTAAGAATCCCCTGGTCTCTTTGCAGTATAGGATTGTATATAATATAAATGTGTGACATGGGAACACGCTGGTATCCTTGCTTGAAGGTTCAAAAGGATGATGGTTATAATTACTCAAGAAGTATACATGTGTATTCAAAGTAGTTAAAAGATGCTTATGATGAAATGTTATGATTTCATTTTTGTATATTCTACTTTCAGAAATCCTTACTAGGAATGTTGGGATACTGGGAGTGGTTGACAGAAGGATTATACCTTCATGTGGTCAAAGCTTTGTGTTATATGTATGGATACTTGAAAATCCGTTAAGGAATGCATGAATACCTTTTATATATATACCTCTTACTTCAGTAATTTCTACTAAGATAGACGTGGGAAACAATGAGTAATAGTGATATTTTTATTTTTGCTCAATAATTATGCCGACTTGCTATTCATGTACAGTTATATGTTTTCTCAAATTGATTATTTTGTTAAAACGGATAGATTATTGGAAACCTAGAACCAACATGAAATAAATACAGGTTAGTAGGATGCGGTAATCTTCTGACGTCCTTATGTTGCCACAAGGAATGACTGTTTTTATTTATTATGTGTTAAGGAAAACATTGCTGACATGGAATTTGCAGGGTAGATCGGAAGTGATCTTTGAGACAGTAATCGAGGTAAACTGGACCCTTGGCAGATGAAGGTGAGCTATGCGGTCGCCTTTGCAAAGGTATATGGTTATCATTATAAGGTATGCAAGTATGTTTTAGAAAATTGGTTATTCCTATGTGATATTAGTATATACCAAAGAGAAGTTGTATAACTAAAATAGGAAGTGTGTTTGAATGGTGAAGGATAACATTCGAGGTTAAGAAATCATAATGTCCACGGGTCATCATAGGAATAATATTATTTTTTCAAGGGATTATGTAATCCTATTAAGTAAGTGAGTTATGCTTTGGAAGGAGAAAAACGTTTACTTCAGATGATCAAGTATGGATATCATAGTATGAAGAATGAATGATTTTCTTATTTACAAATATTTTGATTTTGTTATATAAAGTGTTACTAACAATTGAATTTGGCAGATGGCCAAAACTCGGTGGAACATGTTGAAAGACAAAAGCTTAATATATTATGCATGGTACCATAAAAGGGTGAGGATGAAAGATCCACATTACAGCTTTTATTATTGTTAATTATTGTGAATAAAGAACTAGACGAAATTGGTCAGAGAAATTGTATGGTTATAAAATGTAATATGACGAAATAATTGATGAATTTGAATGAGATTTTCCTAGACTCAAGCGAGGAGGCTTGAGGGGAATAGATTCCTGGACTCAAGCGAGAAGGCTTGAGGGGAATTATGCGAGAGTGCGATAAGGGCACTGAAACACTCCCGAGAAATCAGGGAGTTGACAGCCGCTAGAATTCTCGAAGGAATCGGCAGGCTATAAAGACCTAGGCAAACTATAAAATAATGCATATGCGTGAGGCAGGACGCTGCTTAGTATGCATGAGAGGAAAGATTGCTGCAAGAGCACTGAGGTGTTAGGCAAGAATTTCCAAAAGATTGCTGTGTGAGCACTGAGGTGTTAGGCAAGAATTTTTGAAAGATTGCTGTGTGAGCATTGAGGTGTTAGGCAAGAATTTCCGAATAATTTCCGAAAGATTGCTGTGTGAGCACCTGGGGTGTTAGGCAAAAGCTTCTCGGATCAAGTGAAGGACAAATTTTGATAAAGTTAATAGTATGCAAATATGCGTATGTTATGAACTTGTTAAAAATTATGCATATACATGGTAGACTATGTATATGCTATGTTATGAGCATTGATATAATTGCTTTTAGAAAAAGAAGGAAAAGAATGACTAAATGTACTTGGAAAGAAATGACATTGTGCAAATGCAGGAAAATTACAAAGAAGAGATTGGTAAGTAGAATCAAACTCTCAATGGAGTTGCCATGAAAAGGCCGCAACATGATGTTGCAGGAGGACACTAGCACTTCTGTTCTTATTGATTTAGATAAAAAAAGAAAAAAAGAAAAAAAAAGGTGTACGCATTTATTTTATGATAATATGCTAGAAACAACTTATGTTGGTAGTGAAAGGTACAGGTTTTGAGGTATAATAATTGGCGGAAAACATGAAGTTTTGAAGGTGATCAAAACAGAAAAACGATAAAGCAAGAAAATGATGATTCCAGAAGAGAAGACCAATTGTTGAAAATATGAACACCGAGGACGGTGTTAATTTAAGGGGAGGAGGATGTAATATCCCTCTTGTTCTTCCCTTGTGGCATGTAAATATAAATGAATATTGTACTGGTTTCTGGTGAGGAGCACAAGGCCAAGACCCCACCAGTAAGCCTTGCGGCTTATGTGGTATTATTCCCTAAGTAATAAAATTTAAACTTAAGAGACTAAAAGGTGACGACGCAACTAAACCATTACTGAGGAAGTTTATGGCTAGTAGTCCCTGAGTCGACGACGGATATCGTTCTAGTGCACACACACCCTTGAATGAAGAGCTAGGTTCTTTAAAGGGCCCCTTAGAAACTTTAGAAGTTAAACCTAAAAGGAACTCCTCAGAAGAGATCCCTATGAACCATTTTATACAAAAGTGGTCTCGTGTATATGATATATATATATATATATATATATATATATATATATATAAGAGATCGGTATGCGATACATATAAATATGAATGCCTTAAGGGGTTAAAATGTTAGTTAAACTACAGTAATATTTTAGAAGTTTGCTACATCACAAATGAAGGCGGCTTATAGTTTAAAGGTTACCTATCTTAGGGTATTTGTAATGAAGGAAAGAATTTATTTTTCAAAGAAGCCGAGCCTCTTGTTGGAGAACCTTACCTACCACGTGGCGTTCCCAAATCCACACAAGAGTCAATCAATTCCACTTGGCGGGGAGGATCTCCAAGGAAGAGCGGAGTCTCCAAAGCAAAGGGGAACTCTCGATCATATTAAAAAAACGGAGCTTTGGGGAAACGGAGGAGGAAAAAAAAAAAGGAAAACAGAAGGAATGTGATATGGGGAAATCGCTGAGGATGAGACAGACTACGCCTATGTCGAGTGGATCGCGCAGCACACCTGAGCGGGCACATTGTTGCAGGTTTGTTCCCTTGCTTTTGAAACCGTCCCCTCTATGGATTTCTTCTCATTCATATAGGTAATGCGCCATGCCACTGATAACATTGAGGGGCATGATCTCTGTCAAACGAGATTCAATCCTGGAAATAGCTATTTTATGTAGATCCACGCCGATCCCAATTTGAGAGTTCTTACTTGATTTTTAATTAAATCTCTGCATATTCATGCCGATCCCAATTTGAGAGTTCTTACTTGATTTTTAATTAAATCTCTGCATATTCATGCCGATCCCAATTTGAGAGTTCTTACTTGAATTTTTATTTAATCTCTGCATATTCATGCCAATCCCAATTTGAGAGTTTTCACTTGATGTTTAATTAAATTGTCTGTAGATTCACGCCGATTCCACCTTGAGAGTCTTTCACTTAATATTTAATTCAAATCTCTGCAGATCCACGCGATCGTTGGGTTCTGTTGTCATAACATGAGTGCTAAACACAACATCAGATTTAATTCACTGTCAAATGAAATATTTTATGGTGGAAATTATCTCAAACTCTGTAAAACATTTATCTCAGTGATCGCCGTAGGGGTAAGCCTTCCTATTTGAATTTCCTTGATAACGATTGTCAACCAAATGCCGGGTATACTTCCAAGGTATATTTTTATGTTGATTATCTAACAAGTACTTTAATGTGAAGAATAACTGAAGTGTTCAGGTAGTTATCCGGAAGAGGCGTAGGCCCTTGTTCCACTAATTAAATTTACAAGTTGGGAATATTTAGAAACCCGAAGATACATAGATCCCTAATTTGATCCACGAGGTTCTCTGTTACGATTGAATCTCATTTCTATTTTATGATCTCTATGATAAGTGTGTTGGTTGAAATCGTAGTTCCGCTACAGTTGTATTAAATGGCTGTTGAATCATTATATTACCTGCTACAAAGTTGAAACAGATGGCCCAATGGGAGAGCCGATCCCTACTTGCTCCCATTTCTGCATTATATATCTTGTGATAAATGGATACTCGGTGATAGAAAAATTGCTGGAGAGATCTACATTTCATTGTTCTCCATGATAAGTGAATACTCCGCGATTAGCGCAGATGCTGGAGGTTTGCTATATGTTATATTATGTTCTGTGATAAATGGATAATCTGTTTAGGATAGATGAATACGTTTTATATAGATTATAACCCTATTTTGTGAATCTGTTGATGCATTGTGAAGAGAACGGATCGCGAGATCCTAAGCCTTAATTCTGTGTTATATGTTTTATATACTATGAACCCTATTTTGTGAATCTATCCCTACATTATGAAGAAGGACAGATCGCTAGAACTAAGCTTTAAATTCTGTGTTATATGCTTACATGATAACCCTGCTTTGTGATTTATAGATTTTCCACTTTGTTGTCTTCATATTATTGATTGCTGTAAGATGACCTCTGGAATTTCATCGTGATAATCCATTTGACTATGTTCCTCTTCCTTGGGTGGTTAGTATGCAAATATCTAAATACAGAATGGTATGTAGATCGCAGATCCTTGGGTTAGTCAAACTGGAAGTTCAAGTTCTAAACTCTGCCTTAAATAGTTTAGTGCTCGGCGGTTCTCTGCTAATACATTATGGATCTAACTCTGGCATTAGCGATTTAGTGGTTTTTCTTCTGGATGCTTTTTTGTTGTTTACTGATTTTGAATCGGCTTGAAACCTGCCGAATTTGAATGCAGGCCACTCTGTAATTATGTTTAAATATATGTTATATTTATGTTATCTGCACTGTAAGTAGATCCTAGGAACGGTTAGTTAAAGAACCCAAATAATGTTGAAATGATTTTATGTACTTCACGATTGGATGAGTATTGGAAAGAGCTCTGCTGATTTATTCAGATCTTTGTCATCATTCATTGTTAACTTTCGGTGTCTTGAGAATGCTCTCTTTTGAGAAAGGCTTGCGGGAGGGAAAAGCAAAGATAGCAAACAAATGTTTTGCAAGATGTAAATCTTCTCTTGGATAAATAATATATAAGGTGACTGTTCTGGTGGACGTAGCCCATAGAGATGGGTGAACCATGCGTATATTTGTCTCTGTGTAATGTGTATCTTTTGTATCTTATGTGTGTGTTTTTCCGTAACACTACTGACCTCTAATGTTGAGTAATTGCAAGCGGATTCAAATGTGAGTTAGTATAGCTTTGTTAAAGATAACATTGTGACAATTTGTTAGAGGTTGTGATGTAGATAAAATGATTTCATTTCTTAATGGATAACTAATGGACATTTTGTGGATACAAGGATGGCGTATTTTGGTCCTTAATGATCTTCGTTATAAATTATGGAGATCCTCAATATCATGGGAACATTCAAATGAGGATTATGTCTTGCTTCGATGCATGAAATAGCTGTAACTTATAATTAATTACAATGAAATTTATACAGCCAAATCTTTATGATTAGATCTTGATTTATTCCTAACGATTGATGACTAGAGGAGCAACTGCCTTATTTTCCCAAACGAATGCTATTGCAGTTCAATTTTTTTCAAATTACACTATATTACTAATTCAAAGTGGTGTTAACTTTAAGCTGGAGATGTTACACTTACTGGTTATGCAATAGTTATGTATCAAATAAGGGCATGCCTTTTCTAAAGTGTCAGATCAACATTTGAGTTCTCTGCAATAAACGTTGGGTCTAGATTTGAGCTTGCTCTATTCCATATTTTAGATCCGAACTTACTCTACTAACACATTGGGTGTTTCTCTTATTCCAATCTGAAATAGTTCTCAGACACAAACCCATGGTTAATATCGAATCAACCATTGGTTGATAGAGATGCACGGTTCTCTGGCTGAAACACTGGTAGTTATCCTATCTCCTTATACTTTAACTTGATAATGCTCATGCTCATATTATTTTGCTAGATCCTCGACTTGTCTTTTGAAGGGATAGCTATAATGCTAGATCCCTGCATACATTTTCTTCAGATTTATATTTTAACCCTGTAGATAATCAATTTTTCTATCCTTTTATGCGAATGATATTTTTGCTGTCACTGGATGGGAAAAGGTGTACACCTTCATGACATGGATGTGTCGCTAAATTGTGTATTTCGTAGGGTAGAATATAAAGGGAAGGGATAACTGTAATGCTAGATCCCTGCATACATTTTCTTCAGATTTATATTTTAACCCTGTAGATAATCAATTTTTCTATCCTTTTATGCGAATGATATTTTTGCTGTCACTCGATGGGAAAAGGTGTACACCTTCATGACATATTATCATGTTTTTGTTGCTTTGTTTAAAAATACATGCTATGAGGATTTCAAAGGATAGCGTAGGGTTTAGGGATGGTTGCGATTGCCAAAGCCTGACAAATTCTATGTTGTATTTCCTTATATGTCTCTTAAATATTTGTTATATATTTATATGCTGTGAGGATAACCTTATTGTATAGCAACATTGATCAAATGTTGTTCTTCCAAGCTTAAATGCCTGTTCTATTTTGGTATGATTACATCTAAATACTGTCTGGAATATGTTTACAGATTTCTTCCCCTTTCAATCTCGGGTTTTTGGCATCGGTCTCTGTTTAAGCCTTGCAGGGAGTTTCATCATTTTTCTGATTATTTAAATGTATATACAAGTACGGTATATATATATTGGATATGTCTAATGGTTTTTATGGTCATTAATTATTTAGTATATTTCGAATGTGATAAATGTTTGTTATCATGATTATTATTCCATATAGAATTGTTGTATGCGGTATGGTTCTTATTGTTAAGAGACTTAGGGTTATCGACCCTTTTTGCATTATCACAGGATATATTATATATATATATATATAGCTAGGTATGGATTTATGTGTAAATATTTGTTATTTTTGTTTATGGGGAGGGATGGCCCTGTAGAGGCCTGATCCCTGTATCTCCTTTATATTTAGAGAAAGTTGTTGGTGATCCATAAAAGAGGAATTCCCAAGAATGCTTTGGAGTTAGATTGTTGAATAAGCACTCTATGAAAGAGGCTTGGAGAAAATGGAAAGCAATAATTGTGTTACATGATGTAACCTTTAAATTTCAAATAAATAATATATTGCGACTTGCCTTTGTGGACGTAGCCCATGGTTATGGGTGAACCACCTATATATGGTGCATAATGGTTTGTATTTGTGTTTGTCATGTGTTTCTTGTTATATGGTGTATGATGGCTTGTATCTGCATTTATTGTGTGATTCTTTGTTAAATATGATGAATACTTATCATGTTATCTTAGTGACAATCTTATCAGTATATTGCAGGTTTTATCAAGTATAAATAGTTACGACAAATGATTCAGAACTATATGAAGTTTCTCACAGGAATGATGGCAATAATCGAATATAAGTTAATGTGTTAAATCATGTGACGCATATAGTTATCCGTTGGTATGTACACTACTAAGGTTAGACATGGAAATGAAGGTAATAATCGAATATAAGTTAATGTGTTAAAGCATGTGACGTATAAAGTTATCAGTTGGTATGTACACTACTAAGGTTAGACATGGCGTAAATGTAGCTTTTCTGTTTGTACATAAGTTTTCCTGATTAAAATAGGAAAGGTTGTTTATAAACCTGGCATAACTGGTTAGATGATTTGGCTTTGGATAGTTTGTTGGAAATTTTGAAATTCCACTAAAATACTAACTTAACTTAAGATATTCTCTAAATTGGGTATGTTACACACAAAGACCTACATCCTAAAAAAAAAGTTCATTGATTATGTTAAGACCATGATGTCGGGGCCCAATGCTCAACCTAATCATTTTAGGTCTTGGACGAATTCCTTAATTTAAAATAAAAATAAAAATAACATAAATAAATATGGAAAAATATTGTTGCACTAGAACGACATGTTATCTACGACTGCATATAATTTTTTTCACAAAATTCCACAATTTGCATACGAAACCCGGGGCCCAATGCAAACATATTCATTATGTTTTCTTAAAAAAATAACATACCAACCTTAGGAGAACTGCATTTTTTGGGAGTTATACTTAATTTCCATAAATAATAGTTATATATTCCAGAAGGTAATCGGATTGTCTACGTTTCATCTTCTTACGCCATATTCCAAAAAGTTGTGTAGGTGTCTCTAATATTGCTTTTTGACTTTCAAATTTTTTTTTTCCAGAAGTCCATTGCAACTAATGCGTCATGAGTGCCCAGCATTAGCTTGCACCGGCCCTTATGATTTTTCTTAATTGTATAAAGAGGATGAGACAAGTCTACTCTTGAGATTGATTTTATGGTCAAAATTCAAAATAAACAATTATAAAAAAAAAACATAATATTAAAAATAATTGTTAGCTAATGCATGGATAACTTGGATAAGGAGCTTTGTGGCAGACAACAAATAACATATAACTTATTACTTATTTGTTATTTGTGACACTTAACTTGTGGGCTATCATATCCACAAACCACAAATTAAACTAGCACAACCACTTAACTTGTGGCCGGTGAACACTGATAGGTCACAAGTTAAGTGACATGAACAAGTTATGTGCTACTTGTTGTCCATGCTTAGTTGCAATCACTTGTTGACTATGCCTTAGATATCTATTACCTTATTTAGTTAATGAGATGTTCATCACTACCTATTATCCATGTATTAGCTAGACTTATATTTTTTTTTTTTTTATAATTGTTTACTTAGAATTTTGAACGATGACCATAAAATCAATACAAAAAGTACATTTGTCTCATCCTCCTTCAATCTAGGAAAAGCATAGATAGTAATCGACCCCAAATTCTAAGATATAAACACCTATTGGTGTAATGACTTTACTAATTTACAAAATTAGATTATCACTAAATTTTTATATGTGCTAAATAACTCTCTACTTCATCAGTCAACGTCGAGCTATGTTTGTGTAAGTCATTCCTCTGTATGACACACAATAACATAACGTGGATAGCACTCATGTTATATGGGGCGGGAAAAAGGTTTGCATCTCACATAGGATAAAGCAATAGAATCCAAACACATATTTTCTTTCAAAGAAAATTTGAATATTTCAAAAAAAAAAAACCATTTTTGAATCTCACGACCATCAACTTAGGGTGAGATGGCGATGGGTTGAACCTTGTGGAGTTTGTGTCTAGTCTTGAGATGGGAATCAAGGGTAACCCACGCCCCCACAGTATGGGTCCCCATCCACCATAGGTACCGTTGCACCAGTCCAACAAGCCAATAAGTTTTAAATTTCCTTGTAGCATAATGTTAAACATTGTATTATATTGGAATTACATCTCTCTGTGTTACTTTGAGGAGCATATTAAGTTGATTTGGAATATGATATATACTTTATTGTATGGGCATGTGGGTTAGAAGAATTTATGTGATAATTTTAGATATATTGTGTTTTGATTCAGGCTTATGAAGATTGTGTAACTTAATGTAAAATATTATGTAACTTATTGTATAATATTATAGAATATTCCCAAGGAATGACGGAGATTTCGCTTCTTGGATAGGTAGGAAATACCTTGATGGGACAACTTGATCAGAAGAATAAATGTGAGATTAGGTGGATGTAGTTGCAACAGCTATAGATGCAACTACTATATATCAAGCTATAGTAGATGGAATGGTAGTTTTTACAACAATTGATGCAACATGGAAGTTGTAATAGATTGTATAGGTGCAAGCATAATAAATGGGTGGAATTAAAAGATGGTGGGCGTGGGTGGTAATAAACCTCAATGGGATATAGTATGAAATGAAGTACCCTTTGGGGGAGAAAATAGAATGTCAAGGGTTAGGCAAAGGTGCCTAGGGACATAACTCACTTTATACCATAGTAGCAAGATTCGAGTACGGATTCGAAAAAGAAAAAATACGTAAAGAAAAATTCAAGTACGGCTGAGAGCAGACATCTTATAAATTCAAAAAAAATATACTTTTAATTTGTATCTATCCAAAATTAAATGTCAAATCCAAAATTAATCACATTCACATGCCAATGTACTCGAAAATTAATCATACATTCACAGGTAAATGCACTCTCACCTAATCAAATTATAAAGTTAAAAATATTAATCATACTATTTATGAATTATAATTAACATGTCAAGTGTGAATATTACCCAACTATTAAAAAGTATGCATCATGAAAGGATAATATATGATATTCTCTTTGAACTCTAGTGGATGCAAGTCACTTTGAGCAGTTGACCCCAAATTGTTTATTGTTTAGCGGTTGATTTGATTTTCTCTGTTGCAAATCAAATTTCAGAAACAAGTTTGACTTTCTTTGGTTCAGGATTAATTTTTGTTTGAGGGATGGTCAATTTTTTTATTTGTCTGTCATGCTTTAAAGTTTCTTATTTTACTATACCAATACGAATTCACTTTGGTCTAAATTTGGTAAATAAATTATTGACTATACCAAACCCGTATCATCTGGAATGTTCGCCGTATTTTTATCTTGGTTCAAATTTTGTACAGCAACTACCAATACCACCATATTTTGTTACTATGCTTTGTACTATGGGATGTACTATCTAGGTGGGAGATCGACATCTAAAGATACATGGAAGAATCGACATCTAAAGATACATGGAAGAATAATTATGAGGCATAAACACACATTTCTACTATGTTATGTTGGCACATAAAATGAAAAGCAACAAAAATAAGATAACGCATTTCACATTAATACCATTTTAAAATTTACATATGATACTTATGTATGGGACAATCTATCAAAACTAGGTGGAGATGTTTGTTTAGTCTCTTCACTATCAACCTATATAAATTTATACTTATATAAAAATATAAAAAATATCATATCATATCATATTTACAATAAAAGATCCATCTTAAACCATTTTTACAAGTACACTAAGGGATCCAATTTCTTAAGATGTATTTTTTTTTAAAGTCGAAAAATTTGGTCCCTCTCTTGCTTGATAGATCCATATTTATCAAGCAAGAGAAGGATCACATTTTTTATTACTTTTCATATTTTTTTAATTACTAGGTCCACAATTTTTTTGAATTTTTTGAATTTTATTTTTGGTAATGTAACCAACATAAATGATAAAAATAAAACCAACATCGATCCATCTTACACCCACATCTATTAAGCCGCATCCTAGTTGCCCATTTCACCAAGAAAGTACCAACCCCATCCTAATTGCCGATTCCCTAGTAAAAAAAATAAATATTTCAAAATTTTGAAATTAAAATAATCTATATACACTTTGTGGCAATACGCATTGTATCATTAAACGTATCCGATAATATGAAACTGTGGGTGATGGCACTGACCACGTCGTTATGATATGAAATTTTGTGGTATAGCACTCACGACGTCATAGTTTAGCTGAAAAACATCGGCCCGTTTAATGCATGCCACCCTCGTACGTGAACGATTCATTAGTTGTGAATCGTGATAGATATCCGATGGTGTTGTTAAATGTCATTGTATGAATTTCGGTGGAATGGCGGTGGTCTCGTGCTCTGTAAGTTGAGAACTCGTCGTCGAGAGTAGTTATGACTTGTTGAGAACTCGTCGTCGAGAGTAGTTGAGAACTCTTCATTGACTGGACCATGTCTGCTGATTTTGACTGATCAATATGTGCAATCAGGGCAATCGTTGTCCCAAAAATAGCATTTTAGCAATATGAATCAATGGTTGTAGCACAACAATTGTGAATTAGGGTTTGTAAAGTAAAGATTGGTATTGTAACATGTTTGAGCATTTTGTTACGCTTTTGTTCTGTAACAACATTAGATTACGCGCAGTCTAAAAGCCCTCCAAGTCGCTGGTGTACTCCGCCATGTATATATTTGGATACTCGGCTGTATATCCTGGTAACATCAATGGGCTTGCAACGATTGGAATGCTAACTTTCCTCATAGGGCATCGATTTACCAACGGAATGTTGACAACAGGTATGAGTACAAGGCAACTTAATTATTTGTAGAATAAATATAAGAATATATGATAGCTACATTGTAATATTGGATTCAGTATTCTGTTTTGCCCTAACTTAGTTACATTTTTTGTTTTAAGATCAGATTAGAACCATTTGAACATTGGATCTGATTAGGTCTTTGATGATGGTGCCAGAAAATATTACATATGTCTAATTGTGAAACTCTCCAGTCTAAAAGGGTGATTAAAATTAAAAAAATTCTGTTTAAAATTACAAATTTTCTATTTAAAGGGTCTCTAAGTAAAATAGGTATACTCTAGTGTGCTGTATAGTGTATCATGCAACTGATAAATTTCATTTTGTATAATTATTTCAAATTCCTAGGATATCTAAATAAAATAGGTATACTCTAGTGTGCTGTATCATGCAACTCATTACTTTGATTGTGTAGCTCGATAAAAAACAAGAATAATACCAAATATAATAATTTCAAAGTCCTTTGTTCAATAATAGATTAATTTATAACAAGAATAATACCTTACCAATTAATTTATATTAATTATATGTTATAATCTTTTTAAATTCAATTATATATTATAATCTTTTTAATACTAAACTAGTATATCTACTTTGTGGCCAGTGAAGATGGATAGGTTACAAGTATCATGAACACTTTACTTGCTCTCCATGTTTAATTGTACGCTGCTCATTATCCATGAATCAACTAATAGGTATTTATATTTCAGCTAACAGTTTTATTTTATTTTATAGTATACTTGTTTAATCCAAGAAAAACATAAACCTTAATCCACCTCAAATTCTAAGATATAAACACCTATTCATATAATCATTAAACACACATTTAATCTTTAATCTTTCACCCTTAGTTTATGCAGGGTGTTCTACTTTAAAAAACAATAAGAGAATTTCAGGCATTATAAAGATCATCTTGCAAATATGATCGGCACAGAGAATGGCAGGAATAGAATGTCGAGAGGGTTATTTGGGATATGGACGGGATATTTTGATATTACAAAAGGGTGTAACTAAACATTTTGTAATATTTTGATAGGGAGGCCTGCAAGACCAGCCGTGCAAGGATGAAATTGTTAAACAAAGGCGTTATTTGCAGGTATATTGAATCAAACTGTAATTACATTCCAAAATTCTAATCCTGAGTTACTGTAATATTGATTTTATGCCAACGCTATAGCAGAATTGTTCCTCCAACATTACAATGATGGTATCATATTTTCTTATATTCTACAAATAGTTATAAACTTGTCCTTCGAGTCATACATATAATTTCCATTGCTAATTTTCCGTTGGTAAATGTACCAGTTGGTTTATGATCCACGAAATCTCTTCGGTATTAAGTTGGGGTTCCCAATGATTGCAAGTCCATTGTTGTTACCAAGGACCTCCAGTCAAATCTCCGAATATGTACATGGCGGTCACCAGTGGCTTTGTGGGCTTACTCTGCGCGTAACTGCTAATTTTGTTACACACAATAAGGTAGCAAAATGTTCAAACATTTTACAATACCTATTTTCACAGAGGCTAACGTTGCCGATACTTCTCATCGGACACAGTTGCTCTACGTGGACGTAGGAAGTAATTAAGTTTGGTGTTTAAGGTTGTACGGGGGAGCTAAGTGATTAAGGTTGGTGTTTCGTTTTGAAATTGTGAATGTCTAAATGAAAATTTTGACAGTTTATTTATATTTTTAAACTAAAACTTTAACTCAGTAGTTGGTAATTTTACATCAATTTAAGTATTTTGTATATTTTGGAATTTTATTTTGTATATTTTAAACTTTTTTTTATCAGTTATATATATATATATATGCAACGGAATTGTTTAATGTTAATGTTGAATGACCATAATGCCATATCCAAAGTAATAAGATCATAGAGCAAAGTATCTTTGATGATGAAAGAAGGTAGTTTTTTTTAATGAATGTGTTGATTAATTTTTATAAATATGTTACAAGTTTATGTTGCATACTAGGTGATAAAGTTCAATTGAACTAAAAGGTCATTATGATTTTTTATAAATATGTTACGAGTTTATGTTGCATACTAGGTGATAAAGTTTAATTGAACTAAAAGGTCACTATGGCCTTACTATCCTCTTACTATTTAGTGCTAGTTCTTTTCCATCACAAGGGAGGATTCCCTACAATTAGGATTGCTAGAATCCATTAGGCACAGGCTTCATAAATGGAAAATCATGGATGATGCACTTGAAAATATAAGAGGGAAAATGTATTAGATACTCTAATCCTCTTACTAGATACTCTAGATATGGTTAGATCAAGTGGTTGCAAAATGAACATTTTACAATAAGCATTATATGGCAAATTGACAATAGACAAAGCTTGATTAATAGGTCGGCTCTTAGAACATTAATGGAACAAGCAAACAATATTTATAAGGTGCAGATCCGTGGAGTTCATTCGAGATAACTTTCTCATGATGATGGACTCAACTCTAGAGTCTGAAACGCGTCGAGAAGAAAAAACTCCACACAGGTCTTCAACTCCCCATAAAAATATTAAAAAAGTTCAATATTAGTATCATTGATGAGGCTTCTATATATGCACTAATGATTATCATTCACATTATGATTACTGATGTGAATTTTATTACTTCATTTGAAACCCTCAAACAATTTTATAATTAAAAAAACTGTCTTCAAATGCATCTTCCCCAAACTCATGAAAAAATACATCATTAAAACCAATATTTTGAAAATGAGTGTTCTCTACTGAACTTTTACCTTCCATGGATGTTTGAGGGTCCTCATTAATCTTTTCTTCTTTTTCTTCTTCTTCATTGATGGTTGCAACACAATATTCAATGTCTTAATCTTGAATATATAAATTTTCTTCTTCTAAATCTAAATTTTCATTGCCAACATGCTCATTTGGTATGTGGATCTCATCATCAATTATGCTATGGGAGATGAATAAATATTCACAAATGATTCCTCAATATGCCATATTTGACATTAGACTTGAATACAATATGGAAATGAGAAAAATGATCCCTTTGCCTAGGCTTTGTATCCAATCTCTTACATTATACCTCAAGATAAAGAGATAAAATATCATCATTACATCCTCATATTCAATATTTACTATTGAAACATATTCCAAAAAATATGCAATGTGTTGTAAGGAATCTTTCTTGGATATCCATGAATATTAGAAAAATCAAAATATGGGTATAGATTATCTTTCCATCCCATATCTACTTAATCAATTCTAAAAATTATCGTTTTTTCTTTCATATCCATAATTAAAAAATGAAACCTACAATAGGCTTCATACAACACATATTTAATGGAGTTGCCAAGGTGAAGCTTAGATATTGTTTTAGTACTAATTAAATGTGTTAACCTAAAACACGCAACAACCTATTCCAAATATACAATATGACAAAGGACACTTTCCCTTATGGAGTCACCATATGAGCCATTGATCTTCAAAAACTTGCACTCATAATATCACTGTAGCAAGAATACAAATTTTAGGAAATGAATTTTATCCTCAACAATGAAGTTGAACTTTTACAAATTTATCTAACACCCTAAATGATAAAGTTTGAAATCACTAGGTACAACACAATTTGTACTAATAGGGGGGAAGTGTCACCTCACCACCCTCTTTTGCTATTTAGTACTAGTTTTCCTCTAGCACAAGGGAGGATTCCCTACTACTGGGTTTGATAAATTCTAGGAGTGAATTCTCAAGGGAGAAAGATACTTTAGAAAAACAAATGAGGTTTAGAAATGGAATAAAGAGTGAGCGATGATAGATAAGTGGCCAATGCCTAGAATCCATTGAGCACAAGGGATCATAAATAGACCAACATAGATCCATCTTAAAATCGGATCTATCAAGCACCGAGAGGGATCCAATTCCTTGAGGTCTAATTTCAAAAAAATAAATTACACATTAAGAAAAAGTTTACACCTCAATAAATTTGATCCTCTCCATGCTTGATTGATCTGAGTTTAAAATGGATCGATGTTGGTTTTAATTATTTTATTTTATAAGTAGACATGAATTTTTTTATTTATTTATAATTGGTTTTAATTTTTTATTTTATGAGTCGACATTATTTTTTTTAAATTACTAAATTTTATTTTTGGTAGCATAACGTTGTACATTACGTTATGTTATGTGACAACATATCCCCCATACTACGCTGTAAAGCACCTCACTACTATTGGTGCAAAAACTATGGATGATACACCTTATAATAGAAGATTCTATAATATTTATCACATACACAAACCTTCCTACTAGAGACTCTATATGGCTAGATCAAGTGGTTGAAAAATGAACCTCTTACAATAAGGAGTA
The DNA here is from genome assembly GCA_027924585.1 of Larix kaempferi. Lineage (NCBI taxonomy): Eukaryota > Viridiplantae > Streptophyta > Pinopsida > Pinales > Pinaceae > Larix > Larix kaempferi. The sequence continues at coordinate 39,271,197 of BSBM01000904.1, read as the reverse complement.
CATAGAAAATGTCACGATGTTTTCTTTACATGTAGTATTAATGCTTCAAGATAAAAAGGAAATATGACAATTGAAGTGTTAAAAGATAAGTTTTCCCAACCAAAGAAGTTCAATTAGGAAAACAAAAAAATTCCACATGAATCCATTCCATGGAATGAAATCCTCCACAATGAACACCACTGAGAACTACTCTAGCATTAAGGCTCCGATATAGATCTTCATTATTATCCTCTAATGCCAAAATATTTCCAATAGTTAAATAGTCTCTCCTAAAACTATCATCCTCTCAAGTGAAGTAAGAAAACCTTTATATAGGTTTAAACTAAACTTGCTTATACAATAGAATAATAATTTCCCTTTCTAGATCCACTATTTGCTGAACAAATCTTTCTAAGAAGAAAAAACTAGTGGTTAGACCTATTATTTCTCCGAGGGAAATAATACAATAATAGTTCCCATCTAAGAAACACTTTGAGAATAGTTCAAAAAATAATAAACAAAGGGCTTGGTTAGAACCACCAATGCCATGAAGTTGGAGCACTTGCCTAGGTAAATGAATTCTTTAACAATGCCTGACATCTTCTCAAACATTTTTTCCCTTAAATAATATGAATACATACCTTCTTTAAGTGATGCATCTAATATGGATTTACGTGAGAATGAAATTAAAGAGAATATATAGAACAAAATACACATATATATTGCAAGGACCACAATGATACATCAATCTCAAATTCTATTATTTGAATGAAATAGAACATATTGTAAAATAAAAGCAACTAGAATGGTGGTAGCTTTATCTTTGAAAAGAGAAGTAGCGGCTATGTTCATTCGTCACAATCTAATTACAAAATGAGACCAAAGGGCCTTTTTATCATAATCATGAGGGTGAAAACCCTAACATCTAAAAAATTAATCCTAGAAGATGATTTGTAAAAAGGTTTGTAGGTATCGAGGTGGTTAGTTGAGGTGTCAACTTCTCAGAGGCATAAATTTTGCACACAATCTATGTTTAGGGCATTCGGTAGCTCATTGTAAGCATTCCTCCCATCCAGTCATTCCTTTGGTTAGAATTGAATTGTGGCATCACCAAAAAAACTTTGTTTAGGGCCTCAAAACAACCTTGAAATGTTTTGACACAAAAATCCCTAAAAACCAAATTGGAAAATTTTTCTTGAGCTCACAGAATAGGTAGGTGGCCACCGATATCCATTTGGAGTATTCCTCTAACCCAAAAAGCTTCCAAACTGGAAAAAATGGTTTGAGCTAGTGGAATGGGTGGGTGGCCACTGATTTCCATCTAGATCAGTCCCCCCTCTCCCATTTAAGAAGCAATGATCTCTAGTGCATCAAGTCCCTCATCATATGGAAATGTGTGTTGAGTTGAGCTCTTGGTGAGACAATTGTTGAGGTGAAGAAGCTACCTTATTTTGAAAACCTCCTAGAGTTGTAATTGTTGTTGGTGGAATTGATATACTTGTTAAACAATTTGGTAGCATTATTATCCTTGGTTTGAACTGATGTGGATGATTCCTTTATAGAGGAGCAACTTGGATGCATGGCCTTGCACCGTAGAGGTACCCGGATATGCGAGGAAATGATGCCTTTGTTTTCTTAGTGTTTTTACTGAGTAGAGGGACTCTGCATAGAGGTTATGGAGGTCTTTGTGATATGATGTTCACCTTCACAGGTAATTGTGAAGAGGGAAAATTACCTAGTGTAGGAGATTATATTTTTGCACTACTTTGTTGAGGTCAAAGAGATTGTAGTAGGTGCAACTGTCTCTATTATTCGATATAAATGTCCTCCCAAAGTGATAATGAAACTATGAGGACATGAATCATACACAACATGATGCTTGCACATATATGGATTCTCTAAAAGAATATCATAGACTTCAAGTGGGGCCACATCACACAATATGTCATCTTTGAAAGGCTGGAAGCCATATCGTAGATGACATCGATGACTAACATGGATACCTCAACCTTGGCTTATCCAACTGATGGTGTATGCTTGCGGGTGTGGTGTTGTCAATAGCTCCAATCTCATGATGACTATTGCTGAGATCATGTTCTTTTGGCTGTCGCTATAAACAAAAAAATGTAGGGGGATTCCCTTCACCCACATATGTGAGTTGAATAGGTTCTCGCTTGCCACTGACCCCTCTAGTTCCTCTAGTTGAAATTATGTGGTATCAAAGGTGACATTGGGTTCTTCATCAATGATCTACTTCCCCTGGTCCACGACTGTGATGTTGGGTTCTAAATCAGAATCAGAACCAAGATCTGATTCTACATATTTGATCTTAGTCACTAATGACTACTTTGAGTGACATTCATCAGTGTTGTGCCAGGGGATTTTGTGGAACTCACACAACTTCCCAATGTCCTCCTTTGTCTATTTGTTGCCCTTATTTTTTTGTGGCTGGGAGTGGTTTTCTTGGGGTTGGTTTTCCTTACCATGACCTTTTTTCTATGAGCCATAATTTCCCTTTCCTTACTTCTGTGGTGGATTCGTGGTGGAATCACAGGTCCAAATTCTCGCCTTTTCTTTTGCTAAAATTTCTGCTCGATTTTGACAATATACCAATAAGCGGCTCCCAGTGAAGAGATGTTTAGGAATTCCATCTACGTTCAGATGTATCAATGTAGGACATTGCAATATTTCATAACCAAGGGCCGCTTGGAGTCTCTAATACCCAAATTTGTGTGCAAGGTATGAAAATTGTTGGTGTACTCTGACATTGTTTTGTCCCTCTCTCACATTGTTTGGTTCCTCTCTTGATGCAATGTTGTCCATTTCATGTGTTGATTGTCATAGTTTCCCATAAGGTAATATTGTTCTTTAACGACATCTATAAAAGAGGCCCAAGTGGGATTCACCATAAACATTTCAATCTCCTCTGTTAATTTTTGCTCACAATAGTTTCCCACCGATTTTTGACATGGAGGACAAACTTAAGGATTGCAAAGGTGATATTTTACCTCTTGGAAAAGTTGTGGACAAAGAAATACCCTTCTAGTAAAATCAACCATTTATTTATGGCACCAGCATCAATATAGCCTTCAAATAAAGAAATATCAAAGTTAAATTGTACCTTGAAGGGCGTGGCTCCTCCGAAGTGATTGCTTGATGATCACTTTGTTGCTACTAGAATCTATCGAAGGATCTAGAGGAAATTCTCTATCATCAAGTTCCTCTCTTGCACAAGGGATTCCTTGAGGAACAACTTGATAGGATCTTGTTCTCCATAATATATTTTTTCCTCATCCATGGGAGGTGGTTTTGTCGATGATAGTGGCTTTCCCCAAGCTCAACTAGTTCAAGACCCAACTCTCAATATCCATATCTTGTTGGGGACATGCACTAAGAGACAACAGAGAGCAGATTTATACAATACCACTGGTCAAGGTGTATATCAGAACCAAATGAAAGAGCATATAGAAAAAAATACACAGATATATTGCAAGGAACACAGTGATATAACAAACTTAAATTCTATTAATTGAATGAAATAGAATAGATTGTAAAATAAAAGCAACTAGAATGGTCGTAGTTTTCTCTTTGAGAAGAGATGTGGTAGATACGCTCATTCATCACAAGCTAGTTTCAAAAGGATGCCTAAGGGCCTTTTTATCATAAGCATGGGGAATAAAACCACAGCATCCAAAATCCTAACCCTAGGAGATGATTTGTAAAAAGGTTTGTGGGTCTAGAGGTGGTTACTTGAGGTGTCAGTTTCTTCGAGGAATAGATTTTTCATACGATATCCATTTAGGGAATTCGATATCTCACTAGAAAGGTCTAGATGAGAAGTACATTTCTCTCATCCAGTTTTTCCTTTAGGTATGGATGGACCATGGCATCACCAAAAAACATCGTTTAGGGCCTCAAAACAACCCCTAAATTTTTGTACACTAAAATGTGCTAAAACTTCCACAATGGAAAAACTATCTTCAGCTCATGGAATAGGTGGGTGGTGATTGATATCCATCTGGAGTAGTCCTCTAACCCAAAAAACTGCCAAACTAGAAAAATTGCCGTGAGCCAGTGGAATAGGTGGGTAGCCACCAATATCCATCTAGATAAGCTTCATCCAAGAATTTAACAACATCCTAACAAATTTTTTCATAGAGGCGCAATGAGTAACCAACTTGGACCAAGGAATAAAATAATATTTCTAAAAAAAAACTAGTTTCCTTGAAACAAGTGAGCCTCTCAAGAAAGAATCAACTTGTACATGTGCAAACCAAACTATTTCTTTGAAGAATGTGAAACCTCCACCATCTCTCACTCCACACATGTGGAAAACTATTATTTGACCACTAAAACACTTTTGCATTCCTAAAGAATGAATGCACCCCTCTCAGAAATATTATTTTAGCAAATTCATCGTCAATCTTAATGTCATGAATGCAATTACAAATCCATCAATTATCGTAACTATAATCCCTCTTAGTAAAAATTTACATCAACATAAAGTGTCTCATGTGTGAGAAGTATCCATAGCCCCCAAATAGTTCCATCTAGGAGCCCATCAACCTTAATTTTTATTTCAAAATAATCTTCAATTATGCCTATCTCCCCACTTTAAGTTTTTTTTTAAATAATCCCCAACAAAAAAATTAGGTACTTTGTTTCATTAGTGTGATTATTTCTATTAATTCCTTAGCTTTAATTAATCACACTAAAGCGTAAAAAAAACAAAAGTTAGACATTTGAATCAATCCATCACTTAAAAGGTACAATTATTCAAACATCAAAACTTAGGAAGACCCTAATTCGATGGGTTCTCATTCCATTAAATACTTAATTGTTAGTAATTTTTCTTATTACCTTAGACAATTATGATTTTAATCTAAGAGTGAGTGCATCACCTTGTGAGTATTTTTCACTTGTTAGGAAAGTTGATGCTTCACCAATAATCACTATTAGAACACATCACACCATATCTCCTACCCAACCATCACAGACACTAGCCAACCAACAAGAAGCAACATCTTCGAGGAAAACGACAAGTGTACCACCTACACATCCAACAATCTAGCCATGAAATCGTGTAAGCCCAACACTTGCGAAAAACTTCACAACTGACGTGATCAAAATCACAATGTAGTAATATGCTATAAGAAAAACAAAATTTCGTTTCGTTTCAATACTTTTATAGGTAATATTTTTTGAATTGTAAATGCGAGACAACTAATTTTTTAACAATATTAAATCCAAATTCAATTATCAAACTGAATTTTGGAAGCACATATATTAATATTTGAATCTCATTTCATACCTAAACTTCTTTATTCCTATTTATGTAAGACAAAAAATCACAAATACCTCTTTTAAGATGAGAAATGTTGGTTCCCACATATTTTTTATAATTTTTTAGTTTTGTAGTTTGTATGGTATTGATTTTCTCTTAGTGGCTTCATATATGTAGAAAAATAACAACAATTTCAATATAAGTTTTAAGACAAAAGAAATTAAAATATAATATGAAATTGAAAGTTTGAAAATCACATGTCATTGGATAGAATTATGAATCCATTCATATCTACTCTTCCACTTGAGATGATAGATATAAAAGGGTGTCACCTCGTAGATGTTGTAGTTGTAAAATGTACTACAAAAAGGGACAAATATTTCTGGTTTTTAAACCCTCAGTCAAGCATTATAAGTCATTGGAGTGCTATTTTAAAGTGTGATGGAACATTTAAAATAAAATTTCTAAATACATTCATTTAGGGTTTATTAAACCCTCAGTTGATGTTTTCTTGGGTTAACCAAAAATACTCGATCAAGGAATGGCCTTGATTGAGTTATCACTATAGCTTAAAAAAAGTAAAATTAAATTAAGATAAAACATAATAGAAGAATGCCATATTCACAAGCCGACTCTTTATGGCTACATTGGAATGTAAATCCCAACCGTCCATTTGGATAGGCAGATGCTTAGGGTTTGGAAAGGGTTTATTGTTTCTTTTGTGATGACCTAACTCCATTATTGCATTTGGTAAACGAGTTCTTTGCCCTGCTCTTTTGATGGTGATTCTGCGAAGTTCTTCCTACCACTACCATCCCATGCTAATGGCATTGTTCGTTGGTTCTTGTCCATGGTGTGAAAGGAGACATCTAGGTTTTAATGGCCGCCACTTATAGGATTTACTAAGAGCTATGACCGAACCTGGTCATCCTTCGCCAGCCTCGAATATGCCCGTCAAAAGGTATGAACAGAGGGTTTTAATTCATACACGATGATTAGAAATTGATAAGTGCATTTTAGTTTGTTTTTAAACAGGTCATAAGGTTTAACAAAGGTAATCCTTTCTTGCAAGCAGCAGAGTGATAAGGGTGCTTAGGAAGAGTCAATCCCTGGCATTGTCTGCAGTTTACATAGGTAAGATTTTAACCTTTAAATCAATATTTAAAACATGTCTTCCTATTTATAAGGATTCTAACTGTGTATTTGAAAAATGCAGAATGAGAGCATCCTCCAGGTTGGTGACAGGGTCTTCTCTTCTCAAGCTTGCATTTCAAAATGCCCAGGTAAGGAAAACCTGAGCCTCGAAACCCTTTAAGTATATAAAATGGAGTTTTAATTGTTTGATTACTAACTAAAACAAATGTTGGTTGCTACAGGAACTTTGTGTAGGGTTTTGGAACCACGAGAAGGGAACAAGAATTTGATAATAAAATAAGTTAATTGATTAAGTGGTTGACATTTCAGGGTTTATGAATTTAACAACAGAGGTTACCTTGTAGCCTTCGTTTCAGCGTTTGCTTGTAAACGTTTTCCCAAGGCTCTGTTTGTTTACCATCGTTGATGGCTCCTAGTTTTACTACCTCTGTAATTAAAAGTCTTGGTCTTTTATATTATACAGTGGATAACTTGTATTCACATGAATGTGAATCCCTCAATTTAACATTTACGGTCTATTAAAAGACTGTGACCCTTAGGGTCTTTTCAACTCATGTGAATTCTTCTAGAGTGGATATAATCTATGCGTTTTCCTTTTGGTTAAACTCTTCTTTGTTACTATGCTTAGTGTAATGAAAGACTAAAGAAATCATTTTCGATATGTTCATTAAATTAATTATATAAGTATTCTTCTATTGATTGATTGCTTTGTTAAATGTTAACCTGACTGCCATTCTACGACAGGCTTACTACCATGTAGATAAGTTGGGTTGTGGAACTACTTAGTTGTGAAACCATAAAGATATTATGCGGCCTCCGTGGAGAGGATCACGATTTCCTTTTTGTATAAAAATCCGGACATTTGTCGGACTGCCGATTAGTTAAAGGAAAGGGATGTTGTAAATATTTAATGATTTCGATGGTTGAAAGGTTAACTGTTTATAATCTTTATGATGGAATTTGCAGTTCGTAGCTTAAGTGATGATTCCTTCAGATCTGACTTTTTGATCTTAAATTATGCTTCTCAGATCTGGCTTTTCGATCTATAGCAAGGGTTTTTAGAAAAAGAAAATATATATATATATATATATATATTTTAAAGAAAGGTTTTCTTTGTCTTCAAAAGCCTCTCGGCTCTTGATCAGATCTTAGTAAATTACTATTTGTAGTTTTCTATTTAAGCATAAGGAAACCCTTGTTTAAGCTAATAAGCTATACTTAACTTACTTTGCAATCTTGTTATGGCTTGGTTAACACGTTTGAACATCTTTTGATTTTGTTTTAAACGAAACTTTAATCTAACTCGAAATGAAGCAAAGATATATTAGAAGACACTATTACTGGTTATCCTATAGATAAAGATTTTGACAGAAATGTTTTTCCTTGGAAAAAGGTTTAGTTCTCGATTCGATAGAAAAGCTTTACATTTGAAAATAACATAGAAAAGATATTTAAATTCATAGCAGCGATGTGTAGAATTATATATGAACTAATTATGATTACTTTATTATCTAAATAGTAATACGACAGATCATTTGATTTCAAAACATAATAAAAGATATTACACAGATGTATAAATAAATCTTATGTATATTTAAATGCATAACAGAAATCCTGCCAGGGTTTAGATACGATTCATAAGAGAATTAAAAAATCCTACTGTAATTAATTTAGACAAGTAAGAAACAGAACAAGGAACTTGGCACCACTGTCTGGAAAACAGAAATGAAACAGCCGTTCCTCCCAACCAACTCCTAGAGAGGTCAAGTCTTACTTGCTCCAGAACCCCCGAGCGTGATCACTGAACCACAAGAGAAAAATCCACTTAATGCACCATCTCTTTCATTATCAGATTCAATCCCCGTCCAATGCTAGCCTCCTATTGCTTATGGACATACTATTATATAGTATTTTTCCTAGGACTTGGTCATTTATGAGCCTCAATCTCTTTAGCAATCAACTGAGAGTTGTGACCTGATTTTGGGGAAGATGCCTCCTGCACCTTGAGTTCTCACTCAGTAGCTTCAGCCACTTGTCTTTTCCTCTTGTGGGTCTGCAATCACTCGTGCAACAACTATTTCATTTCTGTCCCTGTTCAGTATTTTTATTAATACAATAATAGTTCATTACATTGTTTCTATTTTTGACTTCTTGTCAAAACTATTTAAATAATAAATAAACATAAAGTATTTAATAATACTTTATTTAATCCTCGTGTATTACAAATAATTAAATTTTTCTCACTTAATGAGAGGATCATAGAAGTCTTCTATTTGCTATCTATCAATAGTAATTTAGTTTACTTACGACCGTTTAATAATAGCTATCTTCAAACCAAAAGATAAGTCCTATATGCTTATCAACATCTTGCGGCGAGTAGCTATTGTCCTCAACCTACGATAATGGTAGTTATAAGTTTAAGGTCAACAAGTAGTTTACTTAACTTTCCTCAAGTTCCTGGCGACATTGGAGATAACACTCGTTATCTAAAGTTAAAATTATCATGGTTACCCTACCATTCACGTCCCCCCCTTAGTGGATTCATACCCTCATCGCTACGTTGCATCATGTCTGCAGTCTAAGTCTAAAATTTCAAAATTACTACTTAGGATTAAATAACAATAATTACAAGGTTTACTGGTGGGGCCTTGGCCTTGAGCTCCTCACAAGAAACAAGTACATAGTTATATTTTCAATTACAAAGAATAGGGAAAAAGAGGGATATTACAAATGGCATTATGATGTGATTTATCATGTGGGAGCGCCAAAGTAGGATCCTTCCCCAGAATCATTTGGACATCCTATTCAGGAGGATATTTTCATGGTCTTGTCATTTCTTGGTCGCTCTTTTGTTTTCCCATCTCCTTCAAGGTGAGCGCCTCTCTGTTTGGCACATTGGAGACTTCTATTTTGTGATGGTTCCTCCTAACGTAACATAGGAGAAGACTATGGATGGCCCTAGGCGGACCCATATGCCTCAGGATACAAAGGACATGGAGAATGCTAAGGGGTTTTTCAATCAGCAAGTGGAGCAAAGGGAAAGAGAGCGCACCTCCAGGTTAGAGTATTGTCTGTGAAGCATAAGAATTCAACCTGATCTAGAGTAGTTGATTAATGAATTAGAGGGAATGCTGGAAAATTCTGGCTCCACCAAGACTCAGGAAACGCGTTACACCTGCACACTGAGCATGTTGTGGAACATGAAGGCTGTTCTTAGTATGGCAATGGATGATTGTGTTGAGGGAAAGATTCAAGATAATAACAATGGTGCTTCCTTGGTGGCTCGACTAGCTGGTCTAGAAGAGGGTTTGAGGAAATTGGCACACAATAAGGTGATGGCAGATGAACGGATCAACGTAAAATTGAATTCCCTTTCCAAAGAATTAATGGGGAAGACCTTCAGTAGAGATTCCCATGCTAGCTCTTTGGCCCCATAGATTGTTTTCCATCGATGCCCAAGCACTTAACAACTCGATGCTCAGCCTACTGTTAAAGTCAAGGTTCTAGGTGCTGGCTACCTCTTCCATCCTCTCGTCTTTATCTATGATGATGAATAGTTTTAGAAATGTTTTCTTGGGTGTCAATATTAGCTCTGTTTTTGGTTAAATTCATTATAATATTTGCTAGCCCGATCATAACCCCTGGCCTATGGGGGGCCTTTTCCATAAAATTTTTATGACTATCAAATCTAGGGCTCATAGATTTCTTTCATAGAAATTTTCAAAGTAGGAACAAGAGTCCAAAAATGTCATATGGACATAGAGTGCTTCTCTTTTGTTTCTTCTTAGCTCTATATAGTATTTTTAGTTCAATATATTTCAAACCTTACAAAAAAAGAAATAGATGAACAAAAATACTCTTGTTTGTTACAAATTAGTTTAATAAATAATTTATATTGATCAAGTAGTCATATAATTGAATTCTGAAACGATATTAAAATATTTAAAATATATTTATAGTTAAATTTTTTCTTTTAAGTAACTACATCATAAAATATATAGATAAAAAAATCAAGGTTAATTAATTCAAAAAATATATTTTTTCATGTGAAAAAAAACATATATCTTGGTATTCATAATTTAATCAAAGATTATATATATATCTTATAAGCCAACCATGATATAACTTAATTTTAATAAACATTATTCTCTTTAATAATAACATCCTAAATTTACTAAAATATATTATTAATAAAATAATTAATAAATCATTCCATTTTTTAAACTTTTCTACTTATTAACGCCACGAATGCCTTTACACTACAACCATTCATCATCTATTCTACTCTACACCCTTTGAGCTAAATTACATATACCTAATGTACATGTCACTTAAGTAAATCATTCCATTTTTTAAACTTTTCTACTTATTAACGCCATGAATGCCTTTACACTACAACCATTCATCATCTATTCTACTCTACACCCTTTGAGCTAAATTACATATACCTAATGTATATGTCACTTAAGTTTTTTTTAGTCCATGCTATAGGCATAGACTATATGTTCATGTTTATCTATTAATTGGCATCAATATACTAACTTTATAAAGTGGTGTAAAAGTTATATTAAAATTTGTATTTATCAATATTTTTTGAGAAAATTGTATTGGCATTTTATTGGTCAAAAGGTCTTGAATTGACCATTTTTATCATTACCACGATTAAAAATAATTAAGAAAAAAACAAAAATAAACTTACCTTAATCTTTTGTTCTCTTGCCATGGATTTGACATGGCTTAGCCTGAAAGTAAAAAATCAGATCAACATCTGTAACCTTTAAACTCTTGTCTTTCCTATTAAAAGACACTTAGATGCTTTTACACAGATTTGAGTGTTACCTTATTGTTATTGCTCGACCCCCAAGTTATCTTGTGTCCTCTTGCCACGGTTTTGATATGGCTTGTCCTGCAAGTAAAAAATTAGATTACCATGGGCCATACGTCAATATGATAATAAATAAATGAAATAGGTGACTTTGAACTGGTGTCCTTCGTCTTGAAAGACACTTGGGTGCTGCTACATAGATTTGAGTGAGGTTTGTACAACAATTACTGCCGCGTGTCTGTACCTTCGACATAGCTAACCCGCCAAGCGTCCGCCCTGCAGGTTTTGAAAAATTATTTGCTCGAACGTTTTAAAACGTTGTGTTACCGAGGTTTTTGTGAGCACTGCGGGTTCAGCAGAGTTTGGGTGGTCGCGGATGAGGGTTTTAGCCAGAGAAAATGGATTCAAGAATATATCGCACTTGCCCCTCAGGTATATTGTATACCTACTAACTGCATACGTTGTATATACGCATTTCCAGACTAATGGGAATGGTGTTCATTCATTTATTTGCAGATGTACCGTGTAACTGGAGCCGCCTGAAATAACCGACGTGGCGTCAATCTGAAGCTGACGATCGGACTGGTTTTCTTTTTATCTCCCTGAAGAGGCCCAACCTTACTTCCAGAATGTGGCACATCCGCGGTGGCAAGGTGGCGTTCAGGTTGGCCCTAGGTCAAACCTCGCAGACAACAGAAATCAGTAAAATCAACCCAGATGCAGGATTGTTGCACCTGCCGACATGTGGATTTTTTATTTGATGCTTAGCAATATTCTATTTCTCTTCACATTAAGCATTTTTATTTTTATTAAAATATTGGATACTGAATACTGTTGTCTAAAACTGCTATCGCACAAAGAAAATCGTTGATACTAATTTGTCCGGATAGAATTTTTAAAATCTCAAATAACTCAAATAATAGTATTAATTCTGCATAATTTGGATGCCCTGAAGTTTGAAGTTTCCAGGGTGCTGAATTCATTTAAATGTTCAGAAAAACGATTTAATCAACACAAATCACCGGATTTTTAGATTTCATATCCAAATTCAGACCAAGTTTTGACAGGACAGGCTAAACCCACTTTTAAACAACTTCCTTATTAAATATCCCAGCAATAACAACATTAAATACTAAATACTATTAAATACTAAATACTAGATACTGAATACTTATTAAATATTCTGACAGTAACAACATTAAATACTAAAATACTGGATACTTATAGAACACCCATCGAATACCCATCAAGATCATATGAAGTACATCGATGCATGGTTTTATTGGATGTAATTTGCCATCGTCAATGTACACTCTAATGAATTATTTAGAGCTGTAGAATCGAAACAGTCTGTGATAATATGACTTGGGCCAGGATATTGTAGGTTTTTTCAGTTGGATAGAAAGAATCCCAGAACACGTACTTCGATGGATCGAGGCAGACGACGCTCGTGGGGTTACACAGTATAGCCGTCTCCAGCAAACCCGTTCCGCAGCAACCTTTCCTCGTTTCTTCAATGCCTTCCACACATTAATTTATAAACAGTTAGCAAGCTCTGCACATAAATGACCTTAAACTTATTCAAGCAAGAAGGGATCAGAAAGAGTGAGAATATTACCATATTTGCTGGGATTCTTTATGATGTCGAGCAACTTATCATAAATGTCAATATAAGCGACTTTAAGACCGGGAACTGTGGGCTTCAAGGTCTCTAATAAGGATGCAGCTTTCTGATTGAAAGAAATAGCAACATCATTGAATTCATCAACGCATGCGTTACCGGTCAAGTTGTGCAGAGTTATTTGTGATGGCAAACATCCGAAAGGAGGAAGACCGATCACGGCTAATAAGGTGGTACCTTCATTGTAAATATTCGGTTATGTGATATCACAATTTTTTAGTAACTATATAAATGATTACATTTTAGAAATTGATGATACAAGTGTATTATCTAGATTGATTCTATAGGACAAGTATACTGTAAAAATTGATTCTATGAATTTTATAGATCTCGTTCAAAATTAAACAATCATAAAAAACAATATAATATCAAAAATAGACATGAATAACTAATAATTAATATATAGATAACAAATGATTACCACATTACATTACAACAATATATGAATTACTAACTTGTTGGTAACACTAACTTTTGACCTATTAATATTGACAGACCACAAATTAAGTAGCTGTAATAGTTATATATCTGTAAAAACAAAGCAAAAAGAAAGACCCTGTGATAACCTGTATAAATTCTGAAAGACTGTGAAGAAGAAGATCCCGGAACTCGGTAACCGTGTACTGTGCGCTTGTAAGGGGATTGAAGAAATAATTATTGGCAAAGTCATCGGTTCCCATACTTATCACAAACAAGGATCCTGATATTAACTTGCTGGCATTCTTGACGCCTACCATATTCGCAACCTGTTTTCGATAAAGCTTGAAATTCTCCAGCTGCTGCGTCAAAGTTAGAACATTCTGCATGAGTTCAAGGACAGATTATATTTCAGCTATGAAATGTGTTTCTAAATATCTAAATCCTTATATATCAAGAACATCACATGCAAAACATGTACTAACAACAGCGAGTGAGGTAGTATCATTATATCCAGCACCGGAAGAAGCAAAGCTGGCGCCTGTCAGAATCTTTGATCCTTGGAACTCGGGATCCAAATATGCGGGCAATGTGTAGGAAGGCCACTAATCTAGCTGTATACAGTTGGAAAAATTAAACATAATCATTAGTACGAAAGTAAAATAAGAATACTAGACTTGGAAAAATTAAACCTAAACCTAACAGTCATAGAATTCTGTTTATTCTACGTAAAACTGTACGGGATCATTTCAAGCCATGTTCTACATTAATATCAAAGGTAAAATAAGGAGCGCAGTAGTAAGTACAGAGTATATCTGTTGCTAATTTTCCGTTGGTAAATCGACCAGTGGGTTTATTATCCAGAAAATCTCTCCCATATGGAGGAAAGTTGGCCTTCCCAATCGTTGCAAGTGCATTGTTATTTCCCGGGTCTGCAGTAGAATCTCCAAATATGTACAGGGCTGGTACCAAAGGCTTTGTGGCCTTTGTCTCTGCGTATGTAAACTTGTGTTCACACAATGCTAGGAAAATAGTCAGACATGTTACAATACAAACATTAAGACGAGCCTCCATAGCTAATACTTTGTTGAATTGCTCAGAGAAATACTCTGCCACGTTCGCGTTAAATAACAGCCCGATGGGAACTCTTTATTTCACGCTGTTGGCCAGCGATACCGATGAGTTGCTTGCCTCCGTGAGTTCATCAGTCGACATTATCCAGTGCTGGGTCAATTAAGCTCATGGCCACCAATAATTCAATGCGGCTTTCATGTATTAAACTCATGTCCATATTGAAACCGATGCCCTTGGAAAGTCATGTTCACACCGACGCAAAAAAATCCCTTATATCCACTCCTTTTGTGCCAAAAAGGATCGATAGGTAGACGCAGTAAAGTAGCAGTTTATCAATGTATCAAACGTTCTAATCTGTGAATTGAATTGATTCGGTTTTGGCAGACAGAAATAGTAATTTTGATAATCAGACCTAGCGACTTCGACTATGAAATTTTGAAAATTTGCAAACATGTAGCTATTGAAATTATGCAAATTTTGAAACTATGATATTATAGATTGACTTCTAGATACTATTTGTCTATAAATTTCTGTTTAAATTAATTAATTTGAAAATATGAGTGATCAATTCATTAAAATCTGGATGTCTTTTAGTGTAGCACATGTCCTTTCCTTTTCAGTTAAATATAAATTTCTATTTAAATTAATTAATTTGAAAATATGAGTGATCAATTCATTAAAATCTGGAGAATCCCTAAAAAGCTCACTCAGAAAACAATCACCACAGAAATCTTTGGATTCTTTAATTTTATAATTTACTGACCGAAAAAGTAAACAATATTCTATTATTAGGGGATATCCAGTTTATATATCAGTTCTACATCAACTCAATGAAGTGCATTGTTAATTAAGTACGTCCAAACCGGACATGTATATATTAGAGTGTGACCCATTTACATTAATAGATTGGGAATTTGGGGTACATTAGTATTTTTGCTTTTTTTTAATTGTATAAAAAGGATGAGACAAGTTATATTTGAGATTAATTTTATGATCAAAATTCAAAATAAATAATTATAAAAAAACATAATATTAAAAATAATTGTTAGCTAATATATGGATAGCTTGGATAAGGAGCTTTCTCGAAGACAACAAATAATATATAACTTATTACTTTTTTGTTATTTGTGACACTTAACTTGTGGCTTATCATATCCACAAACCACAAATTAAACTAGCACAACCACTTAGCTTGTGGCCTCTGAACACCGATAGGTCACAAGTTAAGTGACATGAACAAGTTATGTTCTACTTGTTGTCCATGGTTAATTACAATTACTTGTTGACTATACCTTAACTATCTATTACCTTCTTTAATTAAATTGGGTGTTCATCACTATATGTTATCCTTGTATGACATAGAGTTATATTTATTTTTTTATAATTGTTTACTTAGAATTTTGAATCAGGACCATAAAATCAACAAGGACAATACATTTGTCCCATGCTCTTTCAATCTAAGAAAATCATAAATGATAATCCACCCCAAATTCTAAAATATAAACACCTATTAATATAATAATAAACATAACTTGATATAATAATAAACATAGCTTTATTAGATTATCACTAAATTTTATTATGTACCAAATAACTCTCTACTTCGTCGATCAACCCGAGCTATGTTTGTGTAGGTTATTCCAATATATGACACGCAATAACATAACATGGAGAGCACCCATGTTATATGGGGCAGGAAAAAGGTTTGCGTCTCACACAGGATAAAACAATAGAATCCAAACACATATTTGCTTTGAAAGAAAATTTGTATATTTTCCAAAAAAAAATTAAGGGTAGCCCAGGCCCCTACATGATGGGTCCCCATCCACTATAGGTACCGTTGCACCATTCCAACAAGTCTATAAATTTTAAAGTTCTTTGTAGCATGATGTTAAACATTGTATTATATTGGAATTACATCTCATTGTGTTGTGTTACTTTGAGGAGTAGATTAAGTTGATTTGGAATATGATATATACTTCATTGTATAGGCATGTTGGTTAGAAGAGTTATGTGATAATTTTAGATATATTATGTTTTGCTTCAGGCTTATGAAGATTGTGTAACTTAATGTAAAATATTATGTAACTTATTGTAAAATATTATAGAATATTCTCAAGGAATGGTGGAGATTTCCCTTCTTGGATAGGTAGGCAAGTCTTTATTGGACAACTTGTTTAGAAGAATAAATGTGAGATTAGGTGGATGTAGTTACAACAGCTATAAATACAACTACTATATATCAAACTATAGTAGATGGAATGGTAGTTGTTACAACAATGGATGCAACAAGGGAGTTGTAATAGATGGTACATGTGCAACCATAATATATGGGTGGAATTAAAAGATGGTGGGCGTGGGTGGTAATAAACCTCAATGGGATATAGTATGAAATGAAGTACCCTTTGGGGGAGAAAATAGAATGTAGATAAATGAAAGAGTAATTACGGGGCATACACACACATTTCTACTATGTTATGTTGGTACATAAAATGAAAAGCAACAAAATTAAGATAACACATTTCACATTAATACCATATTAAACTTTACATATGATAATTATGTATGGGGAAACCTATCAAAACTAGGAGGAGATGTTTGCTTAGTCTCTTCACTATCAACCTATATAAACACAATAGCATATAATCAATTTATCATAATTAACTTGGAATTTTGCCAAAAAAACAAATTTATAATGTTTGTTAAGTGTTCATTACAATAGGAAATCTCTAACTTGGTGCCATGAGATATTGATATTCATTTAATTCCAACTCAAGTATAACACAAGTGATATGTAATGCCATATAATATTGACCAACACAAGAAAATATGGGGTTGCTAAAAAAATCCACAAGGAAAGATGACCAAACACTATATAGAACACAATGAAAACACCATGTTGAATAAGAAGACAGAGATGTAGGTGAAAATAAGGCAGACTTAATCAAACAACAAGGAAGTGCTTGGTAAAAATACAACAAAATTTTAAAATGAGGATAGGGCTTGGTCACCACTTAACATTTTTAAGATGACTTGGAAGCTCAAATTCACAAGATCATTTATGCACAATGAAGAAGTGAGGATACCTTGAACAAATGTGGGGTTTCCCAATTCATAAGAAGAATGACATGAAATATTTGCAATCCACCAACTTTGTACCTACAATGAATAAGGGGTTTCCAAGGAAATCCACAAAGAAATAATACCAAATACTAAAAAATACAAAAGGAAAATACCATGAAGAGTGACGCAAGGAAGACAATGGAAAACAACAATGCAAAGGTAACAAAACTACAAGAAAAACTTTGGTAAAAGGACAAAGACATTTAAAAATAAGAAGATATTTTGGTCACCAGTTAATTTTTTTAAGACAAATTGCAAGCCCAAATTGGCAATCCTTCCCATACACAAGGAACAAGTGACGACATCTTGAACAAATTTGGTGTTTCCCACTTCAATAAGATGATTAACATGGAATATTTTTTAGCCACTATCCCTACATAAATAAAAAAGATGGGGTTGCAAAGATAGGTGATGAATGATAATGACCAGACATTAAATGAAACATATAAGGACAACATGATTTGGAATGACAAGAGAAAGAAGAATGTGGACAACAAGGCAAAGGCAATGAAACCATCATGGAGCACTTGGTAAAAGTACAAGTATCTTGTCAAATAAGAAGAGGTTTTCATTAGCACTTAAATTTTTTGAGATGAAATGCACGTCCAAATTTGTAAGGTTTCTTGTGCACAAGGAAGAAGTGAGGAGACTTTGAATAATCCGATTATCATCCCCTATGCCATATCTCTCTTCTTTACATTAAAGGCATCACCAATCATTTATCTAAAATCCTAGCTAAGAAGAACATAAAAACTCTATTAAAACCTCATAAAATCCTTAAGCAATTATTCATAAACTTGTTCAAGATAGACCCCCCTTGATTTCACAAAGTGTCTATCAAATCTCTTCTTCATTTGGAAAATCCTACATCGACCAAATAACCAAACTAGTCCATCTATCCAAACTCACCTCAAAAAACATGTCGCAAGCATTCACCATAATTGTATATCTAAATTTGCAACTCAAAAATCTAATCATCTAATATACTTCGACCATACTAAATAATAGCCTCTACCCCTATATACACAAATTGCATCATCAAAAAAGCCCTCAAAATCGGAAAATACCCAAATAATTTTAACATACAAAAATGATTATAAATTAAACCACTCTTTAAAATCATTAATTCATAAACTAAACCACTCTTTCAAAAACTATTATTTCATAAACTTCGTTAATAAATTCTCTTTTCTTTCACTTTTGGTATTACCTTAACTATCCAATCTCATTCTAAATTCTCTTCGAATTAAGTTCCATAAAAATATATTCAAATCTTCTTCCTTTTCAATGATTATTATTTTCATCATGAGGTCATAACCTATATAAATAATTAAGAAATAAATAAATGTAGTATTAAAAGTAATATTAAGCTAGTTATCCTAGGATCACATCATTTCGTTGAAACGGTGTGTTTTGACCTATAAAAGGGTCTTTTTTTTTTCTTACTTTGTAAATCATCTCACATATTCAATAATTATTCATGGGGTTTAGAAGTTTTTTCACTCCAGTTGGTATCAAAGCCACGTTCGACTCCTCCAATCCACCATTCATCCGCTCCATCCCCCCTCTGCACACACCGTCCACCCTCCTCCCTCCTCCTCCATCCCTGTTTTCCGTCACCTACACCTACACCTCCATCCACGCCCCATTCTCTGCGCCTGCACACGCCTTCCCCACCTTCGTCACGTCCTCCCCTCCCTATCATGCACGCTGCCCCCACTTCTACGCTCCCTTCTTTGCGCCTGCACACGCCTTCCCCACACACTCCACACCCCCGCGTCTTCTCCCTCCTTCCATATCCCATCACCCCCTACCTCCCAATCACCCCCGTGTCATCTCCGCTCAGCTCCCTCTCGGCCATCACCCAGCCTCCCCTCGGCTGCTCCCCACTTCACTTCCCACACCCACCACAGTCCGCCCTCCCATCCACCACTCCGCCCACCTGCGACTCGCCCTTCCCGCGCTTCCTCCAACCTCTTCCTCCGTCCAAACACAAACACAAACCCTAATTGTTTAAAAAAAAAATCAAACATTAGATGACAATTATATTATTATTATAATATTTGTATTTTACAAAAAAAATCAGCTATCCACACCTTTTAATAAAAATAATATAATATAATAACATTATTTTTATAATAGTTATAAAGGAAAAAGCCTAAAGCTTAGACCAGCACAATTCCTCCCTGCACAAGATCCATGGCAGAAATGAGAGAATTAAAAAACCGAATGAAGGATTTGGAGCATAACTAAGCCCGATATTCTAAAAATCTCGAAGGTTTACACTCAAGGCTCGACCAAATCAAAGTAGACTTACACAAAGGACTATCAGACATTGTCAAAAAATAAGTCAACGAAGCTGTATCTTGGGAGATGGAAGGAGTAAAAGGGATATATCAGAAGGGTTCGAAACTGGATTAAACAAAGTCAAGCAGTATTTAGAAGAAACAATTACCACATTAGTTGGCAATGTATCAGGGGAAGATCAACCATCCTCAAGTTCAACCCATCATAAGACAATTCTTCCCAAAGGGGAAATCCCACATGAAGAGATCAGTCACGATCATTCTCCACATCTTGAACAATCGCTTTCTCCTCCAAAACCACCAATAGGTGGATATCAAATGAAACCTAAGTTAGAATTGTCAAAATTCGATGGCATAACAAAGCAGAGCATGGCGTGGATCATCAAGGCAGAGGAATTTTTCTCCATACACAATATAAAATCCGAAGAAGAAATGATTAAATATGCTTCGATGCAACTAGAAGGCTAGGCATACAACTGGTATATGTGGTGGAAGGTTACAACACAGACAACTAAGATCAATTGGAACATGTTCAAAAATGACTTCTTTAAGAAGAATTAAAAGCAAAATACTTCTTCTCAAAGTTCATGAGACTGCAACAGAAAGGTGATGTCGATGAATACATTGATGAATGGGAAGCCCTAGCAACACGTGTGGTGGAACTCACAGACTGTCGGGCTGGTGCAAGCTAATGCTGGCCACTCATGACACGTTAGTCGCAATGGACTTCTGGAAAAACAGAAATCTGAACATCAAAAAGCATTATTAGAGCTACTTATACAACTTTTTGGAATATGGCACAAGAAGATGAAACGTAGAAAATCAGATTACCTTCCGGAATATATAAATATTATTTATGGAAATTAAGTATAACTCCCAAAAAATGGGGTTCTACTAAGGTTGATATGTTATTTTTTTAAGAAAATATAATGAATATGTTTGCATTAGCCCTCTGGTTCGGTATTCAAATGGTGGATTTTTGTTAAAAAAATTATATACAGTCGTAGATAACAGGCCGTTCTAGTGCGGCGCTATTTTTCCATATTTATTTATGTTAATTTTTTTTTTTTTTTTAATTAAGAAAGTCATCCCATTCCTAAAATGATTAGGTCGAGCGTTAGCCCTCAATATCATGGTCTTAACCTAATCAATCAACAAATTTTATTTTTTTAGGATGTATGTTTTTGTGTGTACTTGAGTGGGTTCTTTTCCGTTTTCAAAATAGGTGAGCCAATAAAAAGTTATAGACGGAAGAAAAAACCTACTCTTTGTGTAAGATTGATGTTAGTGCAATTGAAATTAACTAAAAAATAGGAACAAATAATAGTTTTAATAAAGCATTACATATTTGGAATCTGCACACATAGTTCTACAAGTGTGTGCAATTTCATTAGCAGTGGACACGTGTAGCATACGAAGAATCATGCTCGAAATAGAAGAAGTTATAGAATATGATGTATTTTGTTATAAGATGTATTTTTTTATATTATTATATGTATTTTGGCAACCCGAACCTAAAACCATAGAAGCCAAGTCATCCACCATGTTGGTGGGAAACGAATTACCCGCCAAAATTTAAAAACTAAACTTGTGCATGCGCACATATTTAAAAAGTGCGTATGCACAAAATGGCGCGCACGTGTCTAAACACGCATACGCGTCCAAATGCGTGCACGTGCAAAATGGCTCATGCACGTTGTTTTTACTAAAGTTTGAAACTTTCCATAGTGATTAAATAATTTTATAAAATATATATTTTTTTAATAATTAATAATGTTTTAAATTAAATTAAATTAAATTTATATGATGATGATGAGGAGGAGGATGGGGATGATAACGATGATGTTGATGATGATGATGGGGATGATGTTGATGATGATGATGGGGATGATGACGATGATGTTGATGATGATGATGGGGATGATGATGATGATGTTGATGATGATGATGAGGATGATGGGGATGATGACGATGATGTTGATGACGAGAATGAGGATGATGATGCTGATGATGATGAAGATGATTATGATGATGACGATGGAGATGATGATGATGATGTGGATGATGATGTTGATGAGGACGATGATGATGAGGATGCTGATGATGATCATATTCGTCGTCATCAACATCATCACCTTCATCTTCATACTCACCTTCATCATCATCATCTTCGTCATTATCATCATTATCAATGATGATGATGAAGAAGATGATGATGATGTTGACGATGATGATGACGATTGAAGATGATGATGTTGACGATGATGATGACGATTGATAATGATGATGATGATGAAGATGATGATGATGATGATGATGATGATGATAATGATGATGATGTTGATGATGATGAGGAACAGGGTAATGATGACGATGATGATGATGGAGATGATGATGATGATGATGATGTTGACAATGAAGATGATGATGATGTTAACGATGATGATGATGACCAAGATGATGATGATGATGATGACGGGGATGAGGATGAGGATGAGGATGAGGATGAGGAGGATGATGATGATGAAGATGTTGATGATGAATACGATGACCAAGATGGTGATGATGATGATCATGGCGATGATGACAATGGGGATGAGGATGAGGATGATGATGATCATCATCATCATCAACATCATCATCTTGATCTTCGTAATCATCTGCATCACCATCCATCATCTTCATCATGATCATCATTGATAATGATGATGATGACGAAGATGATGATGATGATGTCATCATTGATAATGATGATGATGACAAAGATGATGGATGATGATGATGGTGATGATGATGAGGATGGGCATGATGACAAGGAAGTGGGGGATAATGATGATGATGACTATGGAAACGATGATGATGATGTGGATGATGACGATGACGAGGATGATGATGACAAAGATGATGATGATGAAGATGATTATGATGATGATGAGGAGGAGGAGGAGGATAATGAGGATGATGATGGTGATCATATTCGTCATCATCCACATAATTATCTTCATCTTTGTACTCATCTGCATCATCATCCATCGTTAATGATGATGATGACGAAGATGATGATGATGATGACGAAGATGATGATGATCATGATGATGAAGATGATGGATGATGATGAAGATGATGATGATGACATTGATGATGATGATGATGGCCAAGATGATGATGGTGATGATGATGAGGATGGGGATGATGATGAGGAAGTGGGGAATAATGATGATGATGACTATGGAAACAATGATGATGATGTGGATGATGACGATGATGAGGATGATGATGATGAGGATGATGATGACGAAGATGATTATGATGATGATGATGATGAGGAGGAGGAGGAGGAGTAGGATGAGGATGATGATGGTGATCATATTCGTCATCATCAACATCATCATCTTCATCTTCATACTCATCTGATCATCATCCATCATTAATTATGATGATGACGAAGATGATGATGATGATGATGAAGATGATGATCATGATGATGATGAAGATGATGGATGATGATGAAGATCATGATGATGATGTTGATGATGATGATGGTGAAGATGATGGCCAAGATGATGATGGGGATGATGATGAGGATGGGGATGATGACAAGGAAGTGGGGGATAACGATGATGATGACTATGGAAATGATGATGATGATGTGGATGATGATGATGATGAGGATGATGATGATGAGGATGATGATGATGAAGATGATTTTGATGATTATGATGATGAGGAGGATGATGAGGATGATTATGGTGATCATATTCGTCATCATCTTCATCTTCGTACTCATCTGGATCATCATCCATCCTTAATGATGATGATGACAAAGATGATGATGATGATGACGAAGATGATGATGATGATGATGACGAAGATGATGGATGATGATGATGGTGAAGATGATGATGATGACGTTGATGATGATGATGATGATGAAGATGATGGCCAAGATGATGATGGTGATGATAATGAGGATGGGGATGATGACGAGGAAGTGGGGGATAACGATGATGATGACATGGATGATGACGATGACGAGGATGATGATGATGAGGATGATGATGACGAAGATGATTATGATGATGATGAGGAGGAGGAGGAGGATGATGAGGATGATGATGGTGATCATATCCGTCATCATCAACATCATCATCTTCATACTCATCTGCATCATCATCCATCATTAATGATGATGATGATGAAGATGATGATGATGATGTCATCATTGATAATGCTGATGATGATGATGACGAAGATGGTGGATGGTGATGAAGATGATGATGATGACATTGATGATGATGATGATGATGAAGATGATGGCCAAGATGATGATGGTGATGATGATGAGGATAGGGACGATGACGAGGAAGTGGGGGATAACGATGATGATGACTATGGAAGTGATGATGATGACGTGGATGATGACGATGACGAGGATGATAATGATGAGAATGATGATGACGAAGATGATTATGATGATGATGATGATGAGGATGATGATGGTGATCATATTCATCTTCGTCAACATCATCATCTTCATCTTTGTACTCATCTGCATCATCATCCATCATCTTCATCATCATCATCATTGATAATGATGATGATGATGAAGATGATGATGGTGATGAAGATGATGATGGCTGATGATGATGTCGATGATGACGATGTTGATGATGAAGATGATGATGAAGATGATGACCAAGATGATGTCGAGGAGGAGGAGGAGGAGGATGATGATGATGATGAGGAAGTGGGTGATAACGATGATGATGATGATGGTGACGAGGATGATGACGATGAAGAGGATGATGATGATGAGGATGATGATGATGATGCTGAAGATGACGAAGATGATTATGATGAGGAGGAGGACGAGGAGGAGGAGGAGGAGGCTCCTTGTAGAGGGATAGTGTCATGGATTCTATGTGTTATTGATGACGTGTGAGGTCTAGAATTTTCATTTAAGGCCCAGGTGGAATTCAATTGCGCTCAATATGTTTCAATAAGATCTCGAGGAACCGATTTTCATTCTTCGATGATGTTCAATGCTTTTCAACATATCCATGGTCTTGCATGGTAGGTTGAGGATGCATTCATGGCATTCGATCTTTACAAAAGATGTGTTTTGTCAAAATGAAATTCAATTTGCTTCTTTGATGAAACCTCCTCTACAAGACTTCATTTATTGCATGAATGTCACAGACTCACAGAAACTCTAAACAACACTCAATGGCATGCAACTATAACCACAAACCAAGAAGAGGTTGATTTTATGCATTGATATAGAGAGGTGGTAGTAGGCAGACAATATGGAGAAACATTGAGTTAGAAAAAACATTTGGACCAAAGTACCACAATGCTTATTAATAAAATTAAAAAAAACAAGTTTTGGCTCATGAATTGTGGTTTATCACCACGTTTCTCTTCGACACTCGCCATCAAAATACGTATAAAGATAACATGTCTTTACATCCTCTTCCTTTTAAATCCTCATCGCATAGTAATAAATAAGGATTATTATGCATGCACATCCTCACCTTACAATGTCAATTGGGTCCAGGCACATAGACAACCGTAAATTATCAAATGTGTCAAATAGTAAGCCTTTCCAATAAAAATTAAGACCCACCCTTCAAACTTAATCACCGAGTCCAGTTTATGCAAATATTTTCGAAGTGGGGGGAAGGTTTGGCATTAAATGGTGTAAACGTTGGGGAATAAATGGTTTATATGTTGTACAAGGGCGTGTGCACGCGTTTGGGCACGTGCGCGGGTTTGGGCCCTATGCGCATGTTTTAACACATGTGTGCGGCCCTGTTACGAGTTTAAAAAAAACAGAGCTCTCTCTTTCCTGGGAATTCTACCAAAATCACGAGTTTCACTTCTTCCGCGGTTTTCAAGCTCTCATAGGTTGCTCATTGGCTCTCACAGGTTGATCTATTGGACACAAAATCACCCTTGGAATCTATCAAACATATTCAGTGTTCTTGGAATCTAGTGCATTCATTCAAGCTACCAGTTTCCATTGCAAGTGGAGATCATTTCTATAGAGGTATGGTGAATTGTAAATCTGTCTTTTCATTCACAAGATTTGAGATGATCCCATTCCTTTTTGTTTTTGTCATATTCCCACAACAATATCCATGCATAGACAACAATGAATTTGATAAGAAGATTTCCCAAGTTCACATCTAAAAAAACTCATATGAACACTATACAAGATTAAGTATGCAACCTCCTCATTGTGTAATTAGTTCCCAAGTTAATTTTGTTCTTTTCACCTCATATTATGCTAGCAAAAAAACCATACACTCATTAAACATAACTAAAAATATCACTTCAACTCATCCACAAAACCTCAACTCTCTCATCTCTTATTCAATACCATTGTATGGAATGAGGATATCTGTAAGTATATGCACCTTTCCTTTTTCTATGAATCCAAATATGATATTTTTCATACATATTTACCATCCTTACAATATCCCCTCAACTCTAACAATGATTTTTTTTCCAAAAACCAAGACTTCCCCACTTCATGCTCTATTCAACATGATGATTGTTGGTATAGTCCTTAGTTCCCCACTCTCCAACACCTCCCCACCCTAGATATTGCACATTGAAAGGTCAAATTATATTTCTCCTAATCACCCTTCCCAAGACCATGATCTTTGTTAGAAACCTTTGCATCCTCCTAAAGGTTTTGCACAAAACAAGGTATACATTCATTCTATTGTGATGCATTGTTGAATTCAACCATGGGTAGTTTAAACTCAAAACCACATTCTATCATCTCAAGGTTTATAGATCTAAGGAAATAGTTTGTTGTTGTTTCTTCAACTCCTTAATGTGTTATATAACCTAGTAATTTACGATGGTAAAGGAAATTGCCTCAAATGGAAGGATATACCATTCCACTAGGAAGACAAAGCAATCAAACTAGGTGCAAAGTCCTAGAATTGATAACATTAAGGGAGAAAGCAAAAAATGCAATTAATTAAGGTTACCTTATTTGATGTAGAAAAACTATCAAACTATTCGCAAGGCATCTCTAGCCATCTCTATTGTAGGGTGTTACTACCATAATTTTTATGAATTCATGGCTAGGCAAGACACTAGTTTCTCCTCTCTACACTTGACAAAACATCATCTATATTGATTGGAATTGTAAGGGATAATGATGTTTATTTGAACACAAATAAACTAACATAGTCTGTAGTTGTATATGTTAATTTGTAAAGTGATAAGCTATGTTGGAATGTGTCAGGTTCATTGTATAATCGCACTAATATCTTATTTGTTGTTTCTTTTGCTGGGGTAGGCCTAATAGTTCTGTTAAAGATATTTTTGGAGATGGGAAACTCACGAAATGCAACAAAAAAAAAATAGAAGGAATCTGCCCATTGAAAAGATCAATGACTTAAGAGAAAAGGCCAGGTTGGGAATGGAAAGATTGAGACATGGTCCTATCATTACCCCAGATCCTGCCACTGATCCTAACACAATTGTTGACATGACAACCTCTTGTTCAGAACCACGGGTAAAGCGGTCGTGTCCAATAGACCCAACTCAAATTCCAACATCAACACAATCTCCAACCAACAATCCATCAACGAGTCATTCTGAAGTTCCTCACGGCACAAGAATTTTGGGAGATGCTGCATGTGTAGAGATGGACATACAAGCCTTGCTTAATTTTCAATCTCCCCAAGATGACCACAACCCTGTCGACCACACTCCCATTATGGCCCAATCTATGAACGAAGCACCACAACAAACAAGCTCCGGTATTCATGTCTCATGTCCACCTTCCCTACCTCGACTATCCAGTGCAAGAAGAAGAACTCCTAGACGTATTCATGTGGATGAGAGTGCTATGTCGGGGCTTGAAGGCAAGTTGCCAAAATGCACTATCGAATGGCAATGCAACAAAATTGTGAAAGAATATTTTGAATCCAAAGGTGATGCATGTAAATGTCAATTATTGCTATGTTTGTTAAAGTCACGTTCTTTAGCTGTTGTTAGGAGAATTTTGGGAATAAAGATGGTTAAAATTTCAGAGGCCAACAGTCATATTGTTAGAAATCTCCAATCTGCATTTAATGCGATTGGGAAGAAGTCTCATACAAAAGATATTTGTGCGCTTCGTCGTGTTTTAGTGGAATAAGTTGTAAGCAAGTCCACAAGGAAACGTCGCCTGCTATCACACACTTCTCACATACTCAAATTATAAAGAAAAACTATTAAAAAGTACTCTATTATAAGAGAAAATCTTGACACTCCGGGTGGAAACGATTGTTGGGATTTTGTTGGTAGGTTGCCTCGTGTAGATAGGAAGCTAATTGATGCTTTTAAGGAGTTAGTACAAAAGTTTTGGCATGATCATACTAGACCTTCTTCAAAC
Organism: Larix kaempferi; assembly: GCA_027924585.1. NCBI lineage: Eukaryota > Viridiplantae > Streptophyta > Pinopsida > Pinales > Pinaceae > Larix > Larix kaempferi. Next base: position 39,242,952 of record BSBM01000904.1, on the reverse strand, counting down.
CAAAGAGACATGCTAAAACTGAGAAAAGGTTCTACTGAACGTGAGCACCATGTTAAACACTTCCTTGACACCACACAGACTGAACTCTATGAGAGATTCAGGAACGAGCACACACAATTGAACCTTGGCCAAAGGTCCTTTGAGAAATGCAAACCATGGTACATTCGTATATGCATTGATCGAAACACTTGTTGTTGTAGATACCACGTAGAATATGAATATTATTATGACACATATAAACATATATTTTGTGATTTGCATACTAACATTGTGCAGGGCTGCAATGAATCCATACTGCCACCGAATGCATCAAGAGACTTTATCCACAACATCATGTGTCCAAGGCCCGAAGGACAAAATTATTATAAAAAATCGTGTCTATATGGGACATGTTCTATGTGCAGTGGGTTTTCTCTTTTGAACCGTTGCATTCATGAAAGCAAGGACATAGAATTTGGCATGATGGGTGCGGAGATGCAGAGCTTCAAGTACGTGACCTATCAATTAGACAGTGTCAGAGAATGTAAAAATATTGCATTGGTAAAGTCACAGGTACAAATGAATATTGCATATTTTTCATATTACATGTTCAATTTATGGCATATACATTTTTTCAAAGGCCACATTGTAATATTTCCCTTGTTTCCATGGTAACAGGTACTAGTATGTGACTTCTTGATGGAATTCTACGAGAAAATCGAGCAGTATGTTCAACATGTGCATGTAGCACGATGGCAAGATGAGCAGTACAGAAAATGCAGGGACACATTTCCTGTTGGAACCATAGTGTCAATTGTGGATTTTGTAGAAAATTACACCCTTCAGCCACAAAATGAAATCCAGAGTCAATACTACCATTCAGACCAAGTCAGCATCATGGTACGTATTATGTATAGGCATGGGCCAGAGAGCAGCAATGACAAGAGGATAATACTGAAGGAGACAAAATTTTACAGAAGTGATGATAGAACCCATGATCTGCATTATGTGCAACATTGTTTTCGAATTTTCTATGATCAGTTGAAGGAAAGAGATATACAGATGGATTGGCATTGGATATGGTCGGATGGTTGTGCGGTCCAGTTCAAAAATGCCCAAGTATTCCAATGGATGAGTACTTTGCATAAGACTTGCAATGTGTCGCATATCTGGAACTATTTTGAGACCGGGCACGGCAAAGGTGAGCATGATGAGGCCGGTGCATGCATCAAGACCGCACTACGAAGGTAAGAGATGAGGTTTGATAGGGAACCTCATATTCGAGATGCAGAATCCATAGTTCAATGGTGCTCCGCAACAATGTCAGAACGAGCAAGAGATCAACAAACATCATCGGTGGCAAGATGTGTGGCGAGAATTTTTTGGCTAGTGGTTGACATAGATCGATCGCGTTCCTATAGTTGCGGCACAGTACAAGGAACACATGGATTTCATTCAGTTCGAAGCTCAAACAACCACTTATTTGAAATATGGATGCGAAAGCTTGCATGCTTTTGCAACCCTTGCAGTAGCGGCGAATGTGATGAATGCGAATGCATGGACTGGGTTGAAGAATGGGATCATGTGTCACTTGCAGCAGACCAACATGCAGTTGTTGAAACAACCCTATTAGAGGAGGGCCAATCAGTGATTTCTACAGACTATGACCATATCTCTGATCTTGTACAACCAGGACACATATACGTAGTTGTTGCACCAAAAGGCAATGAATGGGGCATGGATTATTGGTTGGCACGGTGCATCCAAGGTAAGCAAACCCTCTACGGATCATTAATCGATGATGAAGGAATTGAATTTCCTACTGGATCGATGGTGGTTAAGAGGGAATATCTTACACTAGATGGGAAGTCAAGAAAGACTAGCGAGCATGTATTCATGGATTACAGACCAGGTTCAGTGGTGTATCGCTTCACAAACTTGATCATTGGCACAAAAATCCATCTTCAGACAATGTCAAGCAAGAACTCAACCAAGGTATGCTACTACCTGCCTCATTCAGAGCACGAGAGATTGATGGAGACAATTAGCAACAGAGAGGATCCAGATGGATTTATTGAATGAGGCCAGTCAACTTTACATAAGAGAAAGAATTGCATCAAAGAATTTAATGTTCTACATCGAGGTATGTGTAGTTTTATGTTATTTCGTTGGTACATGCATTTTTTGTTGATACATACATACATACATGTCTTTGCCTATGTTTTTTATTTTTCCTATATGTATTAAACTATTCCATGCTTCTCTTTTATGTTGAATAAAATGGTGATGTGATTTGGATCAAATTTGAGTAAATTGAGTTAGTATTTTCTTAAATATATCTATTTATGTTTGTAGCATTTGAAGATACTGGTTTTGATAGGTTCTCAAGATTAGAATTACCTAGGTTTTAGGAAATTTTTTGAAGTACATAGTCTATTACAATGGTCTTGAAAATTTAACTTGGTAGATGAAACCTTCTAGGAATCCATGTATGGATAGAAGGGTCTTCCACTTGGGGTAGGGAGTTATCATCAGGTTTCAAGGGTGGTATTTTTGAGATCTATACTTGAGAGGGACTTGTCATCATGAAAGATAACCACTTAGAGGGACTTGTCCTCATCATCACCAACATCATCTCTAGGCTCCTCATAAACATATCCATTATCATTGTCTTCTTCATCATCACCATCACCATCACCACCATCGTCAACGTCTTCATCATCACCACCATCATCAACGGCTTCATCATCGCCACCATCTTCATCATCATCATTAACTCTAAATCTAACCCCAATTCAATTTCCTTCTATAACTCTAGCCCCAACCCTCACCCAAACCCTAGCACTAATCCATCTTCTTCATCATCGCCATCACCATCACCATCACCGTCACCATCACCATCATCGTCACCATCACCATTGCAGAGTTGGCCCCCATGTGAAAAAATTGCACACTCCCTCACTGAGAAAAACCATAGTTTCCAAGATGGACATACAAGATGGCACCTGGGCCACAGGACTGGACAAGAGGGGCACCTCTGGCGCTATCCCGATGTCCTGAATCCAATGGAGTCGATGGTTTGTTGAACAGAGCCACCGTTGTCATTCTATGGCTCGTTCCGTCTCGCATCCAAAAGGCCTTCAGGGACACCTATTGGATACCTATCGGGGGCATAGAAGTCCAACCGTGCAGTAAAACCGGGCTCCGGGGAGTCTTACAAGTGTGTCTAGGTAGGTTTTGGCTAGGAACGCTGGCTGTAAGTGCCCGACAGATGATTTTGCAGAGTTCACCCCCGTGTGCAAAAATTGCACACTCCCTCATTGAGCAAAACCCTAGTTTCCAAGATGAACATTCAAGATGGCACCGGGGCAATGGGACCTGAGGGGAGGGGTGCCCCTGGCACTATTTCGGTGTCCTGAATCCAACGGAGTTGACGGTTCATCGATCGGAGCCACGGTCATCATTCTAAGGCTCGTTCTGTCTCGCATCCAAAAGGCCTTCGGGGAAACCTGTTGGATACCTGTCGGGGGCATAGAAGTCCAACCGTGCGGCAAGAACAGGTTTTTGGGAGTCGTGTAGGTGTGTCTAGGTAGGTTCCGGTTGGGAACGCTAGCCATAAGTACCCGCTGGACGATTTTCCAAAGTTGACCCCAATGTGAGGGCCATCCAAATTTGCTCAAGGGGGCCATTTCGTCTCCGGAGGCCCCCGAGCATGCGTGGCCACCGTGGATAGGTCCACTGTGGCCACATGGACCTATGGGGGCTAACAAAATCCAAATCTGCTCATCGGTTTGGGTTCCGTGGCCCCGGGGCAAATCCTCCAGGTGTCCCTAAACGGCCCCGGGGTGCCCGACTAGAATGCCTGTGGCACCCGGACCGTGGCTCAGTTTGTGAATCCATCGACTCCGGTGAGTTTCAACTAGGGGACCCCCCACAACATCCCTTGAAGACCCAGAAGCGATGCCAATGAGCCATCTCCGGAGCTAGGGTTTTGCTCAGTGATGGGCATTCCAAATTTGCTCAAGGGGGGCATTTCTTGTTTGGAGGCCCCCGGGTGTGCGTGGCCATCGTGGACAGGTCCACAGTGGCCATGTGGACCTGTGGGGGCCGACAGAATCCAAGTCCGCTCGTCGGTTTGGGTTCCGTGGCCCCGAGGCAATCCTCTAGGTGTCCCTGAATGGCCCCGAGGTGTCCGACTAGAATGCCCGTAGCACCCGGACCGTGGCTTAGTTCGTGAATCCGTCGACTCCGACGGGTTTGGGACGGTGGGTTTCAGCTAGGGGACCCCCCACAGCGTGCCTCGAAGACCCAGAAGCGGTGCCAATGGGCCATCCCCAGAGCTAGGGTTTTGCTTAGTGAAGGCCATTCCAGATTCCCTCAAGGGGGCCATTTCTCATTCGGAGGCAGAGGAAGATCAATTTTCGACAAAAAAATGTAGATATTACATGTGGAGGCAGCGGTTTCCCATGGAAAACGAGTGTAGGGTTGAGCAGAGGAAAGATGTTGGGAAATGGGCTATTACATTAGCTTTTCCGATGGGAAAGCGGTTTACAGAAGAAAATATGGCGGCTGTAGGTATATATGCATTTTTTTCGACGGAAATAGGATTTCCCTTAGAAGAAAAGCATATATACCTACAGCCGTCAAAGCATAGATATCTACAGCCGCCCATCGGAAAAGCCAATGTAATAGCCCATTCCCCAACATCTTTCCTCTGCTCAACCCTGCATTCGTTTTTCACAGGAAACCGCTGCCTCCACATGTAATAACTACATTGTTTTGTCGAAAATTGATCTTCTTCTGCTAACTACATTGTTTTGTCGAAAATTGATCTTCTTCTGCCTCCAGACGAGAAATGGCCCCCTTGAGCGAATCTGGAATGGCCTTCGGGTGCTATGGGAATTCTAGTGGGGTACCCCAGGGCCATTCAGGGACACTTTGGGCATTTTCTCCATGGTCCCAGACCCTCCAGAGTCGACGGATTTGTGAACCGAGCCACGGTTTGGGTGCCACGGGCATTCTAGTCAAGCAACCCGGGGCCATTCAGGGACACCTTGAGGATTTGCCCCAGGGCCACGGAACCCAAACCGATGAGCGGACTTGGATTCCGTCGGCCCCCACAGGTCCACGTGGCCATTATGAACCTATCCATGGTGGCCACGTATGCCCAGGGGCATCCGGATGAGAAATGACCCCTTGAGCAAATATGGAATGGCCATCACTGAGCAAAACCCTAGCTCCGGAGATGGCTCGTTGGCACTGCTTCCAGGTCTTCGGCGGACACTGTGGGGGGTCCCTTAGTTGAAACCCGTAGTCCCGGACCGGCCGGAGTCGACAGATTCATGAATCGAGCCACGGTTCAGGTGCCACGGGCATTCTAGTAGGGCACCCCAGCGCCGTTTAGGGACACCTAGAGGATTTGCCTTGGGGCCACGGAACCCAACCCGGCAAGAGGACTTGGATTTTGTCACCTCCCATAGGTCCATGTGGCCATTATGGACCTGTCCACAGTGGCCATGCATACCCGAGGGCATCCGGACGAGAAATGGCCCCCTTCAGCAAATTTGGAATGGCCATCACTGAGCAAAACCCTAGCTCCGAAGATGGCTCATTGGCATTGCTTCCGGGTCTTCGAGGGATGCTGTGGGGGGTCCCCTAGCTGAAACCCACTGTCTCGGACCCGTCGGAGTCAATGGATTCATGAACCGAGCCACGGTCCGGGTGCCACTGGCATTCTAGTCGAGCACCCTGGGGCCATTTAGGGACACCTAGAGGATTTGCCCCGAGCCCACGGAACCCAAATCGGGGAGCGGACTTCAATTTCATCGACCCCCACAAGTCCACATGGTCACAATGGACCTATCCACGGTGGCCACGCATGCCCGGGGGCCGCCAAACAAGAAATGGCCCCCTTGAGAAAATTTGGATGGCCCTCACATTGGGGTCAACTTTGGAAAATTGTCTAGCGGGTACTTATGGCTAGCGTTTCCAACCGGAACCTGCCTAGACACAACTACATGACTCCTCGGAACCTGTTTTTGCTACACAGTTGGACTTCTATGCCCCTGGCAGGTATCCAGCAGTTGTCCCTGAATGCCTTTTGGATGTGATACGGAACGAAGCATAGAATAACGACCGTGGCTCTGATCGATGAACCGTCGACTCCGTTGGATTCAGCATGCCAGGATAGTGCTAGGGGTTCCCCTCCCCTCCAGCCTGGTGGCCCTGCCCTCATCTTGAACGTCCATCTTGGAAACTATGGTTTTGCTCAGTGAGGGAGTGTGCAATTTTTGCACACGGCGGTAAACTCTGGAAAATATTCCACCGAGCACTTGTGGCTAGCGTTCCCGGCCGGAACCTACCTAGACACACCTTCAGGATTCCCTGGAACCCGGTTTTGTTGCACGGTTGGAGTTCTACTCCCCCGGCAGGTATCCAACAGGTGACTGTCCCTGAAGGCCTTCTGGCAGCGAGACAGGATGAGCCATAAAATGAAGACTGTGGCTCGGATCAACGAACCGTCGACTCTGTTGGATTCAGCACACCGGGATAGTGCTAGGGGTGCCCCTCCCCTCCGGCCTAGTGGCCCCGCCCTCATCTTGTACGTCCATCTTGGAAACTAGTTATTTGCTTAGTGAGGGAGTGTGCAATTTTTGCACACGGGGGTCGACTTTGGAAAATCGTCCAGCGGGTACTTATGGCTAGCATTCCCAACTGGAACTTGCCTATACACACCTACACAACTCCCTGGAACCTAGTTTTGCTGCACAGTTGGACTTCTATGCCCCCTGCAGGTATCAAGCAGGTGTCTGTAAAATTAGTCACAATAGATCTAATGAACAAGTAAATCAATCACAATAGATGAATATAGAAAATATGGTGTAAAACTCTGCAAAACATGCATCAGTGCTCAATATCCCAGTAAGGGGGAATGATTATAATAGAATACAGTAAAAATGACTGAGCAATTCTAATTGCCTAAGGAATTCATTTGAATCACTGAATGGAGTAGCTTGACTCCAACTAGGAGTCCTCATCATTAATCAGTGGTGGTCATCAATGCATAAGAACCAGTCATCCAGGTTTCAATTTGAGTCTAATTGAGTGTAACATGTGTAACTGAAGTGTGTAGCACTGATATAGGGAAGTGGGCTAAGTGGAGGGCACATGGGAGGCTAACTAAAGTCAGAACAAGTCATCTAGTCAATCTGGAGGTCCAACAGAAGTGAAACAGTCAGTCGGGAGTGAAACTAGCCTCAAATCAGGGAGAATCGGATCTAACTGAGTGTAACTGAAGTGGAACTGCAGTGGTAGGTGAAGAAGTGCGCCCTTCTTTGGTAGTAGGTGAGAAGTGGGCACTTTCCTGACTAGGAGGGCTAAAAAGCTAAAGTAAGTGGCTCTCGGGTTCTAGAATAAGGTGGCTAAGGTGGTGGAGGCATCAACCTGGTCACTGGGATGCATGCAAACCCTAGAATTTGCATGCAAACACTAATTGCATGCAAGATCCTGAAAAAGATGATGTGGATATCCGAACACCCCCCCTCAAGCTAGACTATGATGTGCAAAAAATAATGTGGGGCCCTGGTAACTAAGACCAAAGGTCACCCCAATACAATAATCCAAAAAATGCTGAAAATAAACTAAGTGAGGAAAGAGGGAAAACCTAGTGGGAAGAAAGCCCCCCCTCAAGCTAAAGCATAATAATGGATCAATCTGTCTCCACCATGATGGAACTCACCCCCAACAGTGAACGGAGGTAAGATAAGTTCTTCTCAGTGAAGCTCTTGGTGAAGATGTCTGCAATTTGCTCATCAGTAGGGCAATATTGCAGAATGATGGTGCGATCATGCACCAACTGTCAAATGTAATGCATATGAATCTCAATGTGTTTGGTCCTCTGCCGCTGAACTGGATTTGTGGAGATCTTGATAGCACTTTGATTGTCACAAAATAGGACAGTCGAAGTAGTGCCACCAAAACCAAACTCGGAAAGAATACCCTGCAACCAAACTGCCTATATGCAGGCATTGACTGCCCCTCGATACTCTGCCTCTACTGTAGAAAGTGCAATGGCTGCTTGCTTTTTGCTAGACCAGCAAATAGCACCATGACCAATCATGAAAACATAACCGGAAGTGGACTTCCGATCAATGCTATCACCTGCCCAATCTGAATCAGTAAAACCAATGAAATCAAGCTCAAAATCTGTAGCATAATGTATGCCAAAATGTTTCGTACCTTGCACATACTGCAAGATCCACTTGGCTGCCCGCCAATGAAGCTCATGGGGATGCTGCATATACCTTGACACAGCACTCACGGCATATGAAATATCAGGCCTTGAGTGTGTCAAATAAAGTAGTGAACCAATCAACTGTCGATACATACTGCAATCTGCAAGCGGTGTAGAATCTCCCTCCTCGAGACTGATTCCTAAGAGGAATGGGAATGGGGCTGCCTTACATTCAACCATATTAAACTTCAATAACAAGTCGAAAGCATATTTTTGCTAAGATATAGTGATCCCATCAAAATTTTGAGCTATCTCCAAGCCCAAAAATTGACTCAGCAAGCCCAAATCGCTCATGTCAAAAGCTAGATTTAGGGCAGTTTTCAGCTTGTTTATTGAAGTAAGAGTGCTACCAGTAATGAGAATATCATCAACATAAAGTACAATAACCAACAAATTACCTTTAACTCGCTGAAGATACACATTCGGATCAGATTTGCATCTTTGGAAATTTTGAGAAAGAAGGAAGGAGTCCATCTTTGCGTACCAAGCTCTTGGGGCCTGTTTTAACCCATACAAAGATTTCTTCAATCTGCAAACTAATGATGGATCTGATGTGTAGCCCTCTGGCTGCTTCATATGTACCTCTTCAACAAGGTCTCCATGTAGAAATGCACTCTTCACATCCATGTGGTGCACTTCCCAGTGCTTGGATGCGGAAATAGCCAAAACAAGGTAGATGGAATCCATCTTTGCAACCGGTGCAAAGGTCTCAGTGTAGTCCACTCCTTGGACTTGGGAGAAACCTTTTTCCACCAACCTTTCTTTGTATTTGCTGATAGAACCATCAGTAGCAACTTTCGTGTGGTAGACCCATTTACACTTTACTAATTTTCTTCCAGGTGGAAGAGAAACTAGCTCCCATGTGTTGTTCTTTTGAAGAGAATTGTACTCTTCATCCATGGCACTTTGCCATCTCGGATCTCGGTGGGCAGAATAGTATGATGTGGGATCTGAACCAACCATCAAATAACAAATCTCAAGAAGTAATGGATCAGCAATAGAAAGAGCCATACCTGCTCTTTGAAAGTCTACTCTTGTTCATCTCGGATCAACAGGATTTCCAAGGTTCGAACCAGCAGATTGAAGAGTGTTTTGGGCCCACTTTGGTAACTGAGGAGGATCATAATGGTCAGATTCCGAACCTGATATGTCATGATCATAATGTGCTTCTAAAATATCAGAAATATCAGAACTCATACCTTCATTATCTCTGCACGGATCTTCTTCTGGTGAAGGTGGTGAATCGGCAGTCTCTTCCTCGACTAGTTGCAATTCTTGAAGCGGTTCTTCAAATTACACACTGCGCTCTATGAATATCTTTTTAGATCTGATATCCATGAGTTTATATGCTTTTGATTCTTCTCCATATCCTATCAGTATGCACTCAATACTTTGTGGATCCAAAGCTCGTCTCTTCTTGGATGGAATTCTAGCCCATGCAGTAGAGCCAAAAACTCTCAAATTTGACACATCTGGTTTGTGACCAAAGAATGCTTTGAAAGGTATCATACCTTTCACGGATGAATGTGGAACACGGTTCTGTATGTATGCAGAAACATTGATTGCTTCAGCCCAAATATTTGCAGCCAAACCTTTTGATTCAATCATGCATGTAGCCATCTCTTTCAGTGACCGATTTTTCCTTTCCGCTACACCGTTCTACTGGGGTGTGTAGGGAACTATATGTTGGATCTGAATTTCGCTTTGGGCACAAAGTTGCAGCAACTTGGCCTTGATATATTCTCCACCATTATCAGATCTAAGAGCTTTGATCTTGCTCTTAGTGGCAGTCTCAACAGAAGCCTTAAAATCCTTGAATTTTCCAAGCACTTCTGACTTGTTTTTGAGAAAGAATGCCCATGTAAAGCGGGAAAAATCATCAATAAATGTCAAAACATACCTTGAACCATTTAATGACATATGGGGTAGCGGACCACTGATATCAGAATGTATCAACCCCAAAACTGTAGAAGCTCTACTAGCTTTTCCGCGATCGAATCTGTCCTCGGGGTGCTTCCCAATGATGCAACCAGTGCATATTCCCTTCGAGCAACGGAGTTGTGGAAGACCATCTACCATGGAATTGTTTGATAGTAGCAGCAAATACTTATAATTAAGATGTCCAAATCTTTCATGCCAAAGCCTACTAACCTCATTACCATGTGTGCGAAGAGCAGTGGGCTTTGCAAGCAGAATAAAATGTGAAAACTCATAGCATTTTGCAGTGTGGTTTGCCTTTTCGACTGCAACAAGTCTTCCACTTTTGATATCATAAATTTCAACTGTATTAGGGCTGAATGTAACTTGCTTCAGTTCACCAGTGTGTGTCATTTGATACACGGAAAGAAGATTTGAAGCCAAGGAAGGCACATAGAGAACATTCTGAAAGCTTCCATGATCTACATGAATCGTACCTTTGCCCTTTGAAGAATTTTTTGAGTCATCTCCCAAATGGATGGGGATGGAGCTGTTTGGATTGAATGAAGAAAAAGAATCAATATTTGCAGCCATATGATTCGATGCACTCGAATCTATCAAGAGAGTAGTGGGCTTCGAAACAGTTTCCATGAGTGCTTGTCCTCTTTCATGATCATCATTCCTATCCTTCTTCCTTGCACCGTCAGGAAGAGTTATGTTGTTCTTTTCCAAAAGGAAGGCCATTTGATCTATAGTCTTCTTCATACATGAACTTTCGGGATGAACGCCAGGGTTGCAATAAGTACATTTAGATTTTTGGTTACCTTCTTTGCCCTTTTGCTTGAACTTTGAATTGGATGGTGCATCCGTCTGTTTGCCTTTCTCTCTTTGCTTGTGAGGTTTGAATTTGGGCTTCTCCTTCTTTTGCTTTCCTTTACCATTCGAGATCTTGGGTCCTTGAACATATAGGGCTGAATATTTGGAGCTTATGGACCCCATTTGAATCAACTTGTCATGCTCTTTTGTGACAGACTCAATGAAGGCATTCAAGGTAGGCATCTTCCAATTCGGGGTAGTTAGCCGACCGGAATTGAAAGTAGAGACAAATACTGAATAATCTTTACCAAGCTTGCTAAGAATGCAGAGGATCAATGGTTTATCCTCTTTGATAACTCCACTGTTCTTCAACTGCAAGTTCAAGTTCTTGAATTTTGTGAAGAATTCATTTATGGTCTCAAAATTCTGAGGACTAAGGGCAATCAATTCATTCTCTAATTGAAAAGCCCTAAGCTCGTCCTGCTTGCCAAATAGTGTTTCAAGTTGCTCCCATATAGCTTTTGGAGTCTTCAATCTGCTGAGATGGAAGTGAAGATCTTTGGAGATGGAGAGACAAAGAAGACCATAAGCTTCATCAAGCTTGTTGTAGTGTTTGGTTCTATCTGACAAGTTGTTTGTCTCCAATTCAAGACCAAGAGTGACTCGGTAGTAACCTTTTGAACGTAATATGATCTCCATATCATCTTTCCAATCAAAATAATTGAATGGGGTGAGGATAGGCTTTGAAGAAGAGTATTCCATTACTAGGAGCGAGTGCACACTGATGTAGAGGAGCTTGCAAGGGTAGAGTAGCGAATGCAAATGATGGAGACAATAACCTGCAAATCACAATAAACCAAGAACAATGAGGTCGAACAATCCACCCTTTTAGAGTTGCATCACACCTGGGATTGGAGATCAAACAATGTTGAATGGGTCCAATGTATCAGATCCAGGAATTATGTGGAAACTCAAGCTTCTGGAATGGTATTAGATGTATTTTCAAGCTTTGCATGCACAGGAGCGAATGCCCTTGAGATCTTTCATGCCAAAACGTTTTACAATTTTTGAGCAATTCACTCAAATCTTCTTGTAAAAACACCTGTAGAAAAGAGATCTTGTCCCTACAATGGCTTTGATACCATGTAAAATTAGTCATAGCAGATCTAATGAACAAGTAAATCAATCACAACAGATAAATATAGAAAATATGGTGTAAAACTGTGCAAAACATGCATCAGTTCTCAATATCCCAGTAAGGGTGAATGATTACAATAGAATACAGTAACAATGACTGAGCAATTCAAATTTCCTAAGGAGGTCATTCGAATCACTGAATGGAGTAGCTTGACTCCAACTAGGAGCCCTCATCATCAATCAGTGGTGGTCATCAATGCACAAGAACCAGTCATCTAGGTGTCAATCTGAGTCTAACTGAGTGTAACATGTGTAACTGAAGTGTGTAGCACTGATATAGGGAAGTGGGCTTAGTGGAGGGCACATGGGAGGCTAACTGAAGTCAGAACAAGTCATCTAGTCAATCTGGAGGTCCAACGAAAGTGAAACAATTAGTCGAGAGTGGAACTAGCCTCAAATCAGGGAGAATCAAAGCTAACTGAGAGTAACTGAAGTGGAACTGCAGTGGTAGGTGAAGAAGTGCGCCCTTCTCTGGCAGTAGGTGAGAAGTGGGCGCCTTCCTGACTAGGAGGGCTAAAACTCTGAAGTAAGTGGCTCCCGAGTGCTAGAATAAGGTGGCTAAGGTGTTGGAGGCATCAACCTGGTGACTGGGATGCATGCAAAGTGCATGCAAACCCTAATTGCATGCAATATCTTGAAAAAGATGATGTGGATATCCGAACAGTGTCCTTGAAGGCCTTTTGGATGCGAGACGGAACAAGCCATAGAATGACGACTGTGGCTCCGATCGACGAACCGTCAACTCCGTTGGATTCAACACGCTGGGATAGTGCTAGGGGTGCCCCTCCCCCCCAGCCCGGTGGCCTCTCCCTCATCTTGTACATCCATCTTGGAAATTAGGGTTTTTCTCAGTGAGGGAGTGTTCATTTTTTGCACACGGGGGCCAACTCTGGAGAATCACCCACCGGGCACTTGTGGCTAGCGTTCCCAGCCGAAACCTGCGTAGACACACCTGTAGGACTCTCTGGAGCCTGGTTTTACTACACGGTTGGACTTCTATGCCCCCAGCAGGTATCCAGCAGGTGTCCCTGAAGGCCTTTTGGATGCGAGATAGAACGAGCCATAGAATGACGACTGTGGCTCCGATCGATGAACCATTGACTCCGTTGGATTCAGCACACCGGGATAGTGCTAGGAGTGCCCCTACCCTCTGGCCCAGTGGCCCCTCCCTCATCTTGAACGTCCATCTTGAAAACTAGGGTTTTGATCAATGAGGGAGTGTGCAAGTTTTGCACACGGGGGTAAACTCTAGAAAATATTCCACCGCGCACTTGTGGCTAGTGTCCCCGGCCAGAACCTGCCTAGACACACCTGCAAAAATCCCCAAAACCTAGTTTTGTTGCACGGTTGGAATTCTACGCACCCGGTAGGTATCCAATAGGTGTCCCTGAAGGCCTTCTGGCAGCGAGATGGGACGAGCCATAGAATGAAGACCGTGGCTCAGATCGACGAATCGTTGATTCTGTTGGATTCAGCACGCCAGGATAGTGTTGGGGGTACCCCTCCCCTCCGGCCCGGTGGCCCCGCCCTTATCTTGTACGTCCATCTTGGAAACTAGGGTTTTGCTTAGTGAGGGAGTGTGCAATTTTTGCACACGAGGGTCAACTTTGGAAAATCATCCAGCAGGTACTTATGGCTAGCATTCCCAACTGGAACCTACCTAGACACACCTACACGACTCCCCGAAACCTATTTTTGCTACACGGTTGGACTTCTATGCCCCCGGTAGGTATTCTGCAGGTGTCCCTGAAGGCCTTTTGGATGCGAGACGGAATGAGCCATACAATGACAATCGTGGCTCTGATCGATGAACCGTCAACTCTGTTGGATTCAGCACGTTCGAATAGTGTTAGGGGTGCTCCTCTCCTCTGGCCTGGTGGCCCCGCCCTCATCTTGTATGTCCATCTTGGAAACTAGGGTTTTGCTCAGTGAGGGAGTGTGCAATTTTTGCACATGGGGGTCAACTTTGGAAAATCACTCACCAAGCACTTTTGGTTATTGTCCCCGGCCGGAACCTGCCTAGACGCACCTGTAGGACTCCCCGGATCCCACTTTTACTGCACGGTTGGAATTCTATGCCCCCGGCAATTATCCAGTAGGTGTCCTTGAAGGCCTTTCAGATATGAGAAGGGACGAGCCATAGAATGATGATCTTGGCTCCGATCGAAAAACCATCAACTCCGTTGGATTTAGGACACCAGTATAGTGCCAGGGGTGCCCCTCTCCTCTGGTCCCATGGCCCTGGTGCCATCTTGTACGTCCATCTTGGAAACTAGGGATTTGCTCAGTGAGGGAGTGTGCAATTTTTGCACACGGGGATCAACTCTGCAAAATTGTCCACCAGGCACTTATGATGATGATGATGGTGATGATGATGGTGATGGTGATGGTGATGGTGATGGTCATGGTGATGGTGATGAAGATGATGACGATGGAGAAGATGATGATGATGGAGATATTGATGAGGAACCTAGAGTTAGAGTTAGAGTTAGAGTTAGAGTTAGAGTTAGAGTTAGGGTTAGAGTTAGAGTTAATGATGATGATGGATATGGTGGTGATGATGAAGACATTGATGATGATGGTGATGGTGATGGTGACAGTGATGGTGATGGTGATGGTGAGGATGAAGAAGATGGCTTAGTGCTAGGGTTTGGGTGAGGGTTAGGGCTAGATTTATAGAAGGAAATTGAATTAGGGTTAGAGTTAGCATTAATGATGATGATGAAGACATTGACGGTGGCGGTGATGGTGATGGTGAGGATGAAGAAGATGGTTTAGTGTTAGGGTTTGGGTGAGGGTTAGGGCTAGAGTTAGAGTTAATGATGATGATGAAGACATGATGATGATGGTGATGGTGATGGTGAGGATGAAGAAGATGGCTTAGTGCTAGGGTTTGGGTGAGGGTTAGGGCTAGAATCATAGAAGAAAATTGAATTAGGGTTAGAGTTAGAGTTAATGATGATGATGAAGACATGATGATGATGGTGACGGTGATGGTGATGGTGATGGTGATGGTGAGGATGAAGAAGATGGCTTAGTGCTAGGGTTTGGGTGAGGGTTAGGGCTAGAGTTATAGAAGGAAATTGAATTAGGGATAGAGTTAGAGTTAATGATGATGATGAAGATGGTGGTGACGATGAAGACGTTGACAGTGATGGTGATGGTGATGGTGATGGTGATGGTGATGGTGATGGTGAGGATGAAGAAGATGGTTTAGTGCTAGGGTTTGGGAAGATGGTTTGGAAATATTTCTTCATTGAATCTCATAATTTTCCTATAAATCAAAGCCATCGGGTAGACTTGAAGAAGAGAATAATTGTAAGGTCGTGTGGGAAGAAAGAGCTTGGAGATCAAACACCTCATTCTCTCATCTTTACCATTCATTGTATTCATTCTTACTTGAGTTATTTCATTAAGGAAGTAAGTGTTCTTTAGTCAATATAGCTAGAGAGAGATTTTAATAAGGAAAATGACCCATCCCAAGGAGAGTGTTGGAGCTAAATTGCCTCAAATCATTTTTTCTCAAATGATGTTACACATTTGTATGCTTTTCCATTTGAAGAATATATGAGTTTTGTTTTTTCCATCCATTTATTGTATTTGAATTACATTCTTGTATTTAATATTATGATATGATTGCTTGCATGCTTCTTAGTTATTTATTTTCTATTATAGTACTCTCATGCTTGTCAAATAAATAACCATTGTATATTGCCTCGCTCACAACTTGGATATATTAACAAATTTTGCTCATCATTGCAACAAAATCCCTAAAATAAATTGACTACTCCATTTTGGGTTTAGAATCTTGATCAGTTAATCTTACTTACTAGGTTGTTTTTAGTTGTTTTCTAACCTCTAGTGACATGCAAAGTCATTAACTAGCATGAAAACTCACTTAGCAACCCTTGTAAGGAATCAAGGTTTTTGGAATTTTATTTTGCATGATCTTGGTGACTTGCACATTTTTTCTCTTTTTCTCAGAAGAGTTCAATGGTGGAATCCCTAATTTTCATTAGTGTTCCATAGTGGCCAATGTAATATTCATGCAAATTCATTTCATAGGAAGTGTAACTATTTACTTGCGTAACTTGCATAGTTATCTTTGTAACAAGTCATGAATTTTTAAATTAAATCACTTAAGGGATAGAAGGTGGAATCATAATTCCTAAGTGTCTAATCACATAAATGGATTATAATTTGTCATTTGCACATGGATTCATAACTAAGAGCACTATATACTACCTTTTGAATTGTTATTTTTATTTATATTATTTAAACTCATCTCAAAAGAATAGTTAAGAATTTAATCAATTACCACTTGCACTCATTTCCATTATGTGACGTCCCCTCCCATCGTTCCCGAGCAAGGCAGAGAACATGAAACTAAAACCACTTGCGCAGGTTTGGTAACTTATAGAATGTAAATGATTAGATGATTGTAAACAGTCATTCAATAAACCATAAACATTTAGGATATGTTGTGTGTAATTGCTTAAGACAAATTTGTGAAATAATAACCATTCAAATAACATGCAATTAACACTATGATCCATAGATGAGAGTTCTGAATCGAAGACAAAATCATGTATGCAAAAATGTAATCAAGGACAAACTCATATATACAAGTGCAAATCCATCTATTAATATGCAAAAATGATCCAATCATGTACAATTTTTGGAAAAATGGAACATCGTTCCCAGTGTCTATATAATGGCAACTCGTGCCCCGTACAAAAAAAGGCAACTCGTGCCCTATACAAAATATGGCCCATGGTGCCCTGTACAAAATATGGCAACTTGTGCCGAAAATGCCACATCATGGCTACTGTACATAGGAGGGTCTCTCAATCCTCCTGCCCACCTTCAAAGCTCCCAAGTGCATCTCCAAAATCAATCTTCCTCTTCTTCGTGCTAGAGGAAGCTGGGTCCTTATGACGTCTTTGAGCACGTCCCCCTGAGCCTTGAAATGACAACAATAATATGTCAACTTTTCCTGGCAATTATACAAGTATAAAACATAATTTCAAACTAAAAATAGTTTTCAAATCTTGGATAACTCACCGCATGCGATACTGTAAGTCATGAGGGGGTCTCCCTCCTCTGTGATCCAAATCTCTTGGCAATGCCACCCTACAACATTTAGAACAATCAAATCAATGCTGAAACTAGATGCATATAGTAATTTTCGTTAAAATTGAACGAGTGTTAAATGATAAACTAGTCAATCTCACCGTGAAAAAAATTGGTTGGTCTTCGGGGCTAGCGGATGGAGTAGTCGACTGGACATCCTGCTTTGATGCTAGGGTGGACGGTAAAGGGGAGGATGTAGCCACATCAACAGTGGCTACACCACTGGGGGTAATAGTGGAAGAAGGGGGTGTGGCAGGAGGAGGCATGGATTGGGGTGGGGGAAGTGGAGATGTAGATCTAGGGATATAAACCCCAACTGGCTATAGTATGGATGGGCGCACCCTGGAAGGGGAAGAAAGTGTGGTGGGGGAATGTGGGGGGAGGCGAGGTCTGTGTTGCGATAGAGGGATGGGTGGTGTGCCATGGTCGGATGGGGGAGGGTGGGAACATGGGAAACTAATACGGAGGTGGAGCTAGATATGATGTGTAAGGGGAGCTGGATGGAATTGTGGTGCTATATAGGAGGGGGGGGCTGGATGGAAGGGGTTTGGGAATGGGGCATGTATTCCAAGGGATACAACTGGCATATAGGGTGGCCGAAAGATTGGGGAGGGAGGAATATTGGCACTAGCAGGCTGAGGTGCTCGCACCTGCATACACATTTATAACTTCATGGTTTAATATACAAAAATATAAATATGCACAGACAAGTCATCATATTTGAAATTAAATTTATGCTTTAATACACACAATACCTACGCATGGGGAGAACTGCTGGTCCCCGGTGGCGGTGGCTGGTCGCTGGAGCCCGTGGACACCTGTGCGAACACTACAATTTTTAGACTGAATTTATAAAAACAATATTAACAATATTAAACACAATGAGAATGAGAATGACAACGATGGTACTTAGAAAACATGACTGCAATAAATTTATATTCAAGTTAGATGATATCCAATATTCTGAAAGGATAGAAGGTGGCATGGCATGAAATTAAAATTAAATAAGGTGAGAGGGCATAGAAGGTGGCATGGTGAGCTTTTCCTTTTCTAGAGTCATCTCCATGAGTAGGTGAGATTTTCCTTTTCTAGAGTCATCCCCATGAGTAGGTGAGCTTTTCCTTTGGCCCTAGAGAGATGTGCAGTGTCTCATAAGCAAATGGAATTCATGTCCATTTACAAATTTGAATTGGAAACCTATGCAATGTGTTTGAGTTCTTAGTGAAGAGTTCTTAGGTTTTGATGTCTTCTTATAGATTTGTAGTTTCCTAGAAGCTTGATTCACCTAGTGGAAAAGTATTTGCATCCCTAGAGTGAGGATCTTGAGTCCCTTTATTTCCATAACATTTACATCATCAAATAAAATGGCATCTCATTGTTTAAATTTGCAAAGAGGTGCTAAATAGCAGTTTAAGTTAGTGTGCATGTTATTTAATACACTTTAGAGTGTTGATCGTTAGAAAAAGGAAGAAAGGGAAATATTTTTCATGGTTAACTTACTTACAAGCTTGAATGTGCCATGTTCTTTTGCATTGAATGAGTAATTATGTGTTCTTGATTGAATAGCTATGTTGTCAGAATGATATCACTTGATTGAAATCAAAGAAATCTTGAGTGAAATGAGTTAAATGAGTATTCTTGATGCCAAATCTTTTATCGAGTTGAATTTGAAGCAAGATAATAGCAAGGCCCCATAGACCATATTTGTAAGATTATCGCTCTTCCTTATGGGCCTTACATCATTTTCAAAAACTTTAGTGACAATACATGTGATAAGTTGTTTTACGTTGTTTATATGTCTTTCCTAATAGCATGTTTTAGGAGTAGTAGTATGATTACTTTCAGTCTCAAGTATTAGAATAAATTGGAAATCCCGTGATAATAAACTAGGGTAATAAGGACATGAGAAACATCAGGTTCTTGAATTTCTAGAAGCTTGGCCACTATGATTCTCTTTTGGCCACTATGAAGACGTTGACGGTGATGGTGATGGTGGTGACAACATTAATGACAAAGGCTTGAGGAATGGAAAAGAAGATGATGATGTGGATGGCTTGAAGAACACACATGGCATGAAGAACCATGGAGGTGGGCATTGGAGCCATTGGAACACCTAATGAGCCAAATGACCCATTTTGTGGTCATTTGTGGTTTAATGGAGCAGTGGAACCCTTGGTGATGGTCCATGCTACCATTTGATGATGGGCTTGATGTCCATTGAAAGCATGTTGATTAAATACTAAATGATTGACTCTTGATGGTGGAACCCACATTGAAACCCACATACAAATTGAATCAGCCCTTATCTAATGGCACTTACGATGGATGTTGAAGCCCTTGAACCTTGAACATGTCCATATGTGGAATCCTTGATGTATGGTGATGAAGACATAATGTATTGTTGCCTTGGGGTTCTTGGAATTGTTTGTGGTCTATTGTTGTGGGTGTGATGGAGCCCTTGCCCTTATAATTGCTTGACGAAACCTTTGATGCTGAAGTATTTAAACATGATGATGTAGAAGCCCACAAAAAAAATGAGGAAGTCCTAAGTTTCTAACATGGCATTTGATGTGGTTGTGTGAAGTCAAACCAAAACAAGCATGCAAATAAAACATTGTATGTGAACTATTATGTGTCCATTCAAAGGACAAAGTCGGCTCAACAATTAAAAATAAAAATAAAATGAAGTCGATTGAATATCATGTGATATGATGTGCATGTACAATAGAAAGACATGACGATCTAGACAGTATGAAGAGACTAATGATATTTTGGGCAGCAGTTTGGTGAAAGGAGAGAATGATGTATTTGTGTATATCCTGGTTAAAATTATGACAGAGTGATGATGAGCAGAAAGTGATATAAATGTGGATATATTTGATATCTTGACAGCAGAATGATAATTTGCCTATGGTTAATGATAGCTTGATGACAGATTAAAGATGTGAATGTAGATAGAATATCGATATGTTTGAGAAGATGATGGACATGATGAAACAGGGACAGAATGATGATTGAAGACAAGGTGTTGGCAACAGATTGATGAATGAGATGATGTGAATAATGACATGACCGTTATATGTATGATATGTGACAACTATGTAATCATAAATACAAGCAGGGTCTTGTATCCATTTTCTTAGTAGGATCTAAGAAAAACTAGGCTGGGTCCTAGATGATGAGTTGGTGCTCATTGTATCAGTTGGTGTTGAATTTCATCATGGTTGTAGCTGTTGAACCAAATACAAAAGATTACAAAAAATATATCTAGTCTCGTATTATGTGTTGATGTGTTTCATTAGTTGATAGTTAGTTCATTGATGAATATGATGTGAATGTGAAATGATGATATAAGAGTTGGTGATTGAAGGTTAAATTAAATAAAGTATAGGCTCACTGATTCACCCCCCCTCTCAGTGAGCATTGTGTCTAACACAAATGTTTATAGTTTTGTTAGGTTTTCATGTTTGATAAGGTTTCATTTTTTTTTTGTTGGGATTATACGAATTTACATCTCTCAAATAAATTAGACAATATTATAAACACAACTGTAAAATATGATGATAATATGGTAATTACTCAATGCTAATTAATTTGTAATTACCAAACACAAATTACTCGTAACTGGATCTAATTATTCAAAGTAAAGAAGTTACTTGTGTGTATGGTGCCGCAATCTCCTTTGCTACCGCCATGGCTCCATCGAGGTCAAAGGGACCGACGTCCTCCCACCTGGGGGGTGGAGACCCAACACCCAATAACTAAACATTAAAACAAATAAATTCAACAATGTGTAATTCAAAGTTAAATATATTAAACAATATGATATCAAATAAAATACAACAAATACTTGAACATTAAATAAAACAATAGCAAACCTGATCCATGAAGCTCCCTATGTCATGTTGCTACGTATCACCATGGAAAGAATGACCACAGTGAGAACAACGATGTGCCGTTGTTCCAGCAGAACTAGAAGGCCCCGCCTGGGTTCCACCTGTACCCGACATGTCTCGGCCACCACCCATAGACTATGCAGCTATATGTGTCTCATCGATGTCCTCCCGGCTCTAGGAAGACATGTTCACAAATTTGGTATGTCTAAGCAAGTCATGTGTGGCATGTCTGACGGAGTCATGAATCTCATCTAGACTGCTACCAAACCCGGGTGGCTGAGGAGGGGGGTTTGGCTCTCTCCTGACTGCAGGAGGTCCTCTAAGTAGGTTGCGGTGTGCCTTAGGTCGATCTTGGGCAGAGCCAATACCAACACCTTGAAACTCAGTGATGTCAAAATAGTTGACATGGTACCCTAGCTCAAACTCAACCCACAATTTCCAAAGGAAATACTGTGGGACCTCCAAATTGTTGCACGGGGCCTGTCAAACACCATGAACCACCTCTATCTCCAATTATCTCTCCATGATTCATAAATGCACCAGTCCATGCAAACCCGATTCCTTGTCAAAGCTGGAGGCTGTTCGGTCGAGGGAACTATGAACTTGCTATACAACTGGGCTTTGCTGATGTTGAGGTCTTTTATTTGCTCTTTGGACAACCCAGTGGAGTAGTGTTTCCTCATTCGAGCCCTGTATTGGCTCAAGTTTGTTATATCAATGTGTGAAATATTGATTGATTCAATAATGTTTTGAAGTGATGGAGCCAAGGAAACCCGAGAGGGTTCCCTGGTACTATTCAATTCATTACTTAGTGCCCTCAATTGATTTAAGTCTTGGTGTAATTGATCTTCATGGTTTTCGTTGGGTTCATTGGGTTCATTGTCGGTTCCCATATTCTCTTTTGGAGGTCGGGTTTCATTGGATGGTGGTGGTGTGTCTGACATCTTGTTAGGTGTGTAGATGGCCTGCAATTAAATTTCCTTGGTTTTTTAATGGATTGTAATTTTTTTTAAAAAATTCAAATTCAAATGGAAAACAAAAATAAAGACAAATTTGTGCTTTGAGGAGCACTTACCTGGAGAAGCGGAAGGCACCGTGGTGTAGGGGTGACTGCTTGGTGTTTATGACAACAGGGGTGCATGAGGACGCGTTTGCGGGGTTGAAGGTGTGCTCGCAGGTTGGTAATTTAGCTCACGGGTTTGATAAAAATGACAAAACCTGTGAGCTCTATTTTTTTTAATAAAAAAATAGAGGCGCACATGCACCACTAATGTGTGCGCGCCAATATGTGCGTACGCGTCAAGGGAGCATGCGCGCCCCTTTTGTCCACATGGACGTTTGACATTATCGAATCAGGGACATGTGCGCACCTTTGGAGGTGCGTGCGCATCCTTTTTTTTTCTGCTCACGCACCCTTGTTGCGGTTATTTTGGGTACCAGCTTCGTGCGGGTACCCAGTCAACATATACAAACTTATGTGTATGGACTGAAACCATATATTAGGGATGAACTTGAACTACTAAATGTATCAACCCTGGACAAGGCCAGACGCAAGGCAAAAATCATTGAGGAGAAATTCAAAAAAACATGGAACCAAAACCATGATAAAGATCGCAATTTCGTCCAAAATATCAAAGCCAACACAAAATATCGGCCACCACAGCTCTAAGAAGTGACAACAAAACCAATCTGGAATCCCAACGAATGAGAGAAGGAAAGTGTAAGTACTGTGGAGAGAAATGGGACCCAAGACATAGGTGTTTGAAAAAAGAAACCACCAAAAACCTATATCAATGTGAAGTAGAAGAGGAAGAAAAATCAGGCAGTGATGAATCTGACATAGAAGATACAAGTGACCTCCAAAATCCTCCCTCAGAGATAGAAGATGAAGATACGCCCAAGATATCAATTGTGGCCATAACCGGAATCCAGCAACCACAAACATTAAAACTTAAGGGGCATATCACGAATAACAGCGTTGTTGTCCTAGTGGAAACAGGAAGTACCCATAATTTTATCGATGTAAGTGTTGCAAAGAGGCTTAACCTTTTCATATATCCAGTACCTAACATGAAGGTAATGGTCGCAGATGGAAAGAAAATCGAAAAGGTGGGAAAATGCCACAAAGTTAAGCTGCAATTACAAAATTATAACCTTGAATCGGAATTCTATGCAGTGCCCTTAGGGGGAGTTGATGCAGTATTAGGAATTCAGTGGCTGCAAACATTAGGTACCTACTCAGCCAACCACCAAGAACAATTTAGAAATTTCAGGTGGCACAGAGAAAAATACAAGTTTCATGGGTTCCAACCACCTCGCACACAAATTGTGTCATCCCACAAAATGGAGAAGCTAATTCGAAAGGGAGCACCGACATATATCGTACAATGCCAAGAGATGGAATTATTAACTTCAGAAGAAGCTAAACCAAGTCTACCAGAGATCCAAGGACTAATCCAAAAGTACAAAAAAATATTTGAAGATATCCCCATGGAGTTACCACCAAAAAGGAAGATCGAGCATGTCATCGAAATCAGGTCTGTATCAAGCCCTGTCAATGTTAAACCCTATAGGTATCCACACCATCACAAGACAAAGATTGAAAGATTAATCCACGATTTGCTAAAGTGTGGAGTGATTAAAGAAAGTCGGAGTCCTTATGATGCACCAGTAGTACTGGTACGAAAGAAGGATGGGTCTTTTAGGCCAAGATCACTATTAAAGACAAATTCCCCATTCCATTCATCGATGAAATGTTGGACGAGCTTCATGGCGCAAGGTAATTTTCGAAATTAGACTTAAGCTCAGGATATTATCAAATCAGAGTAAGGCTATAAGATGTGGAAAAAACAACTTTTTGGACCCATGAAGGACATTATGAGTTTAAAGTAATGCCTTTTGGGCTAACTAATGACCCAACAACCTTTCAAGCAACCATGAATAACTTATTTCATCCATTCTTAAGAAAGTTTGTACTAGTTTTTTTCGATGACATCCTCATATATA
The DNA here is from genome assembly GCA_027924585.1 of Larix kaempferi. Classification (NCBI taxonomy): domain Eukaryota; kingdom Viridiplantae; phylum Streptophyta; class Pinopsida; order Pinales; family Pinaceae; genus Larix; species Larix kaempferi. The sequence continues at coordinate 39,218,715 of BSBM01000904.1, read as the reverse complement.
GCAAAACATGGAAGGAACATCTCGCACAATTGGAACAAGTACTAGCCATAGTGTAGCCATCTTAGAAGCAAATCAATTCTATGTTAAGATGTCCAAATGCATGTTCGCTAAGGAGGAAGTGCACTATCTTGGTCATGTAATATCCAAGAAAGGAGTCAAGGTGGAACCACAAAAAAATCAAATCAATCATAGAGTGGCCCAAAACCACTAACATCTCCATGTTAAGGGGATTCAACGGGCTAACCGGATATTATAGAAGATTCATCCAAAATTATGGGCACATAACTGCTCCCTTATCCAACCTTCTAAAAACGAATGCATTCCAGTGGAGTGAAGAAGCAGACAAGTGTTTTGAGGCATTGAAAAGAATTATGTCTTCCACACCTATTCTAGCTACCACTTCTCCAAACCCTTCATAATAGAATGTAATGCTTCAGGTTATGGTTTGGGAACAGTACTAATGTAAGATGAGCACCTGATAGCCTTTGAGAGCATAAAACTAAATAAACAAGAACAATTGAAGTCTACATATGATAAGAAATGTTAGCCATTATACATGCATTAGCAAAGTGGCGACAATACCTCCTAGTAAGCAAATCCATGATCCGCAAAGACCACAATAGTCTTCAATATCTACTTCAACAAAAGACATTGTCCACAGAACAACAGAAATGGATAGAAAAAATTGCTACTTTCGACATGGAAAGAATACACAAAAAAGGGAAGGAAAATGTAGTCACAGACGCACTCTCCAAAAGAGATGAAGATATGACTTCTTACTCCATTTCAGTTGTATTCCCAGAATGGCTAGATGAAATATGAAGCGAATATGCCAAGGACCCAGAGACAAGCACTATAATTAACAATCCCAATCACACCAGCAAGTTTGAATGGAAAAATGATATCCTTTGGTATAAAGGGAGGATCTATTTAAATTCAAACTCTAAATTCAAGGCTAAAGTAATGAAGGAATCCCATGATTCACCAGCAGCAGGACACGTAGGATTCTTCAAATCTTACTATAATGCAAGAAGGTCATTTTTATAAAAGGGGATGCAAAAAGATATCCAAGAATATGTGGCAGAATGCGACAAATGCCAGAGGAACAAAAGAGAAAATATTTTAACCCCAGGGTTACTCCACCCCCTACACATTCCAAACTAGAAATGGGAAGATATATTGATGGACTTCATCAATGGTATACCTCTGTCAGAGGGAAACTGGACAAAATATTTGTAGTGGTTGATCGATTAACCAAATTTGCACACTTTGTGGCAATAAAAAAGACAAACATGGCAAGAAAAATCGCAGATGTATTTTGCAAAAACATCTACAAATTACACGGCTTCCCAAAGGTCATTGTCAGTGACAGAGATGCGAAATTTAATGGGAAACTTTGGAGGGCATTTTTCAAACAAGTGGGCACATCATTGAATATGAGATCAGCTTATCACCCCAAAACTGATGGTCAGACTGAAGTCGTAAATAAATGCTTAGAATCCCATCTACGTTGTTTTGTAATAGATAAGCAAAACAACTGGTCTCAATTGTTACATCTAGTCGAATGGTGGTACAATTCAACATACCACACCTCTGCAAAAATGACCCCATTCCAAGATTTATATGGGTATGAACCTCCAAATTGGAAGGAATTGGTTCTAAACGACACTAATGTTCGAGAAGTAAGGAACCAACTAGGGAAAACTCAAAAAACGATTGAATTACTTAGGGATAACTTAGTCATGACACAAAACCGTATGAGGCAACAAGCAGATCAACGCAGAATAGAGAGAGAATTTGAAGTAGGAGGCTGGGTGTTCGTAAGGTTCCAACCCTATAAACAAATATCTCTCAAACAAGGAGGAAAAAACAAGTTGGCCCCAAAGTTTTATGGACCATACCAGATCACCAAGAATATCGGTCAAGTTGCGTATGAATTAAAATTACCTGATAAGAGTCGTATCCACAATGTCTTCCATGTATCATGCCTTAAAAAAATGTTGGGGCAACATCAAGTAGTGGAATAGAAATTCCTATGTTATATGATGAAGGAAGGGTCATTTTGGAACCAAAGGCAATCATTTCAACCAGAGAAAGAAGACTTCATTCCCGGACACTCAAAGAAAATCTCATTAGATGGAAATTTTTTCCAGATGAAGACGCATCATGGGAGACAGAGCAATTTTGTCAACAATATCCATCCCTACCATTGCTTTGAGGACAAAGCATTTTAAAAGGCAGCGGCAATGTTATGTATCTAAATAATTAAGAAATAAATAAATGTAGTATTAAAAGTAATATTAAGTTAGTTATCCTAGGATCACATCATTTTGTTGAAACAGTATGTTTTGACCTATAAAAGATATTTTTTCTCTTACTTTGTAAATCATCTCATATATTCAATAATTATTCATTATGGCTATCTCCAAAATAATGTGGATTTAGAAATTTTTTCACTCCAGTGCCCTTATTCTAATCCAAAACCCTCTTTCTTTAAGGTTATTCTACCACTTATTTCCCTAACCTATTGAATCTATTTATTATTTTCAACTTAATTATAGATTTCATTCGTATCATTCATAATGATTAAGCTTAATTATAATCCTTTTTCCACATCCTTCTAATTCTAATCATTTTCTTTTTATTACCTATTATTTATTCCTTTTTCTATGATCTAATATGTATCTTAATTTATTAAAAATTAGCCCCTAATCCCCTTACTCATTAGGCTAATTTCAATTCATACTTTTTAAACTTTAACTTCTTCTTAATTTATTAAAAATTAGCCGCATTTTTCCACATCCTTCTAATTCTAATAATTTTATTTTTATTACTTATTCTTTATTCCTTTTTCTATGATCTAATATGTATCTTAATTTATTAAAAATTAGCCCCTAATCCCCTTACTCGTTAGGCTAATTTCAATTCATACTTTTTAAACTTTAACTTCTTCTTAATTTATTAAAAATTAGCCCCCAAACCCCTTACTCATTAGGCTAATTTCAACTCATACCTTTTTTAACTTTAGCTTCCTCTTAATTTATTAAAAATTAGCCCCTAATCCCCTTACACACCCTTTACACATTAGGCTAATTTCAACTGATACCTTTTTTAACTTTAACTTCCGTTGCTTCAACTTGGACTTTTTTTTTTACAACTATTCACACTATTTTATTTTACATGTATTATTATTAGTCCTTGGAGAAGCCGAGCGCAACTGTTGTTTTCGATTTGATTTGACTTCCTATTAATTTTTTATTTTATTTTGCATATTTATGCATATATCATAAACTTTTTGACATAGTTCTTGATTTTAATTATTAATCAATTCATTACATATTATTTTGCTCGAATGTCATTGGATGAAAATTTCACTCGTTATTGTCCGGCTCCTGCTTTTTAAGACAAAGTTAAGTTTTAATATAGATAAAGATTTGTTTTTTCCATTATAACATATACAATGGCATAGTCATTAATGATACCATTAACATTATCGGTTGTCGAGGGCCTACCACATTTACTGCACCATAAGTTCACTACCATTTCCCCACTGCATCTTTCCTTCACCGCCCCCACCACCTCTTTCCTTCACCGCCACCGCCTCCTCACGCAAGGTAATATTTAGAATCCTTACACTGCTTGAAGGATCAAGGTCAAGGTCACTGCTCAGTCGAGTTCTTCATCAATTTGCAGGAGAGCTTATATCGACCAGGTTACGGTCTGGGGGAGCAATGTTACTATGGGCCACTACCTTACCGCCACCACCACCGTCCCTAGCTGCAGTTGAATTGCTTATCTATACAAGATGGAGAAGCTCCTGTCTTTATTGAATTATTTATTCGAGTGTACAAGCGTATGTCTCAATCTTTTGTTCCATGGAGCTGAAAATGATTAGGAGAGAAAACATCAATTACAACATTCACCGGGTTTTAGAAAATCTATTCCCAATTCTGGATAAGTTAACTAGTTTAGACAATCCATTTCCTAACAGTTAACCTACAGTTTTTTATAATCCATAAATTAGGGTTAGACAATGTCTTTCCAATGTTGTTTTTTTTCAACAATACAAAATACAACCCACTATGATAAAAACTTAGCCCATAAATTCTCATTCCACAATTGAAGAAAACAAATCCCTTTGATGTTAATCACAAATCTCCGATTAAAGGGCATCCCACAGATAGAAAAGACATCGACCCACTATGATGAAAACAGCAGTTCATAGATAAAATGCACAGTAAACTGAAACAAAACATCCCACTATGAAGAGATGAGTATGAGAAAAACTATGCCAAAAATATGATAAAATAATACATCACTTTTATTTGCATCAATCAACTTAGCATTCTAACAATGAATAGGAGATGCCCTGCTGCTGTTGTGCTCTGTAATGATAAATTGCTGAGAATTTTGATTGTATGGGAGATTTGTTGTTAGTCCTTTCCTTGATTGCATGGGACATTTGTCGCAGAAGCCCAAGACTGCTAATATAGGGTATCAATTCTAGACCAGAATCACGGTTTAACCAGAATGTGGCTGTTGATACGAAGTCGGTGAATTTTAATTGGGATACACTTTAACAAAGGTCTTAATTGGGATACACTCTAGCAAAGGTCTATCTGAATCTAGGGGTGAAAGGGAAAAGTAGGGCTTCACTCGACTGTTAACAAGAGGAGGTGAACATACCTTCCTTTAGCAGAGGCTAAACCCATTGCAAACAAATCTTCATTATGCTTGGCAGTTTGATTTTGATGAATATGTGAGCTCGTTGCCTCAGGCATGCATCATTCTTTCTCATACCAATTATGCAATTGTATTTCCCACTATCATGCAATTGCTACCTTGCGTAGACTGTTCAGGGCTTCCACTCCCATCTCTTCATATTGAGCGCTTATTTTTTTGTTGCAAATGTGACTACTAGACGACTATCGGCTGCTCCTTTGGTAAGATGCACTGTTTCTTTTCACATTATTTTCTATGTAATTTGGAGCACATTCCAGTTTTTTGATTAATTGATTTTGTTGGGTTATCAATTTGATCAATGAATTAGTTAATGCGAAGCCTAGAAAATGTAAAACACTTTTTCGACATGCAGACAAGGCTGCTTAACGACTATCCTTGGTGTTATGACACGCGAAGCACAACACTGCCATGTCCTTAGTTTTACATTTTGGTTACTCATTTCTCTAGGAGAGCATGAAAACTGGGTAACCCGAGATTGAAAATTTTTCGGCGAGGCACAGTTCCACTCTTTTTGGTTAATTTTTTGGAATTTCGACGTCTTAAAATGGGCCAAAACCTCTAAAGACACAGTTCCATGGCATAGTTCCGCAGTAAATGAGGTGGAACTACGATTCCGATTTTTATAACCAGATCTAGAGAACAAATAACCAAAAAAGCAAGACAATTTGAGTACCAATTATCCCATGCCTGAAAACTAGAACTATAATGCTCGACCACTGTTTTCACTTTCACTAATATATTATGTATATCATTTATCTCATGTCAATGCTAAAAGGAATGGAATGTTGTAACAATTTTCTAACCAACTGGGTATCCAGTGCTCTCACGCATTATACTAGCTGGCATTTGTGGCATTTGTGTCAAGATTCTGATATTTTTTATAAACATGTGAATTTTGTTGTATCTTACCATTGTGGGGACATTTAGAGGTTGTGTGTGAGTTAACCTTGCAAATAACACACCAATTATTCTTATTTTTCATATTATGTAGACAATTCTTAGTGTCATGTTGATATTTATATAAAATAAAATATGGCAATAACATACTATTTCATCTGTTCTAATATTATATTAATTAGTATAGATATGTTGTTTTTGTTTTTTTTCCAATTTTTTTTTCCATATCCATCATTTATTGTACATTCTGCTTTTACTTCATCATTCATTTTGCTTTTACTTTCTGTTAGAGATCGAGACATCGCCATTCAATGTCACTTGTTTTAATTTCATTTGATATGTTTTTCATTAATGTCTAAATTTAATTTGGGGTCCTTTCTAACCCACATCCTTATATTGTAAATGTTTATCATCAATATTTTTCAACCAAATTTAGGTAGGAGTAATTGAAGATCGATATCATGGCCATATAATCACAAAATTTAGGAGAGATTAACTAAGGATCAATATGATAACAATTTTATCCCAGGCTGTTAGGGATAGCGATCATTAATTATCTGACTTAAGCAATTAAAAAGGTAAATTTTAACCATTAAAAATGAGCAATTTCAATATTTATATGGATTTTTTATTATTATTTTTATTAAAAAATATTTGAATATGTTTTATTAAAAAAGGTTTGAATTGCAATTTAAGCCATCTACTTTGAAAGTAAAAAAATAAAAGAAAAAAATTTATTACAAATTAATATATTATTTATTTTAAATTATAATTTAAAAATATTTTATTAATAATTATGAAATATTTATATTCAAATCCAAAATTCAAAGCATATTTAATTGAACAATTCATGTTTAATTAAATTACATCCATTTAATATAAATCATATAGCACATGTGTAGAAACATTTAATCCAATTCCATCCTTAAATGGATAGACCATATAGTACATAGTTAGAAGCTTGTTTTTATCTATCTAAAGCTTTCATTATCTTTGAGCTTAAGTTTGAAAATGTCATTCGAGTGAAAAATCCTTTAGTCTATGTGCATAATTAACTCTACAAAAGACAATGTATTAAATAACATGTACTTTCATCTACGTCGATATAATGTTGATATTGGGTATGTATATGCATATTTCCTTTCCTCTTAAAAAAACTAAAATAAGTGGTCATGGTGCATGCATATGTTATCAACATAGATTAATGTCTTTCTAAAAAATCAATTGAGGACATATCTCTATTGTACAATGAGGATTTTGTTAAATTTGATGACCAAGGATTACTATATATCGACTTTTCATAGGGTGAATATTTTGACCAAGTATTGTAGGCCTAGACACATAAGAATCATGAAACTTGCTCAAGGTATGTGTAAAATATTTTTACATCAAAGTCCAAAACGTTGAAGTGATGCCACAATTGTAACGGGGACATAAAATAGTGATCCCACTAAGTGTATTAAAAAAAAGATCAAGATTCCTGTAACGCCCCATAGTTCGACTAGATAGGTTTATGCGTGAGACATTGAACTTTATTTTCTTATTATCTGTTGGACTTAACTAGACTGAGTAAACTATACATATGACACGATACACCCGATTATATGTTGCTACCATGTGTATGTCGTTACTATGTTATGCTATCACTATGAATATGATTTTATGATATTGTGATCTTACTATGTTCATGCAGTTAATAGGTTATGGCTATCATGAGATTCATTGCTTTTATGATGACAATGTATGTGTTAACGTTTTCATTGATGGAATGTGAAATATATGATGTTGTACATGGATGCCATCCTATGAAGAAATTGATTGAATTGTTATATGGCATGCATACCTATGATGAGCTAAAATTGTGATGTGAAATAAAATGATGTTGATCATATGGATCAATTAGCGATCTAGGGGAAATGCTTGTTATAAAATGTGTATTTTGTCAAATACTAGCCTACAGGATACAAGGGCTATGGGATAGCCGGATACTTGATCTGATTTATGGGATAAGAACTTTTCCATGCAGTAAACCTTAGCAACCAAAATCGATGATACGATGACACAAACCGATAATCCCGATAGCATCAAAGTATGGGTTGATAAGGGCATAGGCCCAGTATGTTGAGAGGGATGGATGTGTTTCCCACCCTATGTTTCCATGAGACCCGAGGTCGTGGGAGGGCCGTACTGAGACACGCTCCCCATGTAGTTGTGATGAGGATGGTCGGATTCCTGCTAGGGGAGGATAGGTCCGCTGTTCAGCCGACGCTATCGCTCTCAAGTTCTATGTGGTCAGGTCGGTGAATCCGACATCCACTTTTGTACTAGCAGAGGAAGGATAGGGAGGATGCAGGACGTAGGTTATGATGGGAGGATGTGTTAGTTAGTACTGTTGAGGGTTGGGTATTCCTTGATTTTGAGTTAGTGGTAGTAGGTACCCTTCCTTGTACATGATTGATTAAACTAATGTAAAGATAAAGATAATGATGTGAAATCGTAAAGAATTAACTGTTAAATAACTGAGGATGTTAAAGTACTTGTACTATGTATATTATGCTTGTTCTTCTACATGGGGGTAAGCACTACTATTAGTTAGCAGGAATGCATAGGCGGGATGGGGTTTGTCTATAGTACGTTTATGATCTGTGCATACGTTGGCCACGCATGCACACCTTGCACATGTACACTAGTATTGATATACAAACACTTAACATATTGAATAAATGTATAAGTCGTCATAAGTAATTATGTTAATCATGCATTGATCGAATTGAGATAATGAATATAAAGTTATTTAAGATGTGTAAAACAAGTCAATTAAGCTATGTATTACTTGTTTGTAAACATTGTGATAAACAATTGAGACAAGTGTCATCAGTTCACATTGTCATCTGAGAATTGTTGTAAATAAGGTAATGGTACTGTCTAATTAATTAGTAAGATTGTTTAAGCCCTTAGGGGTGCTTTGTTTAGAAGAACGAGGATACTATGTAGATGTTAGGGTACTCATGTGATAAACAAATGATTTAAAAGACATTTTTATTAAATTCACCATTTATTATTACTTTGTGGTGATTTAATTAATATTATTACTTAATTAATGTTATTTTAATAATATTACTACCCATGTCATAACAATTGCAATATAGGTAAAAATTTAAATATTGCTTAATAAATGATTAGAGTGTGATTATTTCCATTACTAAGTTAAACATAATAGGATAACAATTCTTGAATGGAGGTGATGTGATGGAAAATGGTTAAAACTATTTATTTATTCAATATGAATCTTAGAAATTAAATTTCAAGGTAAGTTATCTTGACGGATGAGGTAAACCATTAGGACACACCTTGTCCAAGTTGAAAAGGTCAACTATTTATATAATATTTTATTAATTACATTAATAACATTAAATACAAAGGTGCTGAATAGACTTGTAAGTAATAAACCTTGTCCCGAATGGATAACTTTTGGGTAATGATTCCCACCGTAATAAATACTTATGACCATCAATCAAAATCAAATAAATTTACCATGAGTGTAATTGATTATTCGGTACATTGAGTGTGAAGAATACATTTTTATAATGTAACGTGTATGAATGAACTAAGGGAAAGGAGTAAATGTTTGAAGGGCTCGAGAGAGGGAATTTGGGGGCGGTGGAGTAAGCCTCAAGTCTTCTCGAGGAAAGAAAGGTATTTAGGGAAGAGTGAAGGGAGGAGAAGGTGTTGGGATTTTTGGGGGAAATTATATTGGGAGAGAATTTGAAGGTAAATGGGGACAATTCTGTGTTCTAAGTGGATAAAGGATTTGAGAGAAAAGAAAGGATTTGAGAACAAAGGAAATATTGCTCTCAGGATTATCGGTTTGTGGGCTCGGGGGCTTGGAAATCCTTTGATTTCCAAGGGCCATTAAGATTATAGCTGGTCGGCAGGGTGGATACATCATTTTGGTTGGAAAAGGGATCTAGTGGCTAAGGGATCTACTAGCATCAGCATCATGTAAGTTCCTTGTTATTTATTTTATTTGATTATTGTGCTGAAACGTACTCTGAAACATACATATACCTTGTTATTTACTTGATTATTATGCTGAAACACATTGTTTTTTTGCTGAAAATCTTGATATGTTAGTTTATTTTACATATGTATGTGTGATTGCGAAAGACCAAATAGGATACTAAATTTCACTTGAAAGCATAAAAATTTTATTAAAAATTTACTGAACTAGGTTCAGAATAAGATTAATACATAGAAACGTTACAGAGAAATAGACCTTATGCTCTGTTGAAAAATATGGAGCATTGCATTTGGTATCAGAGCTCTTGTTCGGACTCTTGAACCTAAAAGCCTATTCATGCTTCATGTAGTCCTGGCTGACTATAAAATCTATGTGAGAGGTTACCTACTTGAATTCCATCCTTAGTGAGCTTCCAAGGTACCTGCACAACCAGAATATGAATAACATTTAGAAAATAAATAAATATTTATATTTTCAATTTTTTTTTTCCTTTTCTTTCTCAACTTGATAACCAATGAGTGCACATACAAAAAAAAATATATACATATATATGATAACGAAACAAATAAATGAAATATGGATTGATATGCACAGATATAGAATGTATCATGACATAAACCAAAAGAGGGGTTTTCATGTTCAAACTAGTTAATTGTTAAAGTCAATCAAGAAGTAAAAATGACATTCCCAGTTTTTTTTTTGGGAGGGTTAAAATTTATAGAATAATACTTGGAAGTTTGAGAAATATCACTCGTACGACATTGTTGCACAACGCATTCACTAATCCCTTGAAAACTCTGGAAAAATTCATGATAGCAATGAAGTAAAGAGTAAATCAACTTCTAGAAAAAAAATGCAGAAACCAGGACCATTGAGCTGGAATGGTCATTTTTCCAATTAATAGAATCAAATAGATGAGAAAATATACTTACCTTTAGGGTATTACTCTATAAAGAATGCATTGTACTTCGCTCTTTCTCAAGAAAGAAAATTGGTTTATTTAGTGTCTAGTAATTTCAGGCCAATAATCAAACAATTATGAAGCTAGTTAAAATGTCATGATCCCGATAGTTTTAAGGTGGTATTGGATCGAATCTATGAAACTCGACACTCGGAACGCCTCTATTATAAGGCTATCAAAACTAATGTAGGAGATATTAAAACAACCTTTATCATGGCCATTGCTACTGCCCCTTGTATATTCAAACAACTTTCTATGAACCTGTATACACAACTGATATATCAAAGATTTAAGAGTTAACAAAGCAGATACAAAAGTTCAAACTTTAGCATCATTTCGAATCTGTAGTCCATCTCTGATTTTGTTGTATTTTGTTTTTTTTTTAAGTTATTTTGGCCTAGATCTCCAAGGAGAATGTCAGGCCATCAGTCCAACACTACAATCGGCCTAGAGATGAACCCAGAATATATCATGCACTACACGCCAGTATCATGGTTCCTGATGTTGGAACCAGCATACTGTTATAAGTATCAATCAATTCATGGTAGAACCATTGCCATTTTGGCACAACCCAACAATAGAAGCACTTCCAAATGTATTATGCCACCCTTAAATGATGTCTACAAAGAGATAAATAAATAAACACACCCACGAGAATAAAAAAATTAAAAAAATATCAGAATTTAAGAAACCTAGGAATATCTTCATGTACATTTATTGTGATAAAACATGTTCGAGATAGAAAACAAATACACATGGTCATCTCTTGTTATGATTATTTCATAACTACAAATCATGTATCGAAAGAAATCGTGTTTGCATCAAATTGTTCAATGATTATGATATTCACTAATTGCAATCACATGGAGGAGGATCCCCACAAGGGGCTAAGCGGGATGTATAAATATGGGGATGGGAGGAATCCGTTCTTACTAGCTAACAGTAGAGAATGGAGTGAGGCAACCGATTAAGGCGTACCAATGGAATAGGCTTACAAGCCTATAAGTTGGAAGGAAACCAGGTAGTATTCTAGGGGAGAGAAGATGCAAAACCATGCGTGCACTAAGCTTGAAAGTGATAGCGTATCGGAGAAAGTGGACCAGTGAGCATAGAAAAATGGCTAAGCGCTTACGAGAGTGGGATAGCGAAATAACCAAACGCATACTTTTCACTGGTTTAGGTTCTTAACAAAACCAGAAGTGCAACTCAGCCCTCAGCAAGCACATCAAGAGGTGGATGGGCAATGTTTAGGTCATTTTGTGCTTCTAAAAAAAAAATAGATCGTTTATCTGAGCGTACCCGCAATGGAGTCCACAAGTCACCATAGTACACAACGCGTCAATTAAAAGAAAACAGAAACCAAAATCCAATATGTTAATTATGATTCCCCAAATTTAAAATAATGGCATAGTTGATACACCTAAGACGGAAATAACTGCAGAACTTGGAAAGAATAAGAAACAAGGGAGAACCTAGGAAACAATATTGGAGTTGGTTTGGAAACAATAGGTCGAGGCCGCAGGTCCCAATCATTCTCCATAGAAGGATGATACACTTGACAACGCAGTATATTTCACATGTAGCAATCTCAATCTAACCCAATAGGTTGAGAGCGTGTTTAGTATCTTAGCGTGTTTAGGAATGCCTCCATCTTTGATTCGAAACAAATGTACAGAGCACTACATCTTAGTAAAAGACTTCAGGTGGAATGAGTTAGCTGTTTCCATGAGGCGACATGTTGTGCAGGTCAGACTTCAATGTCAGGTCATCTCCTGTCATTAGTTTTGGTTTGAGATCCAACTACTCATGGCTGCAAATTAATGTAGTAAAAACATGATAGGTCCATTTCAAAACTAGAAAACTACCAAAGATCCTAAGCACAGCCTTTGCAGATGACGGAAGTTGTGGAGTAAGTGGTGTTTGAGAAAGTTCAAATAACAGACAACCTCAAAACGCTGAAGTGTGTAAGTCAAATATATAAAACAAAACGTTGAACTGTGTAAGTCAGATATATAAAACAAAACGCTGAAGTGTGTAAATATAAAAAAAAAATAAAAAATCGAAAGTAACGAGATGATCAGGATATTGCCAAATTCCATTTATTTTGGACGCTGCCCACATGGAAAACTCTTCCCACATAGGTGGTAGTAGGATAAATGGCTATTAAAAAAAAAAAAAAACATTTTCTAGAGAAATTCCAGTACGTTCTGGGGATATTGAATGGCCTCAGGTTTTTGTTTCTGCAAGTTCCCACCACCCTCGCCGGCCATTCGAAAAATGAATACCATTAAGGTGTAAACAAGGAGACTTGGCTGAGCGTTAAAATCCCACCAAAGTCATAACAATCTACGAATAATAGCAAGGATAGACCAGGATAATGCTCATCCGACACCTCAGGAATATGCTTCAGAGAAACCCCCCAACCCAAACCAATATCGCCATGTGGACAAAAAGCAGTGAAACTGAAACTGATGAGCAACAACTTGATCACCTTCCTTCTCGTAATGAACTCTGTTTATTTGATGCTGGTTTAAAACAGTCTAGCCTTCATATAATTAGAGATAGTTGTAAGGATGATAAACAACCACCATCAATCAATGTGGTGTTCATTAATGCCCAACCGACAACTATGAAAAGGCTTGGTCGATGTCGATCAACCACAAGCTATCCATGTCGTGTTCAGAGTTAGTATCTCACATAGGCATCATACGGCTGTGATGACAATGTTATATATCTAATGAGTGTCATAGGGCTACGGTAGTCATAGACAGAAACTCAGACTATTTTGTTTTCTCGGTATAGTTTTGTTTTGCCGAGCCTAGCCTACTTTTGGACAGTGCCTTACTCATTTTGTGGGTAATAAAAATTATTGTTTCCAGAGAGTGTTTAGAAAGGTTGAGACATAGAGATAGACACACAGTTTTTTCCATCCAGAAACGAGTACCCCTTTTCCTGCAAATATAACTAGAGAATTTGGCATTGGCTCTTAGGCTTAAACGGTAAAATTTTGGTTGTGGGATTGACTAAGATGCGAGCTGACTCACTGAAATAGGTTCAACTAGCTGGTACTTTAATAGGATCTACCAGGCCGTAAACTCAAACTGCTGTGAGGTAAACTACCACTTCTACCTATATTTCTCCTCCAGTTTCCACTAAAACGCGTTTCTCAAACCATACCGGAACAAAACTCCGAAATGTTAAGAGAAATGAGATAAAAAAAATAATAAATAACTAAAATAAAAATATACAAATCTAAAGCCATGAAAAGCCGAGAAGCCTAATTAGGACAGGGCAGGACCCGGGAGGGGGATACATGAGCCGGGGCTGGGCGGAACAGGGCTGGTCGATTCTTTGAAGGGGAGAATGAATGCAACAGACTGTTGCCGCATCCAGTACTCTATCCTCATGGTCGAAGATATCAATGTTTCCATACTTCCAAGCTACTTTTTCTTAGATGCCTAGGTCGTGCAGAGATAAAGGAAGTGGGAGAGAAAACTCAACCCAACAGCCACTCCACATGGCGGCGCACAGGTAAGGAAGTGAGAGGGAAACTACCAAATAAAATGAAACCTACCAAATTAAAAGCATGAAGGAAAGAAAATGAAAACTACCAATTTAAACAGAACCACGTGGAGATTATACCTGAAATCGGACGCAGCTTGAACTGCTTTCCATGGCGGAGTTGCAAGGGGGAGTTGCAGAGCTTAGTTCTCCATGAGTTGATCTAGGAAAATGACGAATAGTGAGAGTTTTTCCTTTTAGGGTTTGTATCAATTCTTTATTAGTTTATTTTGCATGTAGGATGGGTGGTAGCATGTAGCATAGCCTTCGCCTAGACGTGGACGGGTTAGGTGAAGCAGGTTCATGGAGCATAGCCTTCATGTGGATGAAGGACGTGGATGAAGGACACGGTAAGTAAAGCAGGTCATCTACGTGGATGCCCTGGATGCTGTAAGTGAAGTAGCTGGTAGGAATGCGCCTTTTGCCACCATGGCTGGCATCCAACAAAATAATAATAAATAAATTAAAAATCATAATAATTATTATAAAAAAAAGGGCTTGAAATTTAACAAATTAAGCCTATATATATCAATTTTAAGTATTAATTATATTGATAATTTATATTAAAATTTAAACTAATTATATATAATTGTATATGTTTATATATAATTAATTTAAAATGCATGTATGTTCTAAATTGAAATAGGATTATAATAAAATTTGATGTTATATGGGATGAAATAGGAAATTGTACATTTTGAATTAAATAGTGGATTTAGTGTTAATATCATTCTTAATACTATAATTAAGCTATAAAAACATCTAAATTTAATGACAATTAAAATTTAAATAGGACATGGAGATTATACTAATGTACAATTGATAATCCATGGTATCATTGTGGGACACAAACCCTATGATGGACAAATAACTTAGAGTTTGCTAGGGCATGGTATCACATCGATAAACATGTATGGAGTATTGTACTTTCGTTGATGCAAAAGAATGAGGAGGCCATGCTATAAACACATAACTTACGTATAATAAATAAGTTACATTACGCCTTATAATACCTTTGTTTATGTGAAGATGTTAAATAGTCTAGTATTGACAAACACCATAGTTGAACTAACATAGTTGAATCTAGGCATCAAATGGGTAAATAAATATATAGGCAAGTGTTGGGGATAGATGCTTGATAGTGCTAGTGAATTAGTATAATTTATTATGCCACAATGAGTGCAATTAATCGTGTTTTAATATAGTAAGTGGAAGGAGATTGAAGGAACTATGTATGTACAAGAAAGGGGTAGGGGTTATATGTCGCTGGTCTTGCTTATGTTAAATTGTCATGATTTGAGGGAAAATATTATTGGGAAACAACTAGGATTTAATAATTACAAAGTGAACAAGCAATAAAATATAAAAAATACGAAAATTGGTGGGGAACGAATAAGTTAGCTTGAGTAAGAATATACGAGATTAAGATAAGTAATGATAATAAATAGAATAATAATGAATACAAATAGGGAACCAATGTGCATTGAGATAAATAGGTTATGATGTTTAAACCCCTAATATATGATGGAAGAAATCGATCATCACGTTCGAGGTAAAAATTGTTGTTTACTCGGAAAAACAGACAAAATGAGAAGTATAATGTTATGAAGAAAGGATTATATGTCTCCATTGATATCAACATCTCACAAAATGAGAACAAAGCTTGATGCCAAGTAAGTGTGTTGGATTCACATTAGTATCATGTGAGATGGTCATAGTGCATAATGTGTGTAGGTATCCATACGATCCATAGAGATTAATAAGCGTATGTATAGGAAACTTAGATTTATGACAACAAATACAAGTTTATAGTATGATAGATATTGGTAAATGCCTTTACATTGTGCAAATAAGAACAAATTAGCAATAAATTTATTAGAAGTAATGGTTCCCCTTCTAATTATATCACATGGAAAAGGAGAGATCAATGGTTAAGGTTGATAACATTTGCATTCTAATATGGTATAGTCCCAAAAGCCTTGTAACAATAATAGTTCTCCTAGTTTAGTGAATGTTACAATACTTCTGTTATTGCTTATTATTGATAAGGGAATAATAATGTAAGACCTTAGGATTTAGAGGACATGAACCTTCTCCCCTAAGAGAGGTATGCCAATCTTAAGGGTCCTTGGTAGTTGCGTGTTGAGTGAATACAAATTATGAATTCTAAAGACCTCCATTTTAAATTGTTGATTATTTCATGCTAAGTTGGATCAATTTAAGCTTTGTGATGAGTAAACCTCTCTGATGTTATAACTTAAAGGATATTGTTAAAATGGTAAGATGTAGGATACTAAGGTGGATAACACTTGATTATAACCTTAGGCATTCTAGATATAATATTAATATTCGATTAATCTAAATGTTTCTTTAATTAGTAGAATACATATCAGTGGATAAAAGAAGTAAAACCATAAGATAATATCAACATATTCGGTCAAGTCAAAGCTAAGTAGGAAAAGTATGGCCAGCATTTGCTACTTGGAAGAATGAAGAGATTATGCGTCAAGATTTTTCCCCGCATTATTATGACCATAACTTCGGGACGAAGTTTCCTGAAGGGTGGGTGTATGTAACGCCCCATATTTCGACTAGATAGGTTTATGCGTGAGACATTGAACTTTATTTTCTTATTATCTATTGGACTTAACTAGACTGAGTAAACTATACTTATGACACGATACACCCGATTATATGTTGCTACCATGTGTATGTCGTTACTATGTTATGCTGTCACTATGAATATGATGTTATGATATTATGATCTTACTATGTTCATGCAGTTAATAGGTTATGGTTATCATGAGATTCATTGCTTTTATGATGACAATGTATGTGTTAAAGTTTTCATTGATGGAATGTGAAATATATGATGTTGTGCGTGGATGCCATCCTATGAAGAAATTGATTGAATTGTTATATGGCATGCATACCTATGATGAGCTAAAATTGTGATGTGAAATAAAATGATGTTGATGATATGGATCAATTAGCGATCTGAGGGAAATGCTTGTTATAAAATGTGTATTTTGTCAAATACTAACCTACAGGATACAAGGGCTATGGGATAGCCGGATACTTGATCTGATATATGGGATAAGAACTTTTCCATGCAGTAAACCTTAGCAACCAAAATTGATGATACGATGACACAAACCGATAATCCCGATAGCAGCAAAGTATGAGTTGATAAGGGCGTAGGCCCAATATGTTGAGAGGGATGGATGTGTTTCCCACCCTATGTTTCCATGAGACCCGAGGTCGTGGGAGGGCCGTGCTGAGACACGCTCCCCATGTAGTTGTGATGACGATGGTCGGATGCCTGCTAGGGGAGGATAGGTCTGTTGTTCAGCCGACGCTATCGCTCTCAAGTTCTATGTGGTCAGGTCAGTGAGTCCGACATCCACTTTTGTACTAGCAGAGGAAGGATAGGGAGGATGTAGGACGTAGTTTATGATGGGAGGATGTGTTAGTTAGTACTGTTGAGGGTTGGGTATTCCTTGATTCTGAGTTAGTGGTAGTAGGTACGCTTCCTTGTACATGATTGATTAAACTAATGTAAAGATAAAGATAATGATGTGAAATCGTAAAGAATTAACTGTTAAATAACTGAGGATGTTAAAGTACTTGTATTATGTATATTATGCTTGTTCTTCTACATGGGGGTAAATACTACTATTAGTTAGCAGGTATAAATAGGCGGGATGGGGTTTGTCTATAGTACGTTTATGATCTGTGCATACGCTGGCCACGCATGCATACCTTGCACATGTACACTAGTATCGATATACAAACACTTAACATATTGAATAAATGTATAAGTCGTCATAAGTAATTATATTAATCATGCATTGATCGAATTCAGATAATGAATATAAAGTTATTTAAGATGTGTAAAACAGGTCAATTAAGCTATGTATTACTTGTTGGTAAACATTGTGATAAATAATTGAGACAAGTGTCATCAGTTCACATTGTCATCTGAGAATTGTTGTAAATAAGGTAATGGTACTCTCTAATTAATTAGTAAGATTGTTTAATCCCTTAGGGGTGCTTTGTTTAGAAGAACGAGGATACTATGTAGATGTTAGGGTACTCATGTGATAAAAAAATGATTTAAAATACATTTTTATTAAATTCACCATTTATTATTACTTTGTGGTGATTTAATTAATATTATTACTTAATTAATGTTATTTTAATAATATTACTACCCATGTCATAACAATTGCAATATAGGTAAAAATTTAAATATTGATTAATAAATGATTAGAGTGTGATTATTTCCATTACTAAGTTAAACATAATAGGATAACAATTCTTGAATGGAGGTGATGTGATGGAAAATGGTTAAAACTATTTATTTATTCAATACGATTCTTAGAAATTAAATTTCAAGGTTAGTTATCCTGACGGATGAGGTAAACCATTAGGAAACACCTTGTCCAAGTTGAAAAGGTCAACTATTTATATAATATTTCATTAATTACACTAATAACATTAAATACAAAGGTGGTGAATAGACTTGTAATTAATAAACCTTGTCCCGAATGGATAACTTTTGGGTAATTATTCCCACCGTAATAAGTACTTACGACCATCAATCAAAATCAAATAAATTTACCATGAGTGTAATTGATTATTCGGTACATTGAGTGTGAAAAATACATTTTTATAATGTAACTTGTATGAATGAACTAAGGGAAAGGAGTAAATGTTTGAAGGGCTCGAGAGAGGAAATTTGGGGGCGGTGGAGTAAGCCTCAAGTCTTCTCGAGGAAAGAAAGGTATTTAGGGAAGAGTGAAGGGAGGAGAAGGTGTTGGGATTTTTGGGGGAAATTATATTGGGAGAGAATTTGAAGGTAAATGGGGACAGTTCTGTGTTCTAAGTGGATAAAGGATTTGAGAGCAAAGAAAGGATTTGAGAACAAAGGAAATATTGCTCTCAGGATTATCGGTTTGTGGACTCGAGGGCTTGGAAATCCTTTGATTTCCAAGGGCCAACAAGATAATAGCTGGTCGGCAAGGTGGATACATCATTTTGGTTAGCAAAGGGATCTACTGGCTAAGGGATCTACTAGCATCAACATCATGTAAGTTGCTTGTTATTTATTTTATTTGATTATTGTGCTGAAACGTACTCTGAAACATACATATACCTTGTTATTTACTTGATTATTATGTTGAAACACATTGTTTTTTTTGCTGAAAATCTTGATATGTTAGTTTATTTTACATATGTATGTCTGATTGTGAAAGACCAAATAGGATACCAAATTTCACTTGAAAGCATAAAAATTTTATTAAAAATTTACTGAACTAGGTTCAAAATAAGATTAATACATAGAAAAGTAACACAGAAATCGACCTTATGCTCTGTTGAAAAATATGGAGCATTGCAATTCCTCATGGAAGAATTTGAGTTTAAGGAATTCCTACTCAAACTAATGACAACATACCAATGGTTGATAGTGCACTTAGCCCAATTTGATAGAAAAGGGTGATCGATTTCACCTATAGTGATTTTGAAGAAGAAAAAAGACAACTTAAAAATATTTGTTAGCTCCTCAAAATTACACTATGTCACTTTAATCCAATTTATAAATCAAAATATGACCTAGTTTCCCACCTCAAAGACATATCATGGATTGCACTAATTAGGTGATATAAGTGAGGAATGATAGGGCTTTACATTAAGGTTTATAATGATATAAAAAAATATGGTTTTCTTGAGGTTTTTAATAATAGGGTAATTTGTTTGAGTTTTCATTATTAAGTTATAATTTTCAATAATTTGTATATTACTAAAGGATTGAAAAAAAATTAGTAGCATTTCTTCGTTTTGACACATCGTTGAAAAAAAATCAGTAGCGTTCATGCTACTGTTTGATATAATTGAAATATTAAAAAAAATTAAACTAAAACATAAAATTTTTGCAACATAATTTTTGTCGTTCAATACAATTTAGGAGAAAACAAATTAAATATTATTTAGTTGTATCAATAAATGGAATTACATTTTATGTGAAAACATGTAATGTTTGACAATCTAACAGTTGCCTGGGGACAAACTCTGAAAGAAATTCATTTAAAATTTGATTTTCTATTAAAATGGAAAAATAATGGACCATTAACCGCTTGGGGTTGATGCCACTGGGTTGATGGGATGTTGATGAAAGTGAATGGTGGTTCGTGGGGTTGCTCTGCAGCTCAGTCGAGTGTTCTTTGGAATCCAGGACATTATTCGGTCTAATGTTCTTTTGGGAAAACAAAACTTTGTTCTATATTCTTTAATATAAAAACAAATAGCTCAATCGAGCTCTAGGGTCCAATCAAGCTCTTAAATTCCCAATTGATCTCCTAGCTCAATAAAGCTATTTAATGCTCAGATCGACACTATCCATCAATTGATCAATCAATATTTCCCGATGAGTGCTTGGGTCCAAGTGCTCGACTGAGCTCTTAATTACACAATTTAAACATTGAGCTCGATAGAGCGTGTAGAAAACTCCTCTCGCTCTACACCAGCTAGCCAAGAATTGTTACCTATCTCTATGGTTTGACCCTAATGTAAATCTAATAGTAAAAGAAATCATGCTGCATTCTCCATATATTTTTCAAAAACCCATCAAGTATTTAAATTTATTGTTACACGCATTAATTCTATAAATAATACATCTCATAGATTTTTGGATTAAGAAATAATGAAACAGAAATTGTGGCATTCTCAAAATGTACCACACGATTTTTGGATTAAGAAATAATGAAAGAGAGATTATGGCATTCTCAAAATGTACCACACGAGTATCCTCACATTGATATCAATGGTGTTAGAAAAAAGAAAAAGATATTTAAAAAGTATGATAAGTAAAAACACCTAAAACCCAGAAAAAATGAAATGATGAATTTAAAAAACAGAAAGAAAAGGAGAAGATTTGATGGTACAAAAATTTCTCCTCCTTAATGTTAATGTGATATCAATGTAGTTAGAAAAAAAGAAAGGATACTAAAAAGGTGTGATAAAAAAAACACCTGGAATTGAGAAAATTGAAATTATCAATTTAAAAAACAAAAAGGTCAATAGAAGCATGGCTTTATCCTATATACAAAGCTTCCACAAATCATGAGCTCAAGCAGGAACATGACATGGTAGAAACATGTATCTATCCTACATAAGGCTTTCATAAATGATAGGATTAAATTTGAAGATGACATTGGATTCACTAAACCTTTCGTCGGTTGCTTACTTTGTCAACGCTGAGTTAAGTTTGAAAATGACTGGTCCTTTAACATCAATCTTGAGGAGTTTTGTGTAACTTGTCCCTTTGTTCAACACACGCGATAACATAACGTGGAGTACTCCATGCACGCATGTTTTAAGTGGCAACTCATTGGTCCAAAAGGTTTGCTATATCACACATCTGAAAACAATTAAAAGAAATCATATTTGCTTTGAAGGGTTTATGATTCACACAATGTAATGCACTATAATATATAAGGAGTCTAAGTGTATGATGTTTTTTGTGTCGAAGAGGCACATTCTATAGTTTAATAGGGGAATATGTGTAATTCTTTCTGTGCTCATTCTATAGCTGACACGTGTCTTTTAGAAATTATAAAAAAATATTATAAAAAAATAACATGTCGGTTCAAATTAGATTTAAAATATTTAGAACGACATATATATAAAACTACACAAATTAAATAAATTAAAACCATAAACATTGCATTATACACTTCCTCAACATTTTGAGTCTAAAAAGGGATTTGCACCTCTAAGAGATTTGATCCCTCTCGGCGCTTAATAGATCCTTTTTAAGATAGATCTATACTGGTTATTCTCCAACAATTTTTCTAAATGTATAAATAAATTTTGCGACCTCAAAAAAACCCTATACTTTTTCTTTACAAATTGAAGCACTGCTATTGTAGATTTTAAGATTTCTTGAAAAAATTATGTCAAATTCAGGCAAAATCCTGTCGGAAAAATGCGTTGCTGATGATCAAAGTCATTACGCAGTTAGGCAACTTGTTCACATCTCAAGCGAAAAAAACTATATTTTCACTATAGAAACTCGTTCACATAATGTAATGTACTATCATAATTGTTTTAATGGAAATTTGATACTCTTAAAAAAAGGACACAAGTGTTTGGTTTAGTGGTCTGAGACATGCCACCTAACCTCGAGAATGCAATCCTTATGAGATACCTTTATACTTGAACAACACCACTTTATGCATAAATGTAGTAATATTTTAACTTATGAGATGCATTTATATTCCAAGAACACTTTATGCAAAAATATGCTTATATGTTACCATATCATGATTTCCCGTGTTATGGGAATGTAGGGTTTAAGGTGGGATGGGGGTTGAAGAAGGATGCACAATTACCTATTTTCATTCTTGCTCCTCCACCATCTATGTTTTCACCCTACTTAAATTATTTATAGAAATATCCACTTTTGGGGTGAGTGTAGAAAATATATTTCAATTACCTATTTTCATTCTTACTCCTCCACCATCTATGTTTTCACCCTACTTAAATTATTTATATGTTTTCACCCTACTTAAATTATTTATAGAAATATCCACTTTTGGGGTGAGTGTAGAAAATATATTTCCATTTTCAATGTGATAAAGGTGATGTTTTTACCCTATCTTTTAAAAAACATGGTTTAACTATTAATGCAAATCTCCATCCTACTGAGGATGAAACAAGACTAACCCTACAAATCTCCAGTTATTGGGGTGAGTGTAGAAACTACATTTTCATTTTCACTGAGGATGAAACAAGACTAATCCTACAAATCTCCACTTATTGGGGTGAGTGTAGAAACTACATTTTCATTTTCAATGTGATAAAGGTGATATTTTCACATATCTTTTAATAAGTAGGGTTTACTTACTTATATAAATCCCCACCCTAAGGAAGAAGCAAGACTCACCCTACAAATCTTCACTTATTGGGGTGAGAGTAGAAAATACATTTCCATTTTCAGTGTTGTTTTCAATGTAATAAAGGTGATGTTTTTACCAAAAGGAGCATGGTTTAAATATTTATACAAATCCCCACCTTAGCGAGGATGAAGTAAGATTCACCCTGTATTTAAAAATAAGTGTTTGATTATTTTTCTTATTACGTTTGTATAAAAATCACGTGGCAGTTGAGATTTTAAAGGATTAAACAATGTTGTTCAAAAATATTCCAAATTAAGTTATTCGATTACATTTCTAACATAACTTTGAGTTTCTATGAATGTTGCATCTTATACATAATGAATATTTCCTTACGTATTAACCTATCCCAAACACAAACCTACACACCATGATTACATTCATAAATTAAAAATTCACATAACCGATATAGACTTCATACCTACTATAAACCTTGGATGCCTAGAGATCAATTGACATTTTCTACTTCAAATGGTTCCTATTTTATTGCCCCTTCTTCCATTGTTGGCATATGCTTGCTTCCCCACTTGAGTATGAGGAAGGTGTCGTTGATTGAACCCATTCCCTTACTATTCACGTCACTTTTTCAAGCTACTTTATTTTCCCTTGCATCTCCTCCATTTTAATATTTTTATTTCCTCTATAAACTATGTGGTCATCTGTCTATTCTTTATATTTTTTAATTGTGTGTCCCTTTCTTATTATATGTTGATGATATGCTTGATGTTGAACGGCTTCTCACAACCCCTAAAGATAAAGCCCCAATAAGTCTTGTGAAATTAGTGTATATAGTTTTTCGAAAATCCTTGAAACTATCATTATATCTAATATTTATATAGAGAAAAAAAATGGAAAATTCATTAAACACAAGGAATACGTTTTAATAGATGAAACATATGGTCTCCATAGTTGCATTTGAAGCAACTATACCACCGAATACTTCAAGTGTATACATAATAGAAAATATATAGTTGTAGTAATCATTCAAACAACCAGCATGCAAATTCACACATAACTTTAAATCCTCAAAGGATATAATCACGCTATCTACTATCGTAGAGTTGTATCTCAACTAACTCACAGGTATTCAATAATATGTAAGTAAATATCCATCAAATACCATAGATTAAACATGTGTTAGATTAAAGTTGTGTCTCAACTAACTCACATGTATTCAATAATATGTAGGTAAATATCCATCAAATACCAAATACCATAGATGAGACATGAGTTACATTAAAGGCATAGTTGGTATATTTACCACATGCTCAAATATAGGAAACAAAATTATTTACAATGTGGATGGAGGATATTCAGGAATGACATAGGTAAGATATAGAAGTATGATTTATAAAAATAAAAAAGCTTATCCAAGAAGTAAGAAGTAAGCGTGGCTACTTGAGAGGGATAAAAAATTCAAGAACTAAAAAATAAGAAGAATAATAACCCATAACATAGGTTTATATCATTTATTTTGATAATTGACTTTTTTATAGTTTTACAATGGCTATACAAAGTAACTTTGTTTTAAACTAATTGCATGCGATCCCGTACTAAAATAAATTCCAAAGTAGATGCACATAGCTAGATGATTCTAACGTAGATGCACATAGCTAGATGGTTAGAATATATTAAGGACTATTCATTAATCTAGATGGATATTTGGGAGTGTTAATAGTTGGTTTTAATTTAGTTAGATGTTTTTTATCTTCTACATTGTTTGTATACTAGGGAATACAAATATTTAGTCTAAACACCTTTAAAATTGTTTAAAATTGTTCAAAAATTGTAGAACTTTTTTTGAAATTTGAATCTTTTTACAAAAATATTGCAAAATATTTTATAATTAGAAATTTTAAAATTAAAAAATAAATTATCCAAATTTCTACACTTTAACAAAATTATAAATCCTTAAAATTTCTTTTAAAAATTATAAAAATATACTTTTATCTCTACGACATTTAGTTTTATTTTTTATATAATAACTATGAAAATAATGATTCACGCCGTACCAAACCTCAAACCTCACTATGTGGGATAAAAAGCATGTAAATGAAATAATAAAATGAGGATATGTGATATCTGGTCATTACTTTTTCTCAAAATTAGTGTATAAATCCTATAGAATTTTATATCTTTATTTAAATGAAAGGGGCAATTTTGCAAAAATCAGTATCTTATACATGTATAAAAATATATATAATATAATATAAAAATATATACAATATAAAAAATAAATAATGATTAATCTTGATAACACATTATATAAAACCAGTTTCCAAATATTTTTAAAATTAATTATTTTCAAATTCTTATTATTTAAATATAATAAAGATATATCCTTTATTTAAATTAAATTATCATTATTTATCCTAAAATTAATAATAAATATTTATATTTTTTTGAGTGAAATATAAAAATATATGCAATATAAAAAATAAATAATGATTAATCTTGATAACACATTATATAAAACCAGTTTCCAAATATTTTTAAAATTAATTATTTTCAAATTCTTATTATTTAAATATAATAAAGATATATCCTTTATTTAAATTAAATTATTATTATTTATCTTAAAATTAATAATAAATATTTATATTTTTTTTGAGTGATTATTAAAATTATATAAATATTTTCATGAAACATATATATGATCATAATCTAACTTGCTTGCTCAAAAGATGTTTACTACTTATGAGAATGATGACCATAGACAGAAAGCTACCAAAGTTAATCAATTCTCTCTCAAAGTTGATCAGCATGTTCTTTTCTTCGATGGAGCTGCTCAAAATGGGATATGTGCAGTTGGGAAAGTGCTATATTTGAAAGATTCTCATTTTTACAATGTCAGGCTCAACTGTGGTGCTGGAAGTAAAATGAAAGCTAAGGTTATGGCTCTCTAGTGTGTTTTGAAAGTGGAAAACACTTTTGGATTGGTCAACATCAAAGTTTATGGTGATTCCAGGATTACAATCAAGTGGGCAGCTCGTGAATTCAAGTTGAATGTGAAGAATCTGAGACATTGGGTTTGTTGGGCTCATAATGAAATTTCAAAACACCAGAACATTAGCTTTGAGCAAATTTACAGAGAACACAATGCGCTTGCGGATAAGTTATCAAAACAGGCTTTGTCTGATCTGGAAGGTATTCTAGCATGGGAAGAATGGTGTGATTGTCACATGCTGGATAGCGGTTCCCTTTACTTTCTTGATTAAGTTCTCTTGGTTTATGTTTCAGTTGTTTATGGATATCTGATTGGCTGATATTTTGTAATATGATTCGATCTTGAGGTCTGAGTTTTGAGGTTTTTTGGTTATCGGATGAGACTTAAATTGTCTTTTTTGTATATTTGATCAAACTTGATAGTTTTTGTGACTGGGCACAGAAACATGATCTTGATTATACTATTTGATTTTATCAAATATCAATAGTAGTTTTTTTTCACTGGAAAAAAAACCTAAATCCTACATTCAATTGAGAAATTAAATACATAAGTTCAAACCTCCACCTAGATAATACAGTATTGAAATTTTTTACTTTAATTTTTTTTTTTTTTTTTTTGTAAGTTGTAGAGAGAATTTAATTAACAGAGCTGAAAGATACATCAAGAGCTGAAAATTTTGTAGCAGATTGGGGAGGCCTCAAGTGGTCGAGCCACCATCCCAATTGCTCAAAAATGTTGAACTAACCAACATAATACAAAATAAAGACCTCAAGGGTATGGTGTGCCCATAAAAAGACTCGGACTTGCTTCAAAAATAGAGTTTCAAACTATTTGGTGTTGTTGTAAAATAAACTATACTTAAAATTAAAACAAAAAAACTGATAATCACAGAGATGACCCAGAGCTATTGCAACCCATTTAGCATTTTGCTTGTGGTTCGTCTGGTGTCTCCTCGAGTATGGGACAGGCAGCATAGAAATATTCAATTGAGTCCCCGGAGGGGGGAGAGTGGGAGAGGGAGAACCTGGAGCATAAGAACCATTCTGAGCAGCATCAGTTGTGAGAGTTGCAGGAGCCGAGCCCTTGTCCTTTCTTACGTTGGACTTTTTCTGTGCAGACCCAGGGTTTGGAGCTTTAGGTGCAACATCGTCCTCATTGTTTTTCTGCATAGCCGGTTCAGAATTACCACCCAGGGAGAAAATGTCCCAGGTCATATTGGCGTCCAAGGTATTTGAGTGTTCAGTGGCCTCTTTTAGGCTAGCGTTGATGTTCCTCACTATGTTTGTGCTGGCTTGCGAGCTTGCTTCCATCTCTTCAACTAGGGTACTAATCATGTTTTTTAACAACCAATAGTGATTTATGGCACCACCATTGCTTCCAAAGGTGAGTAGGGCCACCACCCTACAAGCTTCCCACGCATCAATTAAGCTGTGAGTTCGCGCAGAGATGCGCAGAGCGTAACCATCCATGACAGTCCAGTCCATGGGAACCCTGGACCTGCAACTGGAGCTAGTTTTGCCACTACCGCATTGTGAAGTACCTCTGTTACAAGGCGTCATGGCGGTGAGACCAACAAGGGAGACCACAAAGATTATCTTGAACTCAACGGAGGGAGTCGCAGAGAATAACCAAAGTGCAATAGTGGTATTAAAAATCATGACGTCCAAAGCCTTTAAAGGGCTGAGCCAAGCCAAGTTCCTCCTGTGGAGGCAATAAATGAACCAGACTGTCATCATCGAAGGGGGTGGGAGAATTGAATGCATAGCACACCGGCCGAGAGAGAAAATCAATCCAGACTCGTGCGAAGGAGAGTGTGATTATCACCCCCATCCTCCTCCCTTAAATAAACTCCGTCGTCCAGGTTTCCAGTTGACAGGTGTGAAGCTGGCATCATCGCATGGCCGAGTTCATGCATGTCGAAGGCATCGCCACATGAGGTGGAGTGGTTGTACATCTGATCCATGTGCACGTTGGACAAGGTGGAGGGCACGTGTTCACTCGCATTGAGATTTAAAAATCTTTTTTTATTATAACACAAATATCTACTTATGTTTTTATTTTATTTTTAAACCAAAAATTAGGCCAACCTTAATGTTGAACATAAAAGAGAAAAAATATTTCCCAACCAGAAATATCACTCTCACAATGATAACAAAAAGTCTTAGAGGGAACTATTTCTGCCTACAGTTATTGCTATGGATTAGTCTCCATCATTAGTTGTGACTTCTTTAAAAGAGACGTAACGTGCGAGAATGTGTATTTGCCCAACGTCTCTTGCAAAGCGGTCATTCTCATTAATAAACATAACAACTTGGTGGCATTTACATCACATGGAACTCGTAATGGTGGCATCCCAAAACATTTTTTTCTCCGTTTTCGGGATATTTTTGACAATCGAGTGACAAACGAGGTTTTTAATGTAAAAATTAAAAATTTAAAAATATATTTCAATCGGTGTAAATTCTTGATATCTTAAATTTCTTACATATAAAAAAAATTAAATCCTCTCTCCTTACAATAATAAAAAGCTACGGATTTAAAATCATTCAAATAGTGAGCAATTAGTTCTCTTTTCTAACTTCCCTTTTTAACATTGCAGCTGTATCCACTTGGGTCACCTTCAACAACTACAAGCCAATTATCTATAATCCCACCACTGGTCCTCTTTAACACATATTCTTTACTAATCTACTCTCACCTTTTAGTCTAATCTAGATCAATTTCACATTTCTATCATGTTCTTTGGTTTTTACTGTGAAAAAATTACCCCCACAACAGCTCCAGTGAAAATTAAAAACTTTGACAAAACAAGAAAAATACACACATATCACACACAATCTCAATCCCATGTTCCTCACTCTACCGTGAAGGAATTAGGCCCACGCCAACTCTAATACCAAAATAAATTTTTTGAAAAAAAAAAATGCACAACAGTAACACAAGATGTGAGACGAAATGTCTTCATTCACAGTTCATAGACTTTAGTTACATGAGATTATAACAACTCTACAAATCTTGTAATAGAAAATATAAATTTTGAAAATAGCAAAACAATTTTTAGTTATTTTTAACTTAATTACATTAATAAGTGTTTATATTTTAAAATTTGTGGGTGGATTACTATTTATGTTTTTCCTAGATTGTAAGAGGATAAGACTTAAATAATTACATGGATTGATGTATGTATCTTAGAATTCAGGGTGGATTACTATCTAGATCTTTTATAAAAAAAAGAAATATTAAAAATAACAAGTAGTTGATGCATGGATAAGTGATAACTTATACATGGATAAGAGGTAGTCATACATAACCAATTTAACAAAAAAAGGTAACAGATAACTTAGACGTACACAACACTTCATTACAACTAAGCATGAAGAAGAAGTAACAAATAACTTGTTCATACCACTTAACTTGAGATTTATAGGTAAATTCTCAATGCTCCACTTATATTTACACTATTACAAATATATAGTATCTAATAGTAATGGCCAGATTAACATCGAAATTAGGTATTGCGAGAATATGTCTTCGGCGAGCATATTGTAAGCTTTGTCTGTTGGATGGAAAGAATCCCAGAATACATATTTGGATGGATGGATCGGGGCAAACGGGGGTCTCGGGGTTGCACAGTATAGATGCCTCCAACAAGCCCGTCGCGCATCAACTTTTTCTAACTACTTCAAAGCCTTCCACGCATAAATTTATAAGTTATAAACAGTTAGCATCCTCTCCACATAAATGCATTGAAACTTAAATTCAAACACCGAGGAATCAGAAAGATAGAGAATAAATTACAATATTTACTGGGATTCTTTAGGAAGTCAAGCAGCTTATAATATATGTTAATATAAGCAATTTTAAGACCAGGGAGTGTGGGCTTCAGGGTCTTCACTAACGATGCAACCTTCTGATTAAATTAGATGGAAACATCATTAAACTCGTCACTAACAAAATAATTTGCGATCACAACTCAATCAATCAGCACAAATTGCCTGTGGGTAAGTATTTATTCATATTAAAAAAAGTTAGGACAATGATAATGAAAATTTTCACAATATTGATAATTATTATAACTACTTAATTTGTAGTTGGTGAATATTTATTTATCACATATTAAATGTCAACCATATATCATGTTACGAGGTCAATTAAGCTGATGAGAAACGGATCATTCCTTACTGTAACTTATCGAGACTTGGCTATGAATAAATATTCAACGCCTTAAGTTGATGGAAGACGGATCATTCTCATATCGCAACTTATCGAGACGTGGCTATGAATAATTCAACGCGTTATGTTGATGGGAGACGGATCATTCTCATAATGCAACTCATCGAGACGTGGCCATGAATAATTCAACGCCCTCCTCCATGTATTAAACTCCGTCATTTGGAACTGCCTCTTGGGGTTTCCTGTTCACAACGTCCAAATAAAATAGCTTGTGTACGTTGCATTTTATTCAGAAAATCTAAGTTGGTATGGACAGTAGAGCATTTAGTACTGTCGCAAACCTTCCAGTCTTTAAATTTTTAACGTAGGTGATGGGAATTCGAAACTGTCCATAAACTACATGAGTAGAAACATGGCTTTATCCTGTACAAAGCTTTCACAAATGATTAGGTAAGTTTGAACATGACATGGTAGAAACATGGGTCTATCCTATACCAAGCTTTAAAAAATGATGAGTCTAAATTTGAATATTCAATTGGTAACTAAACCTTCGTCCTTGTTTAATTAATTATGAACATGTCAATGTCATAAATCCGAATATATTATTATGATGTTATATTTTACTAGCACATCCACTTAATTTGTGATTGGCAAACATCTATAGACCACAAAAGTATCACCATAAGTTATTTGTTGAGATTTATCCTTGCATTCATGCATAAATGATCAATTCTTTTTTATATTATTTGTTTATTGTCACATTCTTCTAGTTATGTGTTGTGAAAGGTTGGTTATCCATTCATCAGCTACAATCCTAGAAAAGAATAGGGTGTAGTCCACCCAAAATTCTAAAATAAAAAAGCCTATGGGGGTAATTAAAAATAAAATTTGTGTTTATTTTCCTAGATTGTACAAGGATGATACAAGTGTACAGTCCAGATTGATTCTATGGCAGTCTTTCCAAATTGTAAATAAACAATTAAAAAAATATATAAAATAAATGGGAAAACTTCATATTAGTATAACCACATTATTATATCGGTTGGTATACTTCATTTTCCACGAAGTATATCCAACCACTTTAATAATGTGGTTGTGCTAGTTGACTACCAAAATAAGGAGGAGAAGTAATAAAATTATGAATTAAAATATTGATATCAAAGAGTTACTCTCTCTCCCAAAATGCATAGCCCCCAACCCAAGAACCCAAAACCCGATTATCATCCCCTATGCCATATCTCTCTTCTTTACATTCAAGGCATCACCAATCATTTATCTAAAATCCTAGCTAAGAAGAACATAAAAACTCTATTAAAACCTCATAAAACCCTCAAGCAATTATTCATAAGTGTCCAAGATAGATCCCCCCTTGATTTCACAAGGTGTGTATCAAATCTCTTCCTCATATGGAAAATCCTACATCGACCAAATAACCGAACTAGTACATGTATCCAAACTCACCTCAAAGAACTCTTAGTAACCATCCGGTAGGTAACTGTAGGCAACTATTTTGAAATACTATTTATTTGTATCATTGCTCAATTTTTGATATATGAAGTATTGTGGAGTTTTTATGTTCTTCAGAATTTTGTTCTCTATTCTTCAGTGTCTTCATAATTCTTCTTCAGTGGTATCAAAGCACCGCTGTGTGTAGAAAACTCCATTTATGTGCAGAATCGTTGGAGAAACCCTGTGCAATTGTGAAGACAGCCAACAAGTGGAGACTGTTGTGTTGAAGAGTGTGCATCCAGCAAATGGCAGAGCCAGCCAGCAAGCCTACCTGCACGTGGGAGAGACATTGAGGAGACATAAATTCTTTCTCAGCGTTCTAGGTCGGAGGAGACAGACATAAATTATTTTCTGAGTGTTCTGGGTCAAAGGAGATAGAAATCCTGTCGAGCATTTCTGGACTTTTTCTGAGATCTGAATCAAAGAAAATATTGGTAAGACTGTGAAGCTACAGTTTTTTTTTGAAGAACTAAAATGCATTCTCTAATTACAATTGTTGGATTTATTTTGTTTGGAAAAGAAAATTATCAGGAATGGTTTCGAAAAGTTAAAAATACCCTTATTTTTAATGATATGTGGGATGGAATTTGTGAAAATGAGAATTTAGAAGATAAGAAAGATGGAGAAGAAGTAGTACCACCATTACCACTAGTACCACCTACTGATACCAAAGAGTTAGCGTTATGGAAAATCAAGGACAAGAAGGCTTATGCCTTGATCACTGCCTCTGTAAGTGAAGAAGTAAGTAGACATTTAGTTTCTAGCAAAAGTGCTTGGGAAGAATTAAAGAAACTAAAAGATTTGTATGATTCACATTCTAAGCTTGAGATCATACAATTGTTGATGAAGTTATTTAACTTAGAATTAAAAGATAATGATCCAATGAAACTTGCTTCTAATATTAGAGCTATTTTCCATGATATTGATGCAATTGGTGTAAAAGTTGACATTCAACTTACTGCATTTATTAAAGCTCTATATCCTACCTATACTCATTATTTAGAATCACTTCAGGCTAGTGGCCTAATGAAAGCTATCACCTTTGAAATGCTCATTGAGAAAATTGTTGAAAGAGAGAAAGCCTTTGGGAAGAAAGAGTCTCTTTCTAGTTCCACTGTTGAGACTCTGTGTCTCGCCCAGAAAGAATAGAAGGAACAGAAGCCTAGAGGGGAGTCTACTAGACTTGACCATAGTAGCAGAGGTCGTGGTAGGAGAACATTTAGAGGCATGGGGAGTCATCATCAAGATGACAGACAGCAAAAATATGTTCAGAATGATAGGCAGTATGTTAAATGTTATAGATGTGGAAAACTTGGTCATATTGCAAGTTAATGTCATGCTCCTTGGGAAAAGATTAATGAGAAGAACGAGCAACAGCCTCCAGATAAAGGAAAACCATCTGAATCTACTCACTATATAGTTGCACATTATAATTTTAGTTTTAATGAAGTTTTTAGCACTTCTTTTGCTTCATGGGAAGATACTTGGATTTTAGATACTGGTGCCACATGTCATATGACCTTCAGAAGAGATTGTTTCGAGACATTTAGTGATCATATTGATGGTATAATTTATTTTGCTGACTTGCTGATTATATTTTGCATGATGTTCTTTATATTCCTCAATTAAAAAGAAATTTGATGTCTCTCATACAAGTTAGGCAGCAAGGGCATTCTATACATATGTTTGATGGTATAATTGAGATACGAAGAACATTTGATGATGTGATTGTTATGATTGGTGTTGAAGAAGACAAACTCTTAAAACTAAAAGGGACATCATCTTTTTTATCCAACTCAGCTCTTTTGTCTCAGCATAGTGATACTGTGTCCTCCATCTTATTGTGGCATGCTTGTTTTGGTCATATCAGTTACGATAGTATCAGAATTATGAAACAACAAGGTATACAGGGGCTTCCTACCGTTCCAAGAAAATTGTCTCCATGTAATGCTTGTATTTTAGGCAAGCATTGTAAATAGCCTTTTCATAAGTCTACTTCCAGATCTTCCAGGAAGTTAGGACTTATACCTTCAGATTTATGTGGGCCCATGCCTATTCCATCTGCCAATGGTAACAACTATCTGCTAACATTTATTGATGACTACACCAGGATGTGTTGGGTTTACTTGTTGAAAGAGAAATCGCAAGTTTTTGCAACTTTTAAGAATTTTTATTTGTGGATTTCAAATGAAACTCAACTTAATATTGGTACTCTTCACTCAGATAATGGTGGTGAATATACATCTAATGAATTTGAAAAGTACTTACAAGATAATGGTATTAAACATCAAACAACCGTTCCTTATTCCCCACAACAAAATGGTGTGGCAGAATGCATGAACAGAACTTTGCTTAATATGCTAAGGTCTATGATGTTTTTTCAAAATGTCAAGTTGATGGTTTGGGGAGAAGCAGTACTTTGTGCAGTCTATATTCGTAATCGGTGTCCTTCTACTGCTATCAATAATAAGTCTCCTTATGAAATTGGGTATAATCGGCTTCCTGCTGTTCAACATTTTAAAGTTTTTGGTTCTCCTTGCTTTGCCTTGATTCCTACACAACAACGTAACAAATTGGGTGCCAGGAGCCGCAAATGTATTTTTTTGGGATATTCTAATACTTCTAGAGCTTACAGATTGAATGATGAGGAGAACAAGAAATTTATTGTTTCAAGAGTTGTAGTTTTTCTTGAATTCACTAAGGATGCTTCTACTATTGATAGACAACTCAATCATTTGGATAAATTCCCTTCCAAGAAGTTTTATTATGAATGGGATAATGATCTTCCACATCCTGAAGGGGGGATTCAGATTCTTGATCAGTCTGTGGATTTCCCTTCAATTAATTTTCCTTATGTTTCAACACCTGAGAACGAAGACAAATTAGTTGATAATAATGATTCTGTAGAAGGAAAAATAATTGGCAATAATACAGAATCAGAAATTGAAGAAACTATTCAGCCATCAGAAATTGAACAAACTATTCAGCCATCACCGCAGCAATCAGTTCATAGATCAACACAAACAAAGACAATTCCAAAAAGGTTTGATGAATTTAATTTAAAATTTTCTATTGTTGTTAATGAGCGTGCTTCTTTTGAAGAAGCTGCTAGTTGTAATGAATGGAAAGATGCAATGCAGAAAGAATATGATGCTCTTATTAAAAATGGCCCTTGGAGGTTGGTGGACCCTCGTATTGGCATTAAACCAATTGGCTCTAAGTGGGTTTATAAAACTAAATATAAGGTTGATGGCTCACTTGACAAATACAAGGAAAGACTTGTAGCAAAGGGGTATGCTAAAAAAGAAGGTATTGATTACACAGAAACATTTGCTCCTACTGTAAAATGGGGCACTATTAGAACTTTGTTTTCTCTTGCAGCTCAAAATGGATGGAAAATACATCATATGGATGTAAAAACTACCTTTTTAAACAGAGATCTAAAAGAAGATGTCTATATGTTTCAGCCAAAAGGTTTTTCTATTAAAGGAAAAGAACAGAAGATATGTAAATTGGTGAAGTCTTTATATGGTTTGAAACAAGCACCCCGAGCATGGTATGAGAAGTTAATTGGACATCTTCTCAAATTGAATTATAAGCATTTCAATCTAGATGATGCAACTTTATTTGTTAAGAAAGTTGGGTGATGAGTTGTATATTTAGTAGTCTATGTTGATGATTTGCTTATCACGAGGAATAATGATGATTATATAGTCTTTATTAAAAAGGAGTTGCATAAGGTTTTTGACATGAAGGATTTGGGATTACTTCATTATTATTTAGGAATTGAAGTAGATAAAAAACCTAAGTATATATTTATTTCTCAGTTTAAGTATATTGGAGATCTGTTGAGTAAATTTGGGATGTTGGATTGTAATCCTGTTTCTACTCCAATGGAGCATAATCAAAAGCTTAGTTCACATGAAGGCAATGCATGTGAAGATCCAACAATGTACAAGAAACTTATTGGAAGCTTGATTTATCTTACTACTACTCACCCTGACATAACTTTTGCTGTAGGAATACTTTTCGGGTTTATGCATAAACCTTGTGAAGGTCATTGGATCGCAACAAAATGAGTACTTAGATATTTAAAAGGCACTCAATCATTTGGCATCAAATACTCTAAAGTTTCAGACTTTCATCTTACTGGTTATTCATATTCAGGCTTCGATGGAGATAAAGAGCATGGGGTGTCTACTTCAAGTTATTTGATGAATCTTGGATCAACAACCGTCACTTGGAGATTACGAAAGAAATCAATTCTTGCTGATTCTACAACTGAAGCCGAATACGTTGCAGCCACTCAAGCCACAAAAGAAATCATTTGGCATCGAAAAATTCTTGAAGATTTGCAGGAGAAACAGAAGACTTCAACGCCCCTCTTTGTTGATAATACTTCTGCAATACAATTGGCGAAGAATCCTAAATTCCATGATCGAACCAAACATATCAATACCAAATATCATTTGATTTGACATCATGTTGAGGCTAAAACTATTCATTTGACTCATTGTCCTACTTCAGAGAAAATTGCTGATATATTTACTAAAGCATTGGGATGTGAAAAGTTTGAAAAATTTAGAATGTTACTAGGCATGTCCGATGACCCTTCGGATTAAGGGGGGAATGTTAACTAATCCGAATAATATATGTTTAGAGTAGAGTCTATAATAAAACGGTTCTTACTAACCATTCGGTAGGTAACTGTAGGCAACTGTTTTGAAATACTATTTATTTGTATCATTACTCAGTTTTTGATATATGAAATATTGTGGAGTTTTTATGTTCTTCAAAATTCTGTTCTCTGTTCTTCAGTGTCTTCAGAATTCTTCTTCAAAAACATGTCACAAACACTCACCATAATTGTATATCTAAATTTTCAACTCAAAAATCTAATCATCTAATATGCTTCGACTATACTAAATAATAGCCTCTACCCCTATATAAACAAATTGCATCAT
Source organism: Larix kaempferi (assembly GCA_027924585.1). Taxonomy (NCBI): domain Eukaryota; kingdom Viridiplantae; phylum Streptophyta; class Pinopsida; order Pinales; family Pinaceae; genus Larix; species Larix kaempferi. The sequence continues at coordinate 39,181,982 of BSBM01000904.1, read as the reverse complement.
CCAAAAATCCCTCAAAATAAAAAAACACTCAAATAATTTTAACATACAAAATAATTATAAACTAAATCACTCTTTAAAATCATTAATTCATAAACTAAACCACTCTTTAAAAAATCATTAATTCATAAACTTCATTAATAAATTCTCTTTTCTTTCACTTTTGGTATTACCTTAACTATCCAATCTCATTCTAAATTATCTTCGAATTAGGTTCCATAAAAATATATTCAAAACTTCTTCCTTTTCAATGATTATTATCTTCATCCTGAAGTCATAACCCCCTTATTCTAACCCAAACCTCCTTTTCTTTAAAGTTAGTCAACCACTTATTTCCATAAAAATATATTCAAAACTTCTTCCTTTTCAATGATTATTTTCCTTAATCTGTTCTCTATTTATTATTTTGAGCTTAATTACAGATTTAATTCTTATCCTTCATAATGATTAAGTTTATTTTTCCACATCCTTATAATTCTAATAATTTTCTTTTTATTACCTATTATTTATTCTTTTTCTATTTTCTAGTATGCATCCTAATTTATTAAAAATTAACCCCTAATCCCCTTACTCATTAAGCTAATTTCAACTCATACCTTTTTTAACTTTAACTTCCTCTTAATTTCTTAAACATTTTCCCTTAATCCCCTTACTCATTACTCATTAGGATAATTTCAACTCATACCTTTTTTAACTTTAACTTCCTCTTAATTGATTAAAAATTTGCACCTAATCCCCTTGCTCATTAGGCTAATTTCAACTCATACCTTTTTTAACTTTAACTTCCGTTGCTTTAACTTGGACTTTTATTAATTTTACAAGTATTTTATTTTACATGTATTATTATTAGCCTAGGGAAATTATGTTTTTCGATTAGGTTTGATTTTTTATTAATTTGTCTTTGACTTTCCATATTTATGCATATTTCATAAACTTTTTAACATAGTTTTTTATTTTATCTATTATTCAATTCATTGCATATTATTTTGCTCGAATGTCATTGGATGAAACTTTTACTATTGTCGAGCTCTTTCTTTTTAAGACAAATTTTTAACATAGGAAAAGATTTGTTTTTCCATTATAACATATATAATGACATAGTCATTAATGATACCATCAATAGTATTAGTTCTCGAGGACCAACCACATTTACTGCACTATAAGTTCATTACAATTTCTCCACTACCTCTTTCCTTCACCATCCCGACCACCTCTTCCCTTCGCCGCCACCATCTCCTCATGCAAAATAATATTTAGAATCCTTACACTGCTTGAAGGATCAAGATCACTGCTTAGTCGAGTTCTTCATCAATTTGCAAGAGAGCTTATGTCGACCAGGTTGTGTTCTGGGGGAGCAATGTTACTATGGATGTCACATACCCAAAAATCTGAATATTTTATGTTGTGAGAATTTTTTTTATGATTATTGACCAAGTGGGGTCAAGGATGACTGTAATTAAATACTCCAATATTTTTATTATCAATAAATAAAAGATGACACAAATATCCAAAGGAGACTGTTAAAGAGTGTTCACTGACCCACTAGGAGGAATGAATTGGGGTGGAAAGCAAATTGACATATGGAAGCATCTTCATTCACTTCTGGTTGTCGCAGGGGGAACTTCCCTATATTTATGGTCATGTTCCCCATGAAAGTGGAACAGAGCAGGTGGCTCAATAATTATGAAATAGACCAAAAGACCTAGGCACTCTTTTAATCCCATCGAATTGAGGAGGTGGCTCACTATGTTTTTCCTTGTGGCAATTCTGAGAATACAAACTGAGAATGCACAAGAGATTCAATGAGTGGATGGCTAGGGAGTGAAGGATAGAGTTAGTATGCATTTCTGAACTAGTATTGCTGAGTGCAGGGTATTTTTTAAGGATTCTAATATTATACTTAAGTATAGTATCTTAGGCGATTATTTTGGATTGAAAAAACCATCTATATAGATAGGTAGGCAAGTATTAACTATGAAACATAAAATTTACAACTAAAATGTGTAAATTTTGGTGACTATTATGATAAAAAGCCATATTTTATGTAAATATAGGCGATATTAGAGACTAAAAATGACCAAATAGCGAATCTATTTTTTGAAAAAAAAACCCCAAAATAGCCAATTGGAGAAATTTCGCCCCTAAAAATTACCCTGGTGTAGAGTTCATACTGTTGAGTGCAGATTACTGCTGAGTGCAGAGATCATAGTGCTGAATGTAGAAGTTATATTACTGAGCAGATAAACTATACTATTACTGTTGAGTTGCAGAAGGATAAGCTCTTGCCTCTACATAGTATCTTCGTCGTCGTGGTTTAGTAAACAGGCTCAGGGGTCCAAAGGCAAGTAACATTGGCTGCTTTCAAGAAAAGGTTGGGTGGAACAGGCTCCTTTGGGTGTTTGTCTCCCTCTACAGTTATCAGGTTCTTCATTGTTTCAGTTATTTAATTTTGTACTGCTATCTATCTCTAAAAGTTGCATGTTTCTTAACTGTTAGATTAGAAATACTGAAGTGATAGTTTGCTGAACTGTATAATTTCTTTCAGTATTTTTCCACTCTCCGAAGAGACGTGCTCTAATACAGAAAGAACTATTTAAGTAGGTAGATTTGAGTAATCCTTTAATGATCAGTTGTATGATTCTGATTAGAATAATGATCTCCTATTCTACATTAAGTATTAAGCATAAATATAAAATGTATACCAAAATAATACTCAGAATATTTAGAGTTCCAGTCTATATCTTCTGCAGTTCATAATGATTGTAGAAAAGTAACTAGCTAAGTTAAAAATCAAACAAACTGTTAGAATTTCCATTCATTTCACAATACTAAAATAAGAAATAGTTTATAAAAATAATAGTTATTATATAAACAATATTTATATAATAAAATCAAATCAGATACATATATTATTATTATTATCTATTAAGTACAAATCATCAACAGCATAACTTTGTGTACATATATATATATATATATATATAAAACCTAATCACATCCCTCAATAGTAATATTCAAACAAGTAAATAAATATGATCATAAATAGGGTTATTCTCAGAAAAACGAAGTTGATGTATACAAGCTCGGGACTTTGCCCAGCATCGTATTATCATGCAGAGTATCAACATAAAGACCTGTCATTATCATTTATAAAACAAATAACTCTTAATATAAACGGAGTGTTTTGATTCAAGTAACATTCTGGAAATTATATCGAGTTCCTTAGTATCTGAATGTACTATCAAAAGCATTATTATAAACCAAACATATATTCAGTAAAAGAACAGAGTCGTCATAGATAAATTGAATTCCATAATCAAAGTATGGTATAAATATAAATTGAAAAGATATTTTTTAAACCCTAGAAATGCATTCAAATAAAATAAGACAAACATTTATATTATGAAATCAATCTGTAACTAATCGATATTTCTAGAAAGGATCTTTACGCATTATACATTCATATTTTAACATATCAATTTCAAAGAGCCCTGTAGCGAGTCTACAACTTATAAGCGTTTGGGACAAGGGTTCGAGTCTTATTAAGATTCCGGAATCCTGTAATTTTTACAGTACAAAAAGACCATGTACACACCTCCACGGTAGGGTTTAGGTTTCATCCTGTAGCAATCTACATGAAGATTTATAACTCAAAAACCAACATTATGCCAAAGTTAAGAACGGGTACAAATATAGTAATGTTTCCGGAAACAAATGATTTGTTTAACCATTATCGACAAGGGAAAACCCTGTATTATTTATCACATTATTAAAACGATTTTCAGTATGAAACCCTTAACACTTAAATTTGTTTACAACCGGCCGAAATCAACAGAGATTCCACATTAGGGTTTAACCCTTATACATTCACGCTTATACTACTATAACAAGCTTTCTTATTTTACACAGAATCCAAATAGTAACAGTCATGACCGAAGAGCCCAAAAACAGTATCAAAAACATTTAACACCGAATTATTTTATATCATCCAAACAGAGGTCGAAACCCCAAACGAAATAGAATACAGTAGAAGTTTACAATATTAATATCTCTTCGAAAGCCTGAGGCACGAATGTATCACAAGCGAGTTCAAACGCTGCCAAAATATCTAAACTGAAGTTGACAGAGGAGCCGACGAGTAGGACTCGAGGCTTACCGTGGACATTCAACACCTTCGTGGTTGCCCTTGTATCCATAGTATCGTAGCCTTGAGTACCGGAAGAGAAACGAGGACAAACTAAGAAGCCTCCTGTCATCAATTTACAAGCTGGTCATATAACGATATAAAAACAATTGTAAAAAAAATAAAAATTAAAAAAATTAAAAGAAAACAACAAAATGATAAACCCTTACCTCTGTTAAAGACTAAAAATCCAAGCCCGAGAGCAACAACCTAGAACCTGGAACTCATCGTGGTTCAAAGCTCCGCGCAGAGACAGTGCAGGCTTGCCATGGCAGCCATGGCAGCCGAGAGAGATCTCAACTCACCCACTCTCTTGCAACATAGCGAAGACTTAGGGTTTTGTTCCCTATGTGGTTCTCCCACCAACTTCACATGATAGCAATTAATATGCTGTCTGTCAACCACTAAACTTTCAATTTATACCCATTGCCTGTAGTTCGGGTCCCTCTCTCTTTATCAACAAGTTTCATAAGCTTTTACGTGCACCATGTTCAAGGTTCCAATGTATCCACTACCATATAGTTTGAAGTTCGACTTTGCATAAGCGCCCAAAACCCTTGATCATTGTTTTATTTACAAAACACTTTAATACCATTACCTAGTATAAAGACCCTTAAGGCTAAAACGTAACCTTCATGAATTGAGTTAGGGTTTTAAAATATCCCTTTTGAGCATTGTATAGCTAGCTCGTAATTTATCTAATGAAAGCCATAATGATAATAAGCAAAGCTTGTAAAGACACCAACCTGTAACCCAGGCAAGTGAGTTAATGGTGCATTAGCTTCATAAGCTAAGTAAGCCCAGGGCTGCTTCAGGAACCACTTGCGAATATAAGAAAATAATCATAACAAGACACCAAGTCATCGGATAATGAAATAGAAACCATAATACCAAGACACATTTAATGAGCTACGACATATGTAAACAATAAGTGTCGACAATATAAAATATGGACAAACAGATAATTAAATACACATTAACCTGTCTTGGCTTTACGTGAAACATACACCAATATTATAGCTTCAATTACATAAGTCTGTCCATTTATAGAAGAGTCGTCATATGTATTTATAGACGACACTTTTCAATTAATCTGAATGACAGCTAAACACTTGTAATATATTCTGCATAGTAATTGTAGCATTTATACCTTGTAGAATTTTTTTTATTTTTATTTTTAAATTGGGAATGTTACAATGGGCCACTACCTTACCGCCACCACCATCGCCCCTAGTTGCAATTGAATTGCTTATCTATACAAGATAAAGAAGATTCTGTGTTTATTGAATTATTTGTTGGAGCGTACAAGTGTATTTATCAATCTTTTGTTCCATGGAGCTAAAAATGATTAGGAGAGAAAACATCAATTACAACATTCACCAAGTTTTAGAAAATATATTCCCAATTCTAGATTAGTTAACTAGTTTAGACAATCCATTTCCAATTAGTTAACCTACCATTTTTTTAATTTCATAAACAAAATCTTTTTTTCATTCCATAAACTCAAAATATACCATATGCACATGTGAGCTTTGGGATTGTTAGATGGCCTTGTCCTACCCAAACGCTGGCAAGGCCATATGAAGGTAAATATTTTAATAAAATATAAGTGAAAGAATTGCTTTGAGTTAGTTGTTATTAAATGTTTATGTAATGGTATTCATTCCATTTAATGTTTTCTTTTAGAGTGAATTTTATCACTTTACCTTTATTTTTAGTAGTTATTTCTAGTTCAACACTAATGGGATTTCCATTGGGATATGTATTTATGTTATTACAATTACTATATTGTATTGTATTAGTGAGATTTATAGGTTAATGTAATTTTTTTTATTAATGTATATAGTGTAATGAATACTTTATAAAGGTTTTTTTTTTATAATTCAAATGTTTATTGTTTGCTGAATATAAATTGATATATTTGATCATAAATTGACTTTTTAATATGGTTTTATAGTAAATATTTAAAAGTATGATATATATATAACTTGAATTATTAATTTAAAAGTATGAGATATAAATAACTTGAATTATTAACTTGTATACTAAATAATTAAAGATATTTAACGTTATTATTGTTATTATTAATATTTGTTGTTGTTTTAAAATTAATATTAATTTTATTAATTTAGATTTTAATAACATTATTGTTGATTGTTTAATATAAATATTAATTTATTAATATTTGCTTTTAATTATATGTATTTTTAATATTTTATTAGGCATAGCCTAAATTGTATGCAACTTTTGTTTAATAAATAACCTCAAACCTAAATACATATCATTAAATCTTTTTACATTTAATTAATAATCTCAAAAACATTATTTTTTTAAAGAATTTTTGGTATACATTTGAATGAATGAATTCTCACGCACCATCCTTACATTCTGCTATCTAATTTATTATGTACAACGTTATAATACCAAATTGAATGAATTTTCACACTTTGATTTCTATAGTTTAAATGGATCTTTGATAGTCATGGAAATATGCTTTCACCATTCAGATCTAATTTCTTTTTAAAATTCCTCAACCTAATAATAAGTAGAAAACCTTTATAATTTTTTGTCCATATGAAATAATGAAATTACTCAATCAAATTTAAAAATATACTTATAATTGTAATTATTTGTAAATCAAATTCCTTTTAAAAATATAATTATAATTATAAATTATTTGTAAATCAAATTCCAAACTAGTTATTACTTTTTTTAATTTAATTTTTTCTAAACTTAAAACTTTTTAATTCTATTTATACTTTTTAATTAAGTCAAATAAAATGTTAATTTATATTCAGAGATTTAAGTTAGTTATTCATCGTTAAAGATCTTATTGGAGTATTTTTATGACAAATATCTCAAGGAAACCATTATGGTTGATTCATTTTATTGAAATTCTATTGGTTCTTGAATTCCAACTCATCAAGAAATTATGGTTTATGGTTGGATCGTTGTCTTATATGATAGCTCATTTTCTTATAACACCCATTTTAGACCTCAAATTTCCTCTAATGATGAAAATAGAGAATTTTCAAACCACAACTAAACTTGGACCTTGATCATTTGTTCACATATATAAAGTGGCTAGTTCTTTTCCTCTTTTAGGTGTCCATTCCGTGATCATTATAAATTCATATTTTTAGCTTTTTCTCCTCAACGTGATCTTTCTGCATTCAAATTACAGATTTCTCTTATTTCCTTTAGATTTCAAATTTTCGTTCTTTAGTATTCCTTCACATTCTTCCACCAAGAGACTGAACCCTTTGGCATTATTTTTATTCTTCTTTTGTACAAGAGGTATTTACTATTCTTAGCTAGTTTCTTAACTGGTGACAAGTATGTAAGAGTTACATATTTTAGAAGTGTCTTTTCATATTCTTATTTGTTTAGATTCCAATTTAATCAATTTTTTGTTTAGTCTTCTTAATCTTCTTTGTTTATCATTGTTTTTCCATATAGAGAGACTAGGATTCCACTCCTCATTCATTAGTTATCCCATAGTCGAAGCATATTTTCCAACATAGTATAATACTATACCAAGTACGTAGTACCTTCAAACATAAGGTTCCAAACTTTACAAAAATACTTAGTCAAATATAAGGGGTTGGCATTTTGGGGTATTACAAGTAGTTAAAAGATTTTTAATAATTACTATTTAAAAACCTTGTAAGGTAACCCACATGAGTCTTGACAAATGCAATAGGGGTATATGAAGACACTAAATCCATTTATATATTCTAAATAGCAATTAGAATATGTAACCTAACCACATTCCAATTAAAATAATCTTTAAAAATACAAGTTATATAATGTTTAGACTAATTGTTTTAATAAATAACCCCAAACCTAAATATATATATCAGTAAAAAAATTAAATTAAATTAAAATTCCTTAAAACATATAATGTTTATATTATTCTTTAATAAATAAACTCAAACCTAAATATATATCATTAATTATTTTTTAAATTTAATTAAAAATCTCAAAAATATTATTTTTTTAACAAATTTTTATCATACACTTATATTCAATAATACCAATTCTAAACATTATAACATATACTTGTTTCACATTTAAGTGAATGAATTCTCAGAGACCATCCTCACATTTTGATTGCTATCTAGTTCAATATGTAAAACTTTATAATACCAAAGTGAATGATTTTTCACACTTTGATTTTTATAGTTTAAATCGATCTTTGATAATTATGGAAATATTTTCTCACCATTTAAATCTAATCTAGCTTGATAATTATAGAAAAATGTATTTATGATTTATATTTATTTTTATTAAAATTAGATATAAGTTTATTTTTTATTTTAAATTTAATTATAAAAAAAATTATTTATGAAAAGAATTATACATCCCGGACTTAAATATAATTTTTTTTTTTTCAAATTCCTCTACCTAATAATAAGTAGAAAACCTTTATAATTTTTTGACCATATAAATAATGGAATTATTCAATAAAATTTAAAAATATACTTATAATTATAATAATTTGTAAATCAAATTCCTTTTAAAAATATAATTATAATTATAAATTATTTGTAAATCAAATTCCCAAACTAGTTATTACCATTTTTAATTTAATTTTTTCATAACTTAAAACTTTTTAATCCTATTGATACTTTTTCATTAAGTCAAATAAAATGTTAATTCATGTTCGGAGATCACCCTTTGTATGCGCAGTGATTGCTTTACGTTAGTCATTCGTCATTGAAGATCTTAGCGATTAAGGGTAGCGTTCGAAAGTGATCAAGTTGTCACTAATTTTATGATGTCATCGAATATTTGCCAAGATTTTTTGTTTGGAAAGGGGTCATTCTCATTAATAAACATACCAACAAAGGTGGCCTTTACATCACATGGATCCCATTATGATTGCTGATATACTCTTAAAGTTGCTATTATTCTCTGTCTCCCAAAACATTATCTGCTCTGTTCTTGGAAATTATTGATAACTAAATGAAAAATAACATAAATCACTTATATTTTCCAATGCACAAGTTTAATTATAATATTAGTTTTAAACATCTATTTGATTGTAATAATTTTTTTTTTAAATACTGCGATGCTGAGTACTTATTAAACATTTATTTGATTGTAATAAGATTTTCTTAAAATACTGCGCAGTCACAATATTAAATACTGAATACTGAGTACGTTTTAAAACATTTATTTAATTGTAATAAGATTTTTTTTAAATACTAGGATGCTGAGTACTTTTTTTTTCTTCCTGCCTAAACATGTATGGGCAACAGTAACGGTTTGCCTTCCCTATACCGAGAGAGTGCACACAACAAGAAAAGCCATCTTTTAGCACCACAAGTTAGCACCACTTATAGTTTGTGGTGCTAATGTGGTGGTATTGGCACCACTTACATTTATGTGGTGTTAAAGTGGTGTTATTAGCACCATTTATATTTTGTGGTGTTAAAGTGGTGGTATTAGCACCACTTATATTTTGTGGTGTTAATATGGTGTTATATTAGTTTTACCTTTATGAGAAATGCCATGTTGGCAAGTACCATAAAGTGGTGCTAAGCTATTATTTTCCACATGGACATGTACACGTAGGATTTAATTATGTGGATTTGCACCAAAACAAATTCACAAATAATTATTTTGAAAATAACTCAATTCAATATTTATTTATTTTTTCATATCAATTAAAATAAATGATCAAAAATTAATTTATGAGTTTTTGCACCATACTTACAAAAAGTTCAAATATTAAGCAAATAAATTCTAGTGATTCATTTATGAAGTTTACACCACAAGTACAACAAGTTCAAAAAACATATTTGGAAAATAGCTCAATTCATTTATTCATTTTTTATATTATTAAACATATAAATACAATTAACAAATAAATAAAAACAACTATTTTTAATTTATTACTATTGTAAATTAGTAATAAAATTATTTGAATTTAAATTTGATTATTCCTTTGAGATATTTTTATCTTCTTAAATTTTTTTGATGGAAATTAGTATTGTTATTAGGTGTTAATACAAGACATGGGTCTTAGATCCATCTATATGATCAATGGAGAAAACCTCTAGCTAAGGCCCTAAAAGAAGCTTTTAGGAATCTAGGACCAAGAAAGACACCACAAAGGTCTCCACACATATTCCTAAGAGCATTCTTAGCCTCTAAGTGTGGGCATTCACACTATTATAAGTTTTTAATCACCAGGGATAGCTCCAATGGCCCTCAACATTGTTGAACGAACAATCATAGGCCTTAGCCTAAAGGAATCCTAAGCATAAAGAAATGTCATGTTGTCAAGTACCATATAGTGGGGCTAAGCTCATATTTGTCTCATGGACATGTACAAAAATGATTTAATTATGATGATTTGCACCATAAACACAACAATATCACAAATAATTATTTTTTAATAACTTAATTCAATTTTTTTCTTTCAAATAAATGCCCACGATTAATTTATGAGGTTTTAAACCACAATCACAACAAATTCAATTATTTGCTTTTATCACTATTTAAACCAACAAGCTCACATGATTCATTTATGAGGTGTTGCACCACAAACACAACAAGTTCACAAATAATTATTTTCTAAATAGCTCAAGTCGAGTATTCATTTTTTAATATTATTCAGGCAAACAAATACCCATGATTCTTAAATTTGACAAATAATTAAATACAAACATTTTTGATTTATTACTATTATAAAATATTAATAAATCTTGAGCTCTAAATGATTCTTCCATCCATCTAAGGGTAAGAAGATTTCCTCTACTAAAGACACATGGCCTCTGAGGGTATCATTCGCCTATGATTGATTATGTAATTGCCATTAGGTGGTTTTGAGTAGTATCTACATGTCTCGGGGCCTTGGGAATGATGTTATAGGGAAAACAACCATGCCTTTTTCTTTAAAGAAACAATTGGGGAATCTAGAGTGATGAACGATGCCTAGAGCACCATGCATGACCTTGCATGGATATCCATACCACTATGTATCCATTTCTTGGAGCCTTGGAGACTTGGACATGGTCAAGGGAGGAGACTTGAATCTATATCCATAAAGGAATCTTATAGCCATCCAAGTCTAATAAGATCTCCTCAACCAACCACAAATGACCTCTTGAGGGTATCATTGTCATATGATTGAGGATATTAACTTCATTATGTGATTTTGAGAAGTATGTAGGTGTCTTAGAACCTCAGGAATGATGCTATAGAGAATAATACCATGCCTTTGGCGCTAAATAAACAACAAAGGAATCTAGAGCCCTAAACAATGCCTCAAAGCACCATGCATGCCTTTGCAAGGGTATCCATTGAGCTTTGTATCTAGGTGTTATGTTCTTGAGGTCTTGGGCATGGTCACTGGAAGAAATTTGAACCTTGGGCCTTATAGAAATATTTTATCCATCCAAGGATAAGAAGGTTTCCTCCACCAGCCAAACATGGCCTCCTAAAGGTATCATTGGCCTATGATTAAGGATGACAATTCCAGTAGGCGGGTTTGAAAATATGTATGTGTCTCAATTCCTTGGGAATGACATTCTAGGGGAAATACCATTCATTTATCCTTAAAGACCATTAAGGCATCCCAAACCATGAACAACGCCTTAAAGCACCATGTGTGACTTTGCAAGGGTATCCATGGCACTATGTATCCAAGTCTTGGGGACTTGGGGGATTGGAAATGGTCATGGGAGGAGGCATGAAGCTCAAGCTCTAATGGAATCTTCTATCCATCTAGAGATAAGAAGGTTCTATCCACCAACAACACATCGCCTTTCAAGGGTCATTGGCTTATGATTGAGGATGTTAGTGACATTAGGGTGTTTTTAGGAATATGTACATGTCTCAGGGTGTTGGGAATGGATTTCAAGGGAGGAATAACATACTTTTATCCCTAACGAAATAATTGAGGATTCCACAGCCATGAACAATGCCTCAAAGAACCACACATGACTTTGTAGGGATATCCATGGTATTATGTATCTAGGTCTTGTGGCATTAGGGAATTCAACATGGTCAATGAAAGAGACTTAAAAATAGGGCCCTAAAGGAATCTTCCTGCCATCTGTGTCAAAGAAGGATGCCTGCACCAACCACAGAGGGTCTCTTGAGGGTATCATTGATCTATGATTAGTTATTTTAACACCAATAGTTGGTTTTGAGCGTTAGACACATGTCTCGGGGCCTTGGGAATGACACTCTATAGAAGAGGACCATGCCTTTGGCCCTAAAGAAACCATTTAGGCATACAAAGCCATAAATAATGCTAGAAATCACCACACATGGCTTCAATAGGTATCCATGGCACTATGCATCAAGGTCATTAGGACTTGGGGCATTGAACATGGTCAAGGGATGGGACCTAAACCTCGGTCTCTAAAGAAATATTCTATCCATCGAAGGATAAGAAGGATACCTCAACCAACCACACATAGCCTCTTAAAGGAAGCATTGGATTATGATTGGGGATCTTAGTACAATTATATATTTTGAGTAATATCTACTTGTTTCAAGGCCTTGGGAATGATATTCTAAGGAAGAAGACTATGTGTTTGGCCCTAAATTAATTCTTATGGAATTTAGAGCCATGAACAATGTGTCAAGGAATCATGCATAACTTCGTAGGGGTATCCATGGCACTATGTATCTAGGTTTTTTTTCCTTTGGGCATTGGACATGGTCAGTAGAGGACACTTGATCCTCAATCCCTAAATGAATATTTTAGCCATCTAAGGTTAAGGAGATGGTCTCCACCAACCACACATGGCCTTGGGAATGGAATTCTAGGGAAAAAACCATGTCTTTATCCCTAAAGAAACCATTGAATCATCCAGAGCCATGAACAATGGCTTAATGCACCATGCACGACTTCATAGGGGTATCCATGTCTTGGGGATTTGGGGGCTTGGAAATGATCGTGGGAGGAGATCTACAACTTTAGAACTAAAGGAATCTTCTAGCCATCAAGGGATAAGAAGGTTTCCTTCACTAACCACACATGGAATCTTGAGATTACCATTAGCTTATGATTGTGAATGCTCGTGCTATTAGGTATTTTTTAGTATTATATACATGTCTCTAGGCCTTGAGAATGATATTATAGGGAATCAAACCATGCCTTTAGCCATCAATAAATTGTTGAGGTATCCAAATCCATCAACAATTCCTTGAAGTGCCACATATGGCTTCAAAGGGTATCCATGGTGCTATGCATCTAGGTCTTATTTCCTTGATTCCTTCAACATGAATAATGGAGGATATCTAAACCTAGGTCCATAAAGGAAGCTTCTATCTATCCATGGTTATTAAGGTTGCCCCTACCAACAACACATGGCCTCCTAAGGGTATCATTGGCCTATGATTGTGGATGACATTGACATTAGGTGGTTTTGAGAAATATGCACATGTCTCAAGGCCTTGGGAATACAATTATATGGAAGAATACCATGCCTTTAATCCTTAAGAAACCATTTTGGCATCCAAATCCATTAATAATTCCACAAAGCACCACACATCACTTCGTAACGTATCCATGGCACTATGTATCGAAGTATTTGGGACTTAGGGCCTTGGCTATGGTCAAGGGAGGAGACTTGAACCTTGGATCCTAAAGGAATCATATATCAATCTAGGGCTAAGAACATTCCCTCCACCATCCACACATGGTTTCTTGAGGGTATCATTGGCTTATCAGTGAGGTTGATAGTGTCATTAGGTGGTTTTGAGTAGTATTTATGTGTCTAGGGGTCTTGAGAATAATGCTATAAAGAATAAGACCATTTTTTTGAACTGAATAAATTGGTGTGGTATCCATAGATATGAAAAATAACTCAAGGATACATGCATAGCTTCATAGGGGTTCCCATGGAACTATGTATCTAGGTTTCTAGTCATGGGGCCTTAGACGTGGTCAGTGGAGGAAACATAATCCTTGGGCCCTAAAGGAATCTTCTATCCATCCAAGGCTAAGTAGGTTGCCTCCACCAACCACACATGATCTCCTGAGTGTATCACTGGCCTATTATTTGGGATGTTGGTTCCATTAGGTTGTTTTGACCAGGAAGTAGGTGTCTTATAGTGTTGTGAATTGTGTTCCAAGGAACAATACCATGCCTTTATCCCTAAATAAATCATTGAGGCATCCAAATCCAAGAACACTACCTCAAAGCACCATGCATGACTTTGTAGGGGTATCTATAGAACTATATATCTTGATCGTGTGGCCTTAGGGCCTTGGACATGGTTAGTGGAGGAAACCTAAACCTCGGGATCTAAAGGAATCTTCTAGTCATCTAGGGCTAAGTAGGTTTCCTCCTGGAACAACACATGGCCTACTGAGGGTGTCATTGGCCTATGATTGAGGATGTTGGTGCCATTAGGTGGTTTTGAGCATTATGTAGATTCCCTGGGGCCTTGGGAATGACATTTTTGGGAAGAAGATCATAAATTTGGCCTGAAAGAAACCATATAGGCATCCAAATCCATGGGAAATGCCTCAAAGCATTATACATTACTTCGCATGGGTGTCCATAGTGTTATGTTTATAGTTCTTGTGGTCTTGGGGCTTTGTACATGGTCAATGGAGGAGACATGAACTTTGAATTTTGCAGGGTTCTTGGAGCGAAGCTTTGTTGTAGCTTGGGCGGCCAGGGCTTGGCCCAGCCGCCCCTCAGGACGGTGGATCATCTTTCTCGGCGGCAAGCTAATCTTCTTCGACGGCGGACCCCTGACGGCGGCTGATACTCGATGGCGGCGGCGATCTTGGTTTCCTTCGTCCAGATCTGAGCCCTATTCACCTGTTGCTGCCTAGGGCTTGGAGGATGGCGGATCTTCTTTCTCGGCGGCAATAATCTTCTTCGACGGCGGATGCTAACCTGACGGCGGCTGCTACTCGATGGCGGCGGCGATCTTCCTTCGTCCAGATCTGACCAGGGATTGGAAGAAAGGAAGCCAAGCTCTCGCTCGGCAGCCATGGCGGCCATGGTGGCCCTGTAACAGTCCTCCGGTGGTGCTCTCGACTACTCTGTAAGAGGCTCCTGTCTTGTCTGCTAGACATTTAGAGGGTTTCTGTGAAGAACTCGACCATTAGCCAGTTACGTGGTGAATTTCGGGCGTATCAAAAACTTCAGAGATTTCTTGTTAAAGAACTCCCGAAAAAGACGCAGGCCGCAGAGAACTCTTCCGGAGAACTTTAAAAATTAAATTGTGGTAAGGGTGAAAAATTATTCATTTATGAGAAGTAGATCTAACAATTTTTTTACTTTAATATTTTATGTTTTTTTTCTTAAATTTATTTATTATGTTCTTTCAAAAATTACATAATAGTTCTCAAATTTTCTATATATATAATTTTTTTCAAACAATTATATTTAAGAAAAAAATTTACACCAAAAAATTACAAGCTCAACTTTTCCCTTCATATTCTAACCTTATAAAAGTTATTTAAAATTTAACTTGGTATTACAAAATTTAAAAAATAGTTTAACTTTAGAAATGATATAATATTTTCATTCAATTTTTCATATATATATTATATTTTTTTTCAAATAAAAATAGTTAGAAGTTTTTTTATAGACAAAAAATATGAGCTCAAATTTTATCTTATTTAAAATTCAACTTAATATTACAAAATTTAAAAAATATATCAATTCTAAAAATCAAATTTGATCTTATTTAAAATTTAACTTAATATTACAAAATTTAAAGAATCATATAATTTTAAAATGATACAATAGTTTTATTTTTCTATAATTTTTTAAAGACAAAGTACATTTAAAAATTCATAAATTTTATATAAAAGTTAATTTAAATTTAACTTTAAAGTATAAAATTAAAAAAATTATATTAATTTTAGAAATGATATAATAATTCTAATTTTTTCATTATTTAAAAACAAATTATTATTAGAAAAATTACAATGAAAAGAATATTAAAAATTACATAAAAATAAAATCAAAAATTACATTCGAGGAATTATAACCATTGTAATTGCCATTATAATTCATATTTAAACTTAAAGGCTAGTGCTATATAACTATGGATATATAACTTCTGTTGAAAAAAAAAACTATGCATATCTCACTTGGATGAACACAAATCTATTTCGACTAACGGTCAAAATGCAAAGTGATTTGCAAATCTCAACAACCACTATTATTATCAATAGCTCAATAAAGTGCATTGAGTTGGCGTGATGGACAACCGAATGAACAGCCAGTCAGGTAGGAGGTGTCTCCTAAATAATTGAACCGCATTTAAGATTTCAGTTGGCGTGAGCCGAATGGAAAGTCACTCAGGTCGCGGGTGAATCTAAAAATTTCCCTCCAAAGCAATGCATTTTCCTTTCCCTCCAAAGCTATGCATTTTCCCCCAATTTACTCGTACATGTGGGCTATGCATTTTTCCCCAATTTACTCTTGAATGCTGAATGCTGCCTTGTTAAGCGCTGGTTACTCCATTTTACCCAGTTTACTTAATCCTGGATGCTTGGATGCTTGCTTGTTGAGGTTGGTTACTCCATTTTTCCCCAATTTAAGTGCATGCATCTTGCTTTGCTGGTCTGTTATGTGCTTTCTCAACTGGTCTGATCCGTTTTGTAGCTTGCTGGTCTGTTCGGCTTTCTCAATTGATCTCGGCAACTTTGCTGATTACAGGTATGTTAATTTCTTACCTATATTATAAATTAATTGCATAAAATCCAATATATTGAAGAATATACTGTGTTTTTGAAAAACATCGACTAACGAATACAGTGAAGATCTGATTTGGAAAGGAGCTTTGCATTGGCCGTAGTTTAGGCAAATTAAGAAATGAAGATTTTGTTTCCTTGTCACACCTATAGGAACTTTGCAAGGAAGATTTTTATTTTTGATTAGTAAAAGTGGATGACCATATTCGCTGTGGTTTCTATTTATGCATATTAAGCAGTCCCCAATAAGAAAATAGCAATTTACAGTGCATATAGGAAATCTGGAAGGAAGATTTTTATTTTTTATTAGTAAAAGTGGATTTGATCAGGTTCCCTTTACTGGAGCAAATCCACTTTTTGTGGGTAAGTGCATTTTGATAGGGTAAGCACTTGCTTACAGAGAGAAGATTCTACTGCATGATTTTTCTTATCGTCTTCGGGAACTCGAACTCTGAGTATCGGGCTGGAAATGACAGTTGCGAATAGATACTCAGAGTTCACTCCATTTCCAAACCCTGTTTTTGCATTTCACTGCATTCATGGCCATATATTGATCAGCCATGATTTTTTCTGTACAAATGGACCTAGGTTGCCACATTAGAATGTTCCATTAAATTGAATAGTGAAGATTCGAAGAATTGCAAGTAGAGTGGAAGCGGGCACCATAATAATTACCATCTAGCCATGAGATCAGATGGTTCAGCATCCCACCACGTAGTTTTTCAAGATATAGTTGATGTGTTATTAATCTTGCTAACGAGACCAAATGGATTTTCTTAGCTTTGGAAACCAGAAAGATGAGAAAGTTATCAACTATGTATGCACAGTCCTATAGACTTGTTAGATAGCACAGTTATTTAATACAGACAAACACTAATTTCAGATATTTTTCTTAACTCATACGAATACCCGCTATTTAAGCCCCTGTTTATGCTATGCGGCCGGTACATACTTACCCACACCATCTATTTATGCTTTCGTATCCAGTAGCTTCATCAGTTTTTGCTTTGGTCGGGTTGAGAGAGAGGTCTCATTATTCTTTTGCAGTACATGTAGTGGTCAACCCTATGTTTCCCCACCTTATAGGCACCCTTAGGTCCTTCGGGCGCATATTTGAACCACTTAACCTGAAGATCCATTACGACCTAGTACGGGTACACAATTGAATTCTAAGGGGATTGGTTCCCCTACGACACAGTACCGGCCTCGACACAGGGTTAGTTGCTAACGTGCAGATCCCAGAGTAGATTTTATAGAGAGCTAGTTTTATGGAGTTAGCAGGAAACGAACGAGAGGGAAAAAATCAAATGGGACAAAATGCAACTCGAAGTGGATGGCATCCTCCTCAGTTCGATTCGATGGTTACAAATGGTAAGTTCATTTGCTATCTTCTTGTTTTTTCAGTACCTTGATTTATTATTATTAAATCCTGGTCCTATCAATCCAGCAGAAAAATCCTGGTACTATAAAATCATATTTTCAGATGAATGAATGGTCGTTTATCGCTTATCTCTGAAACTTTAAGTAGGCTGTCTGATTTTTTAATACCTGCTACCAATACTGATATAGAGGCTACAAATGATGTTATCTTCTTCTTATGAGAACCCTCTGTGCTTTACATTAGGTCTTAAGTAGTTCAACCATCTAAGTCTGCAACTCTTCCTAGGCCTTCTCAAACCTGTATTCGGAGAGAGAAAGGATCAGCAAAACAAGATCTGCAAAACACTTGTATTTTAACAGTGAAATGATAAAACATGCGTGAATAGAGAATTATTTTTCAATTTATTCACCTGCTATTTGACTCTACAACTAAATCCGTGTATTCTAATAACCTAAGGCTCGACTGTATCTACAAACATAGGCGATAATAAACACAATACCTAAGACTTAGAACTGGTTCAAGGTAATTCATTACAGAGATGGAATCTCTCATGAAAATTGATCGATCCAGTCATAGCCAAACGCGAAACAGTAATATGATATCTATACAAGAAGGGAATAAAAAACAAGAAGCTAAAAAATCCATTAATCCTGACCATGAAGATCTTATCCACTATATCTAAAAATCTAAACCCTCTGAACATTCTTCCTGTAGATATAAGGGAATTGCAATGAAATTATTGCAAAACCCAGAAAGCTAAGCACAGTAAAAACGAGTCCGTGGATGGGGATGTTTAAAAGATTGACTACATCTCTAAAAACAATTCGTAACATTATCAAAACAACACTGATATAATAATCGGATAGATATACAAAACTTCTGGCCGTTTGATCAGACGATGGCAGCCTAGAACAATGATTTTATTGCCTTTAATATTAAACCCTAGTGTTAGAAAACTGAGAAAAAGGAATACATAGAGCCAATCTATTTGATTTCTGGATAAATTCATTGATATATGAAGGACACCATACCAACTTTATGAGGTAGAGCGAGCCAATTGCCTCCAGTGCCAAACTTTTCTATATACTCCTTGAGTTTAGGGTCCTTTCTTCACATTAGCGTTGTCGCAGCAAGGGGCTCTCCCCATGTCTTCAGATTACTCCCTCTAATTGAGGTAGATATCTGGATTATTGTCGCTGAAGATTATATGTGAAAAAGATGATGACATGATTAATTTGAGCTCGTTTATAATGCAAACTGGCTTAAACACACAAAGATAAAGAAAAAAATGAATCCCACCTTAAACATGTGTTGATAGGATTAGAATAATAGGTATTTCGAAGACGGATAGAAAACTCTTTTCGAAATACAACAGCATTAGATAATCCAGACATACAAAACGGTCTTTTTGGGCATTAATTTTTAATTTACAGCGCTACAGCTCACAGGTGACATGACAGCTTAATTGTCATTAATATGCTATGCGTTTTGGAATTTTTGGTTTAGAGCGGCAAGAACTTCTAATTTTATGAAATGGATTTTCTAGACTTTTATTTGTTTTCACACATGTCAACGGCAACTAAGTTTTGCAACATTACATGACGTCTCAGTTTTTCAAATCATTTGTAATGTTTTAAATGAGTTAACAAAGAATTTAATCTAAGAAATTTAAATACGATTTAGCAGTCACCTTAATATTTATAATACTTTTTCATGTTATTAAAGCCAAAACTTAATTAAAAAGTTACTCTACATCTCAACAATCGGGGATATAGTACATTGAATACTAGTGTCAACAATGGCGTTGCACAAGTTTATGTTTGTCTCGATGTTTACTGAGGCGTTGAAATTCTCGCCAGTTATATCTTTGTTATTGCAGAGGATTTGAATCCTTTGTCACGTGACCATTACTGAACCAGAAGCGAAGTACAGGTGGTCATGCTACTGGCACTTAGCTCCACCCGTGACAGCTTAGAAGTATCATTGTTAAATCGGAGATTTAAATTTTAAGCCACCGAGTCTTGAAATTCTCACCATTAGGATATCATTATTAAATCAGAGCTTTAAATTTTAAGCTGCCGATGTTTACTGAGGCGTTGAAATTCTCACCATCAGGATATAAGCTGTTTTTAGCAGTGTTCAATCACATTTCTAATGACATAAAAAGCACAATACCTTATTTATTGCTGTTCTTTTTCAGTTCCTAAGAAGAAACTACAAGATCATTTAGAGTAGTCATGTTTGTAATATTTGCCCTTCATTTTTTTATTCATTGCTTTTCATGGATTCTTTTTATGATCAGGTTCTCTGTAAGCAAGTGCTTACCCTATACGATTTTTAAAATGCTACATTGCCTGCCTTAGGATTTGATCAGGTTCCCTTTACTGGAGCAATGATCTGCTTCCTTATGCATTATCCTCCTGTCACAATGTTGAGCTCTTGCCATCCAAGAGTATCAGAGACACATCTTCCACCTGTAGATTCAACTAGTGCATTGGATTGATGGTTTGTTTTACTCTTCAATGCACTCAACATCATATGTATCACATGCCAACTCTGTATAGCCTCAACAGCTCATAAAAATAAGAAACTTCTAGCATTTATATGTAAAACCACCGCCTGGAATTATGCAATTATCTAGCAATGAGTAATAACGGGAACGATGTGGCTGTAAGAAAGGGTCCCCAACAAGATTTGTTCTCATTCATAATTCAGCTCAGCAATAATAATGTATGATCAACAGGCAAGAGGAATTGTCCTTCAAGAGATGCGTACAGTCCAAGTATAGGCGGGATTATGGCTCAGTAATGGAAAAAACGCCCCGGTCAATGAGGAAAATGCCCAGCATGCATTAAAATGTCCAACAGCCAATGAGAACACCCCAGACAAGTTAGAATTTGTCCAGGCAGCAATAAAAACGTCCAACAGTCACTGAGAGCACCACGGGCAAGTTAGAATTCGCCCAGGTAGTGATAAACGCCCAAGCAGTCACTCAGAGCAAATTAAGCCTCAGAGAACCAGAAGATGGCTTGTAGCAGCCATGGCAATCAACAATTACGTGTTTCCCTTCTCCAATAGTAAATAAAAAAAGAAAATTTAGAATTGCAAGCAGCAATAAAAACGTCCAACAGTCATTGAGAGCACCCCGGGCAAGTTAGAATTCGCCCAGGTAGTGATAAACGCCCAAGCAGTCACTGAGAGCAAATTAAGCCTCAGAGAACCAGAAGATGGCTTGTAGCAGCCATGGCAATCAACAATTACGTGTTTCCCTTCTCCAATATTAAATAAAAAAAGAAAATTTAGAATTGCAAACTCTCTACAATTGTGCAACAGCCATATTATCTGAGCCATTGATCTTGCATCTCAGAGATAAAGATTTGTTATGAAGTTATTTAATGAAGTGGAAGATTTGAATCGCCACTTTAGGGAGAAGATACTGTCCTTCCCGAGCAACCTCCATCTTCTTACGCATTGTGGGCCAGCCAATGATGAATATTTCTCTTTTCATGCATGATCCAGCCAATGATTATTATATATCTTCATATCACACCAGGGATAACGTAAATTATCATCTCACGCCTGGAGGATATGGGATAAAAACTAATTGGCTCACCGCCCGGAAAGGATATGGGATAGCATAACTCATCGGCTCACACCAATGGGAGAACATAATTCATCGGAGAGATTGAACCCTATATATGTTCAGAATGTCCTCCCCTTGCCAAGCAGATGTTTTATTTCTTTTAAGATTCTTGACACCATCTTAGTTGGCTCCCTTGATCATCTTTATTTTTGAGCAAGATTTTTCTCTCCTTTGGAAGGCTGACAAAGACAATGGAAAATGATGTTCTTCATAATCCAAAACTTACCTCCATAGTTTTCCTTGAAACTCCCTCGTCCTCCAGAGGACCCATACCAGGATTGAGCCCAGCACAGATTCTAGTGGAAAAGTCATTGTCTTGTTAACTGTAAAAGAAGAGAAAACTCCCATTAGAGTTTCCTATTGCTGCTAGTATATCTTCTGTCCAAAAATGAAAGGGCAGATTAAGAAGCCTTAACCCAAACCTTACAAATTCCAATTAATATTTAAGGTTCTATGTAGTCTAATTTTTTTGTAGGTAATTTTAGTTTTTGTTATTTATTGCACTATTTTCTTTACTTGAAATCCTTTGAGACTACATATTTATATTTTTCATTGCACTAGATCAATATGAGTAAACTTCTTTGTTGAATTTTTTAGGTTCCAATGTCAGACATGAACAATCCTGAATATGGCACATATGAATGGTGGCAAATGGATGTTTTTTGCTCATGCAATCGTTGCTATGGTAGAAGACGTCAAAAACGACATGTTGAGAGTAACCATTTAAAGATAAATGGTCCTATGGAAGGATTTTTGGAGGGTGGTGAAGAAATGAATATAGAAATGCCCACTAGAATTCAAAATAATGATGAAACTATTGGAAGCAACAATAGTTTACCCAATATGGTTGGTGAAGGAAGGATTGATCATAATCCCAACAATGAGAGTATACAAGATGATTGTATGGAAAATGATGGTTCTAATGATGACCACCGGGATGGACAAGAACAAATAAATATTGAACCCAATGCAAGAGAGATTCTAAATTCAATTAATCTAGACACTAATGGAGAACCTCATGATAACAACATTCTACATATGGCAAGGACACCACTTTACCTAGGTGCACGATGCTCTATATTGCAATCTGTGTTATCCCTTCTTAACTTAAAAGTTGTCCATGGATGGACAAACAATAGTTTCACTGACCTTCTACAGTAAGTGTGTTTTTTGTTGAAAGGAAATTTCAAGTTTATTCTCAATAAATATTTCTAGAACTTTAATGCCACTCTAAACTTTATCTTATCATTGTTGATGGCATTGTTATAGGTTGTTATCAGGCATGCACCTTCCAATTAATAACAAATTGCCTAAATCAAAATATGAGATCATGTCATTAACAAAGGATTTAGGCATGGATGTTGCCAAGTCTTATGATGCATGTCCCAATGACTGCATGCTATATTATGGAGATGGAAAGGATTCCTTAGATCAGTGCCCAGAATGCGGTGAGCAGAGGTACCATACAAGTGCATCATCAAAAAAGGTAGGACGGAAGGTACTTCGCCATATACCTTTAGCCCCACAATTTGAGAGGTTATTTGGATGCAAGGGAATGTCAGAGCTCATGGATTATCATGTGAGGGGAAGGAGCACAGATAGTGTTATGAGGATGCCAGCTGATGGAGTTGTATGGCGTAAGATTGAGGAGAAGTGGCCAATTTTCAAAGATGAACCGATAAATGCAAGAATATCATTAGCATTGGATGGTGTGAATCCTTATGGAAATCAATCAACACAATGGTCTACATGTCCAGTAATTGCTATCAACAACAACATACCCCCATGGTTGTCAACAAAAAAGGAACATGCTATGTTGACATTGATCATACCAGGTTATACTTTATGGAAATGCATAGTAATTAGTCCATATGGTAATGGAGAGTAATTAATGATGCAAATGACAAATTGAAGTTAATTTTTTTACAGGTCCAAATCAACCTAAATGCATGGACACATACTTCGAACCTCTAATAGATGAGTTATTGATGCTTTGGCAAGGAATGCATATGAAGGACGTATCGCGTCCTATTGGTTCAAGGATATTTCAATTTCATGCAATGCTTCTCTTCACAATTCATGATGCCCCGGGTCTATCAATGTGTTGTGGTGAGTTATAGTTGGTGTTAATCACCTCATGTTGTATTTATTGATTTTATTTATTTCATAATAACACCTTAAATTATTACTGATCTTGCATATAAAAATAAAAGGCCTTCAGACTAAGGGATCTTATGGATGCCCAACATGTGGGCCTTGCACCTCATCTAGAAGATCGCGACATTTGGGAAAGACAATATATGATGAGTATAGAATGTTTCTAAAGATTAATCACCCATATCGTGTACGAGATAAGGATGAATTTGGTGGGAAGGAGTGCCTTATCAGAGCACCTTTGAAGATGAATCCCAAGAGATGGATGCATGCATATAGAAACACAAATGGTAATTCTCATGTCCATAGTTGAAATGTTATAAAATAACATCTGAAAATAATGGATTTGGTAAATTTATTATGATTTTTCTTTGTGATAGGATCCCTTCCTCCAGGAATGACTCGAAAGACAATATTTTCACAGTTGCCATACTATGAAGACCTACCTATTGTTCACATGTTTGACACAATGCATATAGGGAAGAATGTATCTTCTTGCTTATATAATATGTTATTTGAGAAGAGTTCAATAAATGGGAGACAACTAAATAAGCTACAAGTGAGGATGGACCTCAAAGAGGTAGGAAGAATGCCTCATCTTTGGCCAGATGATGATGGTAATTTTGTAGATGATCCATGGTCTCTCACAAAGGAGGGTAAAGGGCAAATGATTAAATCCATAAAATCATTAAGATTCCCAACAGGTTTTGGAGTGAATTTTAAGAAGGCATTCACAAAAGGAAATGAACTTACTGGAATGAAGACCCATGATTGGCATAATTTCCTTAGGGTACGTATGTGCACACTCATTGAAGTTATTTATATTATATGTTATCTGCCTTTAATTTAATTTTTTATTTCATGTGTTATTAATCAACTTGAACATTCTATATGCAGTACCTATTACCCGCCTGCCTTCCAAATAATATGGATGACAACATTAGGAGGACAATCTACAAGCTGAGTAAATTTTTTAGGTATAATGCATGGTCGATATAAGAAAAAGTGTATCTTCATGTATAATGCAATACAATAGGAAGTTGGTCATCTAAAATATTTTCTTCATTTACACAAATGTGGGTTTATATTAGTTATTTCTATTTTAGGTGGGTCACTTCAACAGAGATACACAACAAAGACCTAAAGATGTGGAAGAAAGAAGTCCCCATTCTAATGTGTGACATGCAAAAATATTTCCCAACAAGTTTCTTCAATGCACAAGAACACTACATTGTGCATCTATTACATGAAATAGAGATGTGTGGACCAGTTCAAACAAGAACAATGTTTCCCGTTGAGCGTTATTTAAAGGTTTTGAAAAAGTTTGTAAAGCAAAAGGCTCGTCCTGAAGGTTCCATGCTTCAAGGGTACATGTTGTTCAAATCAACAGTTTATCTCACCGAATTGTGCAAAGAATTAAATATTGAAGGGCCACAACTATGGGACTCAAAACAAAGTGAAAAAGTTGAAGGGCATGTATTCACAGGACGAGTAAAAACTAGGAAAATTAAAGGTGATTAAACTCATATCCATATATGGTACAAGTGTCTAAATTTTTATTATGATGGTATTTAATGTGTTTTATGTTTGTGATTGTAGATGCTACTGAAATGGAGTCTTTATTACTATATGTTGCAAGAAACAATGAGCACACAAATGTTTGGAGGGAGGACTATCAAAGGCATCGTGATGCCGAGCAGAGACGTTGTTTGTCATATGTATCTCGAGGTGGTCATAATTCATCGGCATACTCAACAATAATGAAAAAATTTGAAAAGGATTGGCCACCAGCTATTAGTTTAAAATATTTCAGGGATAGAGTAGCAAGGGCATGCAGAGATAATGATGAAAGGGTTACTACATATGCATTGGACATTCTAAAGGGGCCAGAAGAGAATAAGGTGACACATTACAAGGGGATGTGGTACAAGGGTCGTCATTACCGTGTTCAAAAGGTAGATGAAAATCGACAAACATTTGACTGTGGCATTGCTGCATATTTTACAGTAGATTGCCAGTCACATGTTCATGATGGAAACTTAAAAACAGACACCTTGCGATACTATGGATTAGTTGAAGATATCTTAGAGCTTAACTTCAGATCTTTCAAGGTGGTTCTATTTAATGCTAAGTGGTTTAGAAATATTGTGGTTGGAAATCATCCAACAACATATATGCATGAGAATGGATTTTTCCTCATCAACCATACTAGGTTTGAGCAAACAGATGAACCATATGTTTTCCCTGACCAGTGTGAGCAGATATTTTTATGCCGCCATCCTACAGAATGCTCAAAGTCATTTGTTATTGAGTATAATCCTAGATCAATAAGATCCTTTCAACATTTACATGAAGACCAACCTATCCTGGAGCAAATGTCATCTGATGATAGCTCAGATGATGAGGTTAATGGATAAGAAGACATGATTGGACCTTACAATGTATATTCAACTTATTTTGATGATTAATGACAAATTTTATGAATATTCCTATTTGAAAAAAATGTCCATTGGTTTTGAATTAGGGTTGTTTTTTCATTTAAATCTATTGCATGGATATGTCTAGGAAACTCATTGAGAGTTCTTCTAACATCCAAAAGTTGCAAAACATTTTTTTTTAATTTGTCTTCTAAAGATAATCTAGAGAATTGATTAGGTTCAAAATCTTGTACATTTTCATTTTAAGATATGTATTTAGCATATAAGATACAATTTTTCATATTTCATAATTAATATTTTAAAAGTACATAAATTAGGAAACAATTCTCATATTTAATTATGATGAAATGTTTATTAATTGAAATATAAAAATATAATAAAAGCATTTCATGATTTTAATGTCTCATATTCATTTAGGAAGAAGACACTTGGAAAAAAATTTCTATAAACTTATAAATGATGCCATTTCAAAATTACTAAATGTTAGGTGTATTATTATATATTGATTCACAAAACATTTTTATTTTTATTATATGTAGAAAGCTTAATGGTTCTAATAAGTATTTTAGTTCATTTGCATAATTTTTGTTTTATAATACTTTTACTCTATTTCATATAGTTAGATTATTGTTGGTTTCATACTAGTGCAATGAAGTGTATAATACTAGTTCTGACTTTTGGGAAATGTGTTAACATTGAATTAGGTCTCTTGCTTCAATATGAGAACAAAAAAACAAACAATGTGTACTATTCGTACAAAGAGTGTAAATGATGTTATGAGAAACACGCCTTCTATAGGAACAGATATTACTGAAATACCTTTGAATGGAAGTAGTTTATCTACAACACCATCTTCACATTCAAATTTTATACATGATGTATACATACCGGTAGTAACTGATCCTTGCTATAATGTGGAGCGAACATTAGATACTGGATTTGAAATGGATAAGTTACGATTGTATAAAGAGTGGTTGACTAGGGATGATGTCAACCCATTCATAAGAGATGCAATTCAAATAGCATACAACACAACCATATTTGACAGAGATAATGCAGCAGATACAGAAATAGTTGTTGATGATATGCCAAGGTAAATCATCATTTATTTTATACTTATTAATTTTAGGTTTGTAATTACATATAATATCAACATAATAATATATTCTACCTTGTTTCTTAGCAGTAATACCATTGTTCCAGAAGAAGGCACCAATGTTGATGGAGTGCAAAATCAATCTCCTCCCGTAGATGAACCAGTTAGAGAATCTATTGGTGCATCTCTTGCACCTCCTTTGAAACATCCAAGTGAATATGTTAGAGCAGAGGCAACCAATGGTATGCCATTTACAATCACTTTAAATGAAAAAGGGCAAGTGTTAAATGATGAAGCTGGGAGAACATGGAGAGACATACTTCATCGCGAATCATTGAGATTATTTGGTCCTACAATTACTAGAGATTTTCGTCATCAAGGTAAAACATGAATATTATATATTTTTTCATAGAATGCATGCTTAATTTAGGTAGTATAAATTTATATACTTGACTAAATAGTTCATGTTTCATATTCAAAAATTTATATATTCTACTCATTGTTGCATTCCCTATACTTCATATACAAGATTTCATGTTATTACCATGATACTAGAAACCTTAAAATATCTCATATAGATTAAAATTTTTATATTTATTTTGCAGACAAATCTAAGAAGGATGAGTTAGTATCTCATATGCATAAAGTTTCTGCAATTGTACCTCCCAAGCAAATTCTCCACAGTGTTGCTGAATATATGAAAAATACTAGAAATGCTTTGAGAGGGGAATTGGTTAAAAACAAAAATATAGTGAAACCACATTTCATAGGAGAAGTAGAGTGGAAAAAAATATTGGAACAAGTGGATATTAAAAAAAAGAGGAAATGTGGAACCTTGGTTGGAAAGGACAAATATGCACATACCGTGCAAGCCTCTAGGTTGGCCACACGCCATCGTTTGGGGAAAGGTGGCATGTTGTCTGCAGAGGCAAAATTTGTAAGTTTAATACACTACTATGCTTCTCAAGTAAACTTTATTTTTCTTATAAACATCTTTTCTAACTATTTTGTTATTTTTTTAAAATTGTAGTTGCAGGTATTCAATACTAAAATGTCTGAAGATGATAAAGATTTTGCTTCATGCTATGGTATATCTTCTCTCATCCATCAAAAAGTTAAAGAAGGGCTTCATCCTATCACTGGTTATGGGGTAATTTTCCACCTACAAATTCTTTGTTCTAAATAAATGTTCATGATATGAAACATATATATGTAAATGAAAGTTTCAATGAGTACAATTTGTAGGTATGTTCATCTTATCTTGTATGCTTCTTAGGTAATTGTTTCAGAGGATGAAAGAGAAGAGGAAAATGAATTTTGACTCATGCTTCAACTTTATCATATGCTGACATGTTGAATCTACATGGCTTCAAAGGTTAGTTCACTTCAATTATTTTTGCAATCAATAGCATATTTTAGTTATGAAATGTCACTAAATGCATAACCTTTTTATTGTTTTTGCAATTCAGTTAAAGCTATTGTTTGTGTTTTTTTCTCCATCATTTTTTGTATTTTTATTGTTTACAAAGAGAAGTCATCATGTTTATAATTTTCTTTTACCATTTTGGCCATGCAGGTGATGGCAAGTTCCCTGGAAAAATCAAGGATGAACAATATTAGCAACTCTTCAAATGAATTATTAATATTCTCTCTTTCATTTTTCTGTAAAAACAAATTTCAAAAACATAGTCTTCCATTATATTAATATTATGAAAATTATTGTTTTATGATTATCAATTATAATTTTTTTGGAATGGCATTATAGTTTTTATTATGTTTTTTCATTGTACTGAATTATTGATTTTTTAAATGATGGATTAAACCAGATAAACTATAATGAGATGTCTTAATAAACATATTTTATCCTTGTTTATATATATATGATGCAAAACAATATAAATCACATATATTATAATTTTTCTTTAAAAACAAATTTCAAAACACAGTCTTCCATTATATTAATATTATGAGAATAATTGTTTTGTAATTATAAATTATAAATTTTGCTGAAATAGCATTATGGTTTTCATTATGTCTATTTAATGTATTGAATTATTGTGTTTTAGATGATGGATTAAAATTAAATAAACCAAATAATATATATATATATATAAGAGCTTATGGTGTAAAAAAATATAAATCACACACGTGCGTGTGTGATTTATATTTTTTTCACCCTTTATTATTTTATGGTGCTTTGCACCATATATATATATATATATATTAATTATGCGTTTTATTTTTTTTGTACCATTTATTATTTTATGGTGCTTTGCACCATATATATATATATTAATCATGCGTTTTATTTTTTTTGCACCATTTATTATCTTATGGTGCTTTGCACCACTTGTTATTTTATGGTGCTTTGCACCATATACAAGTTTGAGTATAATAATAATAATTTTCGTGTTTCGCACCAAAAGGTATTAATCCATGTTGGATTGGTTTTGGTGTTTTGCACCACAAAATTTCAATCCACGTAATATTGGCTTTTGGTGGTTTGCACCATACACCATGTTATGCCACATATTCATTTAACACCAAAATTAACTTTTTTACAAACACCATTTTTGCACCATAAATTTTAGCACCACTTGCGTATCCCCACATTATCACCACTTTTGCACCACTATTTGAAAATTGAGGATTTCCCAAATCCTTTACAAATAGTGGTGCTAATGTGAGGCTAAAATGCCCTTTTTCTTGTAGTGGTGAGAGCAGGTCTTATCAATTGAGCTAACCTTTGAAGTTTACGATGCTGAGTACTTATTAAATATCTCAGCAGTAACAACATTAAATATTAAAATACTGGATACTGAATAACTGACACTCAAATGGACGGAAAATTTCCATCCTTTCTCGTTATTTTTTTGAAATTTCGACGATCTGGATCGTTTTAAATTAGGCTAAAACCCCTAGGGACACAATTCCATGACATAGTTCAGCAGTAAATGTGGTGGAACTACAATTAGACCAATTTTTATAACCGAACCTAGGGAACATATCACCAAAAAAGCGAGGCAATTTGAGTGACAGGCCAATACTAAAGACTGAATATTTATTAGATATCCTGCAGTAACAACATCAAACACTAAAATACTGGATACTTATAGAACACCCATCAAACACTAAAATATTGGATACTTATAGAACACCCATCAAGATCATATGAAGTACATCGATGCATGGTTTTATTGGATGTAATTTCCCATCGTCAATGTACACTCTAATGAATTGTTTAGAGCTGTAGAATCGAAACAGTCTGTGATAATTATATGACTTGGGCCAGGATATTGTAGGTTTTTTCAGTTGGATGGAAAGAATCCCAGAACACGTACTTCGATGGATCGAGGCAGACGGCGCTCGTGGAGTTACACAGTATAGCTGTCTCCAGCAAACCCGTTCCGCAGCAGCCTTTCCTCGTTTCTTCAATGCCTTCAACACAATAATTTATAAACAGTTAGCAGGCTCTGCACATAAATGACCTTAAACTTATTCAAGCAAGAAGGGATCAGAAAGAGCGAGAATATTACCATATTTGCTGGGATTCTTTATGATGTCGAGCAACTTATCATAAATGTCAATATAAGCGACTTTAAGACCATGAACTGTGGGCTTCAAGGTCTCTAATAAGGATGCAGCTTTTTGATTGAAAGAAATGGCAACATCATTGAATTCATCAACGCATGCGTTACCGGTCAAGTTGTGCAGAGTTATTTGTGATGGTAAACATCCGAAAGGAGGAAGACCGATCACGGCTAATAAGGTGGCACCTTCATTGTAAATATTCTGTAACAAAATAATCATTTGATATCAAAATTTTGGTAAATGTAGAAATATGTTTATATCTTAAAAAATTTGGAGCGGACTAGGATTTATATTTTTTTGATTGAAG
The DNA here is from genome assembly GCA_027924585.1 of Larix kaempferi. NCBI lineage: Eukaryota > Viridiplantae > Streptophyta > Pinopsida > Pinales > Pinaceae > Larix > Larix kaempferi. The sequence continues at coordinate 39,150,501 of BSBM01000904.1, read as the reverse complement.
ATGGTACAAGTGTATTGTTAAGATTGATTTTATGGGACAAGTGTACTGTAAAAATTGATTTTAGGGTTTTATGAGCCTGGTTCAAAATTAAACAATTATAAAAAAATATAATATCAAAAATAGGTATGGATAACTAATAGTTAATAGTTGATGCATGGATAACAAGTGATTACCACAAATGATTACAACAACATATATATGAAGTACTAACTTGTTCATAACATTTAATTTCTAACCTATTGATATTCACAAACCACAAATTAATTATATATCTGTGAATACAAAACAAAAAGAAAAACCCTGTGATAACCTGTATAAATTCTGAAAGACTGTGAAGAAGAAGATCCCGGAACTCGGTAACCGTATACTGTGCGCTCGCAAGGGGATTGAAGAAATAATTATTGGCAAAGTCATCGGTTCCCATACTTATCACAAACAATGCTCCCGATATTAATTTGGTGGCATTCTTCACGCCTACCATATTCGCAACCTGTTTTCGATAAAGCTTGAAATTCTCCAGCTGCTGACCCAAAGTTAGAACATTCTGCATGAGTTCAAGGACAGATTATATTTCAGCTATGAAATGCGTTTCTAAATATCTAAATCCTTGTATATCAAGAACATCACATATTTCAAAACATGTACTAACAACAGCGAGTGAGGTAGTATCATCATATCCAGCACCGGAAGAAGCAAAGCTGGCGCCTGTCAGAATCTTCGATCCTTGGAACTCGGGATCCAAATATGCGGGCAATGTGTCAGGAAGGCCTACTGATCTAGCTGTATACAGTTGGAAAAATTAAACATAAACATTATTACGAAAGTAAAGTAAGAATACTAGACTTGGAAAAATTAAACCTAAACCTAACAGTCATAGAATTCTGTTTATTCTACGTAAAACTGTACGGGATCATTTCAAGCCATGTTCTAACATTAATATAAATGGTAAATAAGGAGCGCAGTAGTAAGTACAGAGTATATCTGTTGCTAATTTTCCGTTGGTAAATCGACCAGTGGGTTTATGATCCACAAAATCTCTCCCATATGGAGGAAAGTTGGCCTTCCCAATCGTTGCAAGTGCATTGTTATTTCCCGGGTCTGCAGTAGAATCTCCAAATATGTACAGGGCTTGTACCAAAGGCTTTGTGGCCTTTGTCTCTGCGTATGTTAACTTTTGTTCACACAATGCTAGGAAAATATTCAGACATGTTACAATACAAACATTAAGACGACCCTCCATAGCTATTACTTTTTTGAATTGCTCAGAGAAATACTCTGGCACGTTCGCGTTAAATAGCAGCCCGATGAGAATTCTTTATTTCACGCTGTTGGCTAGCGATACCGATGAGTTGCTTGCCTCCGTGAGTTCATCAGTCGACATTATCAATTAAGCTGATGTGAGAGATTGATCAAAATGTTTATATTCAACTCATGTGGGCGTAGCCACCAATAATTCAATGCTGCTTTCATGTATTAAACTCATGTCCATATTGAAACCGTTGCTGTTGGAAAGTCCTGTTCACACCGACGCAAAAAAATCCCTTATATCCACTCCTTTTGTGCCAAAAAGGATCGATAGGTAGACGCAGTAAAGTAGCAGTTTATTAATGTTTCAAACGTCCTTATCTGCGAATTGAATTGATTCGGTTTTGGCTGTCAGAAATAATAATTTTGATAATCAGACGTAGCGAGTTCGATTATGAAATTTTGAAAAATTGCAAACATGTAGCTATTGAAATTATGCAAATTTTGAAACTATGATGTTATAGATTGACTTCTAGATACTATTTGTCAATAAATTTCTATTTAAATTAATTAATTTGAAAATATGAGTGATCAATTCATTAAAATCTGGATGTCTATTAGTGTAGCACATGTCCCTTCCTTTTCAGTTAAATAACCTAGTTTGATAATGACATATTTTAAAAATCAACTTACAGTGCATTTCTGCATATTTTCTTTTGAACATATCATACTTTCCAACAACCAAGCCTCATAATTTCAACCAACCTTCAAATAGCACATTTCCTTTCCTTTTCAGTTAAATAACCTAATTTGATAATGATATATTTTAAAAATCAACTCATATACATTAACATTTCATTTCTACATATTTTCTTTTGAACATATCATACTTTTCAACAACCAAGCCTCATAATTTCAACCAACCTTCAAAAACCATGTAGAATTTGTAAAAAAATCTCATGTGAATTCTAATTGTAAACAAATTATACTTGTAATTTTAGCAATTAAAATTTATAATTTCAACGAACCCTCAATTCATGTGGGATTCTCCTTCAAAAACAAATTAATCTTCAAAAACAATTCCTTTAAATAGAATTTAATCAGGTTGGATAATTTTATCCACCAACTAAATGGATGATTCAAACTCTTTAAACATTCACCAACTAAATAGATTCTTTCCAACGAGGATCCTGTTGCAGATTCCTAACATCTACATGCTAAAATTGCTACTGTGTAGAATCCCTAAAAAGCTCACTCAGACAACAATCGCCACAGAACTCTATGGATTCATTAATTCCAAACATCTACATGCTAAAATGGTTACTGTGGAGAATCCCTAAAAAGCTCACTCAGAAAACAATCACCACAGAAATCTTTGGATTCATTAATTTTATAATTTACTGACCAAAAAAGTAAACAATATTGTACTATTAGGGGATATCCAGTTTATATATCATTTCCGCATCAACTCAATGATGCATTTTTAATTAAGTACGTTCAAACCTGATATTTATAGATTAGAGTGTGAGTCATTTACACTAATAGATTGAGAATTTGGGGTAGATTAGTATTTATGCTTTTTCTTAATTGTATAAAATGGATGAGACAAGTTATTCTTGAGATTAATTTTATGGTCAAAATTCAAAATAAATAATTATAAAAAAAACATAGTATTAAAAATAATTGTTAGCTAATACATGGATAGCTTGGATAAGAAGCTTTCTAGAAGAAGACAACAAATAACATATAACTTATTACTTATTTGTTATTTGTGACACTTAACTTGTGGCCTATCATATCCACAAACCACAAATTAAACTAGCACAATCACTTAGCTTGTGGCCTTTGAACACGGATAGGTCACAAGTTATGTGCTACTTGTTGTCCATACTTAGTTGCAATCACTTGTTGGCTATACCTTAGCTATCTATTACCTTCTTTAGTTAAATGGGGTGTTCATCACTATCTGTTATCCATGCATGAGCTAGAGTTATATTTCTTTTTTTATAATTGTTTACTTAGAATTTTGAAGGATGACCATAAAATCAACATGGACAGTACATTTGTCCCATCCTCCTTCAATGTAAGAAAAGCATAGATGGTAATCCACCCCAAATTCTAAGATATAAACATCTATCGAGCTATGTTTATGTACAAGTCATTCCTATGTATGACACGTAATAACATAATGTGGAGAGAATGCATGTTATATGGGGCAGGAAAAAGTTTTGCATCTCACACACGATAAAACAATAGAATCCAAACAAATATTTGCTTTGAAAGAAAATTTGTATATTTCCAAAAAAAAATAAAAACCATTTTTGAATCTCAAGACCATCAACTTAGGGTGAGATGACATTACCATGGTGATTGTAAAAGGGTAGTGAAAATTGCGATGGGTTGAATCTTGTGGAGTTTGTGTGTAGTCTTTAGATGGGAATCAAGGGTAACCTAGGCCCCCACATAGGATGGGTCCCCATCAACCATAGGTAATGTTGCACCACTCCAACAAGCCTATAAGTTTTAAAGTTCCTTGTAGCATAATGTTAAACATTGTATTATATTGGAATTACGTCTCACTGTGTTACTCTGAGGAGTAGATTAAGTTGATTAGGAATATGATATATACTTCATCGTATGGGAATGTGGGTTAGAAGAGTTTATGTGATAATTTTAGATATATTGTGTTTTGCTTCAGGCTTATGAAGATTGTATAACTTAATGTAAAATATTACGTAACTTATTGTAAAATATTATAGAATATTCTTAAGGAATGGTGGAGATTTCCCTTCTTAGATAGGTGGGAAAGCCCTTGATTGGACAACTTGCTTAGAAGAATAAATGTGAGATTAGGTGGATGTAGTTGCAACAACTATAGATGCAACTACTATATATCAAGCTATAGTAGATGGGATGATAGCTGTTACAACAATGGATGGATGCAACAAGGGAGTTGTAATAGATTGTAATGTGCAACCAGAATATATGGGTGGAATTAAAAGATGGTGGGCATGGGTGGTAATAAACCTCAATGGGATATAGTATGAAATGAAGTACCCTTTAGGGGAGAAAATAGAATGTCAAGGGCTAGGCCAAGGTGCCTAGGGACATAACCCACTTTATACTGTGGGATGTAATATCTAAGTGTGGGAGATCAACATCTAAAGATAAATGAAAGAATAATTATGGGGCATACACACACATTTCTACTATGCTATGTTGGTACATAAAATGAAAAGCAACAAAAATAAGATAGCACATTTCACATTAATACCATATTAAACTTTACATATGATACTTATGTATGATAGAACCTATCAAAACTAGGTGGAGATGTTTGTTTAGTCTCTTCACTATCAATCTATATAAACACAATAGCATATAATCAATTTATCATAATTAACTTGGAATTTTGCAAAAAAACAAATTTATAATGTTTGTTAAGTGTTCATTACAGTAGGAAATCTCTAACCTGGTGCCATGAGATATTGATATTCATTTAATTCCAACTCAAGTATAACACAAGTGATATGTAATGCCATAATATTGACCAACACAAGAAAATATGGGGTTGCTAAAAAAATCCATAAGGCAAGATGACCAAACACTATATAGAACACAATGAAAACACCATGTTGAATAAGAAAACAAAGATGAAGGTGAAAATAAGGCAGACTTAATCAAACCACAAGGAAGCAGTTGGTAAAAATGCCACAAAATTTTAAAATGAGGATAGGGCTTGGTCACCACATAATATTTTTAAGATGACTTGGAAGCTCAAATTCACAAGATCATTTATGCACAATGAAGAAGTGAGGAGACCTTGAAAAAATGTGGGATTAAATCTCAATTCATAAGAAGAATAGCATGAAATATTTACAATCCGACAACTTTGTACCTATAATGAATATGGGTTTCCAAGGCCATCCAGAAAGAAATAATACCAAATACTCAAATACCATGAAGAGTGACGCAAGGAATACAAAAGAAAAAAACAATGCAAAGGTAACAAAACCACAAGAAAAACTTTGGTAAAAGGAAAAAGACATTTAAAAATAAGGAGATATTTTGGTCACCAATTAATTTTTTTTAAGACAAATTGCAAGCCCAAATTGGCAAGCCTTCCCATACACAAGGAAGAAGTGACGACACCTTGGACAAATTTGGTGTTTTCCACTTCGATAAGATGATTAACATGGAATATTTATTAGCCACTATCCCTACACAAATAAAAAAGATGGGGTTGCAAAGATAGGTGACGAGTGATAATGACTAGACATTAAATGAAACGTATAAGGCCAACACAATTTGGAATGAGAAGAGAAAGATGAATGTGGTCAACAAGGCAAAGGCAATGAAACCATAATGGAGCACTTGGTAAAAGTACAAGTATCTTGTCAAATAAGAAGAAGTTTTCATTAGCACTTAACTTTTTTGAGACGAAATGCACGTCCAAATTTGCAAGGTTTCTTTTGCACGGAAATAAGTGAGGAGACTTTGAATACATCTAGGGATTCCCAATTCCCTGAGAAGTGGCATGGAATATTTTCCAATTTCCATCCTTACTCTTACAAAAAGTATGGGAATTCCAAGACAAGACACAAGGTAAAACTAGAAGAGCTTGAATAAACAAGGATAAACAAGGAAAACACCATGTAGAATCATAGGATGAATACAATTACAAATGATAATGTTTAGGAAATGAAACCATATGGGAGGACTTGGTGAAAGTACCAAAACATGACTATAAGGAGTTTGAGGTATTACTAACCACTTAACTCTTTTGAGATGACTTTCAAGCCCAAATTGGCAAGCATTCCCATGCACGGGAAATAAGTGAGGAGGCCTTGGACAAATTTGGAGGTTCCCACTTCCATGATGGCATTAATATTGATGAGCCACCATTCTCACACACACTAAAAATATGGGGTTTCCAAGAAAATCCATAAGGAAAGAAGACCAAACACTAAATGAAACACAAGTTAAACACCATGTAGAATGAGAAAAGGAAAAGAAAGGAAAAAAACTAGGTAGAGGAAATAGAAACGTAAGGTAGCACTTGTTAAAAAGAAAACAAACTTAGAAAATAATGAGAAGTCTTGGTAACCATTTAATAGTTTATAGATGACTTGTAAGCCCAAATTTGGAAAGAACTTGAATGATTTTTTTATGTCCCACTTCCATTATAAGAGTGGAATTGAATATTTACAAGTCGCCATCCTTATACCTGCCAAAAATAATGGGATATCAAGACAAGCGATAAGTAAATAAACCAAAACACTAAAAAAACACAAGGCAAACAACATGTAGAATAAGTAGATGAACATGAAGGCAAAGAAAAATGTAGATTCAATGAAAAGAAAAGTGAGTTATTGGTGAAGGATGTCAATATTTACAAGTAAGTAGAATTCTTGGTCACCAAATGAATATTTTGAGATGGCTTCTAAGGCCAAAATGGAAATTCTACCTATTGACAATTAATAAGTGATGTGGAATGAATTTTGGGTTTCCCATTGAATGGCATGGGATATTTATGAAATAACATCCTTACACTTATTAAAAGTTTCAAGTTTCCAAGATGAGACACAAGGAAAGAAGACAAAACACTAAATGAAACACAAAGTAAACACCATATAACAATAGAAGAGGAAGGTTAAGGTGAAAAAAAAATTGCAATGAAATCAAAAGAGAGTATTTGGTGAACAGGGAAAAAATTGTCAAATATGGAGATGTATTGGTCACCACTTTATTTTATCGATATGCTTTACAAGCCCAAATTGGAAATCACGGTTGTGTACAAGGAAGAAGGTATCAAAGATTGAATTAATTTGGAGTTTCCCATTTCCACAAGAGAAGTGCCATTGAATATTAATGAGGTATAAAAACCTACCCAAAAATATTGGGTTTCCATGATAATCCACAAGGAAATAATACCAAACACTAAACAAAATACAAGGTAGACATCATGGAAAACAAGAAGACAATGATGGACGTAAACCAAAAAATGGAGGAAATGAAATGACAATGGAGTTCTTGGCAAAAGGCCAACAAATTTGTCAAATAATAAGAGGTCTTGGTCAACGCTTAACCTTTTTGAGATTACTTCCCAGCCCAAATTGACAAGCACATCCATGCACAAGGAAGAAGTGACTAGACCTTGAACAAATTTTTGGTTTCCCAATTTAATTATATGAGTACCATGGAATATTTATGAGATTCCATCTTTCCACCTACCCTCAAGGTGGAACCAAAAGGATAATTCCTTCTAGAGCAAAGGTCGTTGTGGATCATTTTAGGGCTACATGATTTGACACAATTTTTGTAAAAACATTTTTAAAACATCCACAATTGGTAGTGATTTAATGTAAAAGGGGCCTTTTAATGAATAAAGACCTCTAAGTGGTTGACCATGAGGGACCACAAGTTGTTATTTCTTTTTCTATTGAATATATATAGAGAGAGTAGTAATTTATGTAATGTGTAGTCAGGAATTGCTATTGTGTTCAATATTTGCACTTGGAGGATTCCCCCTTGAATAGGCAAGTGAACATAGCTATCTATTTTATCTTTCATACAAGAGATATTTTTCCAGTTTTATCTATCATCAATTTTGTTTTCTATATTTTTCTCCAAATTTATGGATTTAAGTATATTACAAGTGGTACCAAAGCTCTTTCTTGGGACAAAGAGAAAGAATTTTTTATCCTACGCCTTAAAATGAGTCGTCTTGGATTTTTCTCTCCATTGTTTTTTGCACTGTTTCAAGGCCTCAAATTTTTAGGTACCAATGAGGAAATATGGAAGTAATATGTGTAAAAATTTCATCTTCTATGTCACTATAATTTCAACTATAAACTCTATGTAAATTGAGGTTTTTGACTTGTCCAAAAGGATTGGATCCTTCAAATGGATAATCTTATAATTTTTGCTCCAATTTTTATTTATGTGAAGCTTCAAGATCTGATTTTTTCAGGTTGAAGAAGTGGCATAAGGAGTTAACACTTTTCTAAATTTTAGATACTATGCCACTGTATTTTTAGAGACATAGTCTCTACAAATTAGGCCACTTTACAAGCCAAAAAAACTATCTTTAAACACATGATATGGTTAAAATTGTTATATCTCAAGTGGGGAATATCCAAATTGAGTGCCACTAGTTTCATTGGAAATTTAAGATTGAATGTATATTATTTATGATATAAATTTCATATTCATAATTGGAATATTGCATGAGTCCATAGAAGTTCTCTCTTTGGAGAATGATAAATCAACAAGTTTTGTAAAAATTACCATAATTTTTTCTTGGCACATAAGAATTATACAAGGCTTATGGAATTGTAGAGTAGACGTGTCAAGCTACTAGGAAAAAAAATCAGACTCAAAGGTCGAGATATTTTAGGTTTATAGAAGCTTCAATACCATCTCCAAATCATGGTTTTACAAGGAGTTATACTTATTTCAAAATCTCAGCCTCAAACCCTATCTTAACAAGTAAGTTTTTTTTATTATAATTGAAGATCTCTTTCAGTGGTTACTAAGATAATTTCTCTTTAGAGACATGTTCTAGCATATTTTAATAACATAGAGATATTTCATTCAACAAGTAAACCTAGAATTGGGGAAGCACACACACATAAAATAAAATAGGTACAAAGTCACATTATTCGACACCCTTGTAACCTTTGTTGGTACCCTTTGAAATAGTACCACATCAAACAACACCTATTTATAAAATACCACTCTCATGTACCCTCATATATATAGAAACACCATTAGGTATACCTAGAAGCAACATTATATAAAGTAGTCCACCATCTTGTTGCCATATATAGTACACCGAGAACAATACTCACAGACATCACTTTCTAGTACTTTGGTAGTCCACTAATGGAATATTCACCTGGAACAACAGAAGAGGAGGAATACATCAGATACCCTCAAAACTCGATTGTTTCCTACTTTCAGAAGAAATTTTGGACACTAGCATGAATCTAACAGCAAAGGTCCTCCCCTCTGCTGGCTCTGATCACTGGCCGATCAATCTGACTTAGAATGGAAAAAGACATTTTCAATGGGGTCCCTTCATATTCGAGAAATTTTGGATTTCTCATACTAAATCTCATGAACACATCACAAATTGGTGGACAAGATTCCATATCTTAGGGTCTTCCAAGATGGACAGGATTCAGAAGAAATTAAAACTCCTTAAACATAACTTAAGGATCTGGAATCAGGACATAGGACACTTTTGGTAGCATCTTTACAACCAAAAATGCCCGAGATCAAGAAATGAAATCTCTCGAACAATAGATGATAAAATGAAGGTTGCATGGAGGAGTGAAACAAAAAAGAGGTAGAGATTCAAGCTCAAATTGATGATCGATGCAGGTAGGAGGAAGTACTATGGAAAAAAAGTCGCAAATAAAAAAAAATCGCAACACTGCTTTCTTTTACCGTTGAACCATATAACATAGAATACACAACAAAATAAACACCGTAAAAAAAACCGGATGGAAACAAAGTGGAGACGCATGAGGAAATTGAGCAGGAGCTGGTTGCGTTTTACAATGATTTGTTAACAGAAGACAACCTGAACAGGAAAGCTGCTATTAACCAAATCACAACTCATATTCCGACTATAATAACAGAAGAACATAACACAACCCTCATGTGATGACCCATCGCCTCCTTGGAGGTGGAATTAGTGGTTCAACAAATAGCAGAAGGAAAATCCCCAGGTCCAGATGGATTCACCACTGCTTGGGTATGCTCAAGGATGAAGTTTGGGAGATTGTGGAAGAATCACGCAAGAAATAGTGGGTTCTTCCAACTCTTAATTCTACCTTCCTCACTCTCATACCAAAGGGGGAAAATGAAGCTTCTCTAAGTAAGTATAGAACCATCTCCCTCTGCAATGTTATTTACAAGATCATTTCCAAATTTATTGTTAATCCCCTCAAACTGCTCCTACCATATCTCATTTCCCTTGAGCAGATGGGCTATGTAGAAGGAAGACAAATCCTTGATGGGGTCATCCTAGCTCATGAGGTCATTCATTTCCTTAAAATCAAAAAGAATTTGGGTATGCTCCTCAAGTTCGATCTCTCCAAGGATTTTGATAAACTCAGCTGGAGCTATATTGAAAAAATCCTTATTTCCTTTGGATTCTCCCACTCCTGGAATAAATGGGTCATTTCTTTGATTTCCACTCCCTTCTTCTACATCCTGGTTAATGGTACTCCTTCAACCACTTTCTCCCCCTCCAGAGGGATCTGCTAAGGAGACCCCCTTTCACCCTTCCTCTTCATTTTGATGGAAAAAGGTTTGGTTCGCTTACTCAAGATCCATTGCTCTAATGGCCTTCTCAAAGGCATAACTCTACATGATAATCCTCCTCTCACACATCAACAACTTGTGGATGAAAACCTACTTATGAGTCATCCCTCTGTGCAAGAACCTTGAACCTTGAAGAGGATCCTAAATGTCTTTTCAGAAGCGTTTGGAACTTCTATCAATCTTGAAAAGTCCCACATATTCTTTTTCAATACTCCAAGAATCACACAAAGGAACATATCCAGAATCCTTGGTTTCTTTATCACCTCACTCCCCTCCAAATATTTGGGAGCCCCACTCACCGATTCGGCTATTAAACACTCTCTTTGGAGAGAACTACTTGAAGAGCTAGAGTTTAAACTCTCATCCTAGACTTTCCAATCTCTAAACCTTGTTGTGTGCCTTGTTCTCATCAAATCAGTTCTTCAAACCATCCCACTCTATCTGTTTTCTATTATTGTAGCTCCAAAATGGGTCCTAAAACCTATCAGAAGTCTTCAATGCACCTTTCTTTGGGGGTGATAAAAAACATTTCAAATGGCCTCTTGTTAAATGGGACATGGTCTATGCGCCCAAATCTTGTGGAGGTCTAGGCCTGAGAGATCCCGCCATTAGTAATGAGAGCTTCAATGCTAAAATTTGGTGGAACTGGGTGACAAAAAAATCGACACTATGGGCCCAACTATGGAATTGGAAATATGCCCCCAATTGGGATCCACATGAAATCATCTATTTCAATCTTTCAATACAAGTTTTGCACATCTGGAATGATTCTAATTCCTAGAGATATTTGGTCCAACAACACAGTTTTTGGGAAATTGGAAATGGGTCCTCTCACCACTTCTGGACAGACTCCTGGAAACAAATTCCAAGTTTGCATAGCCTACTCCAATTATCACTCCTACAGGACTTCATTCAGGACTCTGAAAATATCTTATTCAAGGAGTATTGGGAAAATGAAACACAGTAGGATTTCAGGATCTGGACACACCCAAGGCAGTGGGGCATTCAAATGAATAATGAGGATACAAACATGAGCTACAAAAGAGGAAAATTTACAATCAGTCAGAGTCTGACATCATTAGATGGGGTTACAAGCCCATTGCATCCTTCACCATCAAGGAGGATTATCACCTACTGTAACCTACCTAGAACATGAAACATTTTATGTTTGTGGAAAAAGCAATACTTTAAATTTTATTGTAAAGTTTTATATTATTGACCAAGGATGGTCAAGGATGACTGTAATTGAATAATATTATTATTTAATAAATTAAAATGGGAGACACTCATCTAAAGAGGAATGTTGGAGAGTGTTCACTGGCCCACTAGGGTGAATGAAACTATTGCAGAAGGCAATTGACAAGTGGATGCATCTACCCTCACTTACTAGTCGTTGTAGGAGGCAAGCTCCCTAAAATTGTGGTCATGTTCCCCATGGAAGGTGGAATAGAGCAGGTGGCTCATTAAATGATTTTTAACTGACTCAAAGACCTAAGAAGACTTATATCCATCGAATGGGGCAGGAGGCTCATAACTATTACCTTGTAATCTGCAGGAAACTGTTATGTTGAGCACACAAGAGGATTCGATTAGGGGATGCTAGAATGAGCTGCAGAGTAAGACTGTCATATTATTCTACTAATTTTTTCAGAGAGGGTTTTGTATGCAAGTCTTCATGATTGCTGAGATACAAAGTGATTGTCATAAAGTTCTACATAGTATCTTCGTCCCGGTGATTCATTGAACAAGCTTGGGGGTCCTAAATCAAGTAATATTGGCTACTTTTAGGAGATGGTTGGGAGGAATAGTCTTCTTTGGGTGTTTTTCCACCTACACATTTTAAATAGGTTCTGTATTGTTTTGTTTTATTAATTCTAGACTCCCTCTGATTATTCTGAATACTTCTATCTGCAAATTATTAAGATTTTTCCTGATGAAATTTCTAGCTGTTAGAATTAATGGATTTATGAATTGTATATTTATCTCTGTACAAATTAATTAAAGATTAGAATGAAAATTATAGATAGATGAATGAAAATCTTCTTTGTATTTTTCCTTTCACATTTGTGATGTACTCTGGTACAGGGAAGTCTGTTTAAGTAATAGACTCGAAATGATTTCAATAATGCGAATAGAATGTTGATCCTTTATTTTACAATAGATATATATACAATATAGAATGTATGCTGAAATAATACACAGAAAACCTAGATGATACAGATTGTAATCCTTATCTACAACTCATAAAAATATAAAACATAAGCTAGTTTAATTAAAATTTAAATATATATGTTGATAGAAATACCATTGTTTCACTGTCAATAATTGTACTAAGTAATGAATTCATGATAGTAGTTTATAACAAAAATAATCATCATACAAAGAATATAGCTATTACAGAATCGTTCTCTCTCTCTCTATATAATACATATTTTTCATATTACTATTAGTAAAATTTGATGATAGAATAACCTTGTACATTTCACATAAACCAATACTTTACCCTACGTGATACATTACAAAATGATCTTTATTTTAAATACATACAGAGAGAACAACCAATAGTTTGACAAAAACCTCGTCAACATTTAATCATTAAACCCAAAACAACATAGTATAATAAAAGAATTAAATAAGTTATATTGAGCCACGTCTGAAGCTCCAATATCATCCACAATTAAATAAATAAAACCTCTATTCCATACTGTGCGATGCAAGTTAAAATACTAATGAAAATATATTAGTTCAGGATCGAAACCCTTGTTTCAAAGTTAATAATAATTTATAAACTCTAAACTTTCTAAAAGCAGGAAAATAAACCAAACTAGCATCTAATATCAAGTTACATTATCATTATAGATAGAGCCGTGATGGCTCATTGTTGGAAAGAAAACTTTGTAACAGAACCATAATTACATTTAGGGTATAACCCTATATCCAATATTAACATTAAATAATTTACAGAAATGGGATCAACCCCTTATCAAGGTATCGAGACCCACGAGGGTTGCATTCTAAAATAATGTAAGGGTCTGAAAACCTTGCTGAACAATAATATTAAATTCTTCAACGCGGAATACTGTACGTTCCCAGTTTAGGGCCAAATAATAATTCCACCCTTAAACAAAATTTAAGTCATTTACAAATAGAGCTTTCATTTCATACTTTCTCTGCAACATTGAAACGCTAGAACAATAGCAAGAATAGCATCGAAGTAATATTAAGAACAAAACATTGATCATCACAATAGTGCCAGCAATGGCAACGATTCATTAACCAAAAACCATAGTAATTCTAGTATTCAACTCAGAACCTTCATACAAATTTATGAAGCTAGAATTAAAACAAAACATATTTGCTGAAAGTATTATGAAGAACAATGTGTAACAATGCATCTAGTAAACCCTAAATTTTAAACAAGAAGTTAAACAAGCGGACTTCGAAAAATCGGAGAACAATATTTATATTATGGGAAAAACTCCAATGGTAGGCAATAAGCCACAAACAGTTACATATAACACCAAAGTGAAAAATTTTCCTTACGGTTTCACCTTAAGAACAACCCAACCCTAAACATCCTCGATGGAAGTTACAACTGCGAAGACTAAATACAAGTCAACAATTCGACCAACAAAACAACCAGAATTACATTCCTTGCATTTTAACATGGCCACAGTGCTCCAGGATGAACCGAGACTTACCAGGGTAGTCTTAAACCCTGGATCTCTCTTATTTCTTCTTTGTTGTGCATTTTGGCAATGTTGCAACCTCCATCTCCAAACCTTGCTTCTCCTATCAACGCATACATTCGAATGCGGTTATATTAAAAACTTTCGCATGAATTTCAATGTAAAGAACAAATTAAAAGATAGCAGGGTTATGATAGCAGGGTGATGATATTACCTCTGTATTCTGTGTTCAACGCCAACCTCTATCTAGACTGGTATCAACGAAAGACCCTCTAGGCTTGTGGTGGCCGAGAGCTGAGAGCTCGGCTCTCTAAACAACGATAACACAATGAAATGCAAATACAAAACCCAACGAGGTTTTAGGGTTTACCAAACCCACATGGAAGCCATAGAGTCAAGTATTCACGTGACTCATTAACGTTTCCTTACTGTCATCCACCAACTCCCTCATTTTACCCACTGTCCTATAGTCAGGGCACGTTTTGATGGTCTTCGAATTACCATTTCTTAGTGCACTCAAAGCCTTGGTCTTTCCAACTTATGCCATCGAAACATTATACATGCGCTTCAAACATAGAGTTGTTGTAACTAGGATAATGCTATCACCTTGGCATTAAATCGATGACAAGGAATACTTCATTCCTAGAAGGTTAGAGTCATGTTAAACCCTTAATGAATCCCTTTGTATGCAAACTTTAAGACCTCTTATAAATTCGACAACTAATAAATAATAATGGGAGGTAATCTCTTACTTGTAAACCTGGACAGGAGGGAATTTTATTTATGCATTAGCATTAATGGCTAAGTAAGCCTCGGGCATCACAAGAGCCCCTTCCAGTCAAAAGAGGTTAATCATAATTGTACACATCATGAACTAAGACATCTCTCTAACAACGATAGCAACAACACGAGTTAGACAATATCATAAAGACATATAATGTTGTTATTCAACAATATGAACGTCGACATAATTGCAGCAAGATAATGACTAATAATTAATCCATGATAAAAGAATGTAAGAAATAATAATTGTCGATGATGATACAAGCGATCAATAAATGTAGCAAAAGAGATACATAGTCATAATACAATGTTTTAAAAACATCAAAAATAAATGGCGATTTTATGATTATATAATTAGTATCAATAAATGCAAGATACTTTTATACAATTAACCAGATGAGAAGAATTCCGCAAGTTTAATTCTGGATATTATGAGCAATGACGCTATAAATATTTTTTTTAAAATTTTTGTGAAATTTTGGAGACGCTGCACCTACATTCTCAAAATCACTTGGAACAACAAGACCCCATTTAGACAAAACTTTGGAATACAAAGACCTGGCCAAAAGTCACAACCTTCCTCTAGCTCATCATCCACAAACGATTCCTATCCTGGGACAATCTCATTAAACGGGTACTTCATGGTCCTTCGTGATGCACTCTTTGCAATTATCAGAAGGAAACCATGGAGCACTTTCTTGACTCTTGCTCTTTATCTAGTGACTTATAGGACAAGATGAGTATCCTTTGTAGAAGAAATGATTGAGTGCATGGTAATCCTATCCAAACCTTTAAAAATTGGACTGGCAAACCTTACAACAACAATAGATCCTCAACCGACTTTGGAATTTAGCTCCAGGTTTTGTGGTTTGGGAATTTTGGAAAGAACGCAACTCCAGAATTTTTGAAGACAAGGCTAGAACTGAGAATCTAGTTTGGGCTAAATTTAAGGATCACATCCTGGAAACTCTCCTACTCCACAATTGGTATGAAAAAGACTTCAAAGATGACCCTTTGGAGACTGTGATTTTAAATAGTTGGACAATTGCTCTTAAAGCATTCTTTTCTAACACTATCACGAGACTTGCAGCTCCTCCTAGTCCTGATTCCGTTTTCTTAAACTCAATTTTGATGGAGCTTCTAAAGGAAATCCAAGCCTTGTTGCTTCGATGGAGTTTTCAAGGACAGCTCAGGGAAAATTATCCACCTCTACTTTGGAGATCTAGGCCATGACAAAAATAATGTGGTGGAGCATGCAACGCTTCTAAATGGGCTTGAAATGGCTTCTTCCCAATCCTTTCTTCCCATGATAGTAGAAGGACATTCTCAAATTCTAATCTCCATAGCTAAAAAAATCCACTGTGGCTCTCAAATCAACTAGTGTCAGAAACCAAAACTAAACTAGTTATTAATAATTATTTTAATAAGAAAGTATGGAATATAATGGTATTTCTATTTTATAGTGTTTAAATAATTAAAATGGTTTTTTTAATTGGTTTCAAAATTTATGTCTCCATTAGTAAAAAATAATATCCATCTTATTAACACACCTAAAATTTGACAAATTCTAATTTGCTCCGAATTTGGTACACAAAATACCAATACCACCCCATTATGCTACAATGGATAAGACTCATTCCTATTCATTGAAAATTAACACTTGATCAAATCTCGTTGGAGAAGTCAAGTTTGCACGGGCCCTGACATAGAAAACAGAATCTGACTTCTAACAGGTCAGGAAAAGTCCTACCACCAACAGATAGGGCATAGATTTAAATAGGATCATTGTAGCATGTAGTTTAATTGCACCTTAATACGATTAGGCGTAAACCTGTAAACTGTGCTATAGTGTTAATATTTGAGTACAACTACCAAAAAAATTGAAGATTTTGCTAAACCTCTAAACTTCAAAATAACTGTTTAATTTTTTCCATAACCATCATTTTATACGTCCTGTCCTGTTTCAGGTTGTGTTTCACTTCGAGTGTCAAATACGTTTAAAAAGGAAAGAACGTTCTACAGAAAGACGTGGCCATCAATAATTCAACGATGGTTTACTTGCCTTCGTTCATCAATCAACGTTGACAAGCTGGTTCAATTAAGCTGATGGTAGACGGATCATTCTCATATTGCAACTCATCAAGACGAGCTTATTGCTCAGCTTGATGTGCATAACTGTTATAGCCCAGGCTTTATCCCATGTACTACCTGAGTAGAAATATGGCTTTATCCTGTATAAAGCTTTCATAAATGATTAAGTAAGTTTGAACATGACGTGGTAGAGATATGGGTCTATCCTATATAAAGCTTTAATAAATGATAAGTATGAGTCTAAATTTCAATGTTCAATGTTCAATGTTCAATGGGTATCATAAATTAAGTATATTATAAATAGGTTTATTTTATTAAAAATAAATAAATAAATTTTAGGTTAAAGATAAAAATTAAGGGAGTAGTTTATTTATTCTATGTTTTTGATTTTATGGTGAGTTTTGATAGGAATGTGGTAATTTTTTTTTTTTGTAATCCAATTTTTTATTTGCTTAAATTGTATTTTTGAATTCATAAATAGATTCAACTCCCTCAAATACCTCCATGGCACTCAGTTTCCATAGCTAATATTTGTGATTCTATGATTTTTTAAAGATTTCCAATCTAAATACTGAACAAAATTAGATGGAAAGGGTTGAAAATGTAGAATATTTAAACTCCACTAAAATTAAGAAATCAAGAAAAAAATATTAAATATTAAATATTATTATTTTTATAAAATTTATCATATTATGGTTGGTGAATATTATCTGAGGGATGGGTGAAATTATGTTTGGGTTCTGCATTTGATTTATCTGAGGGTCCTCATACTGGTACATGTGATCACGGTGTTGAGGTCAATTTTTGTGAGATTTGTCGCTTTTCATTGTTAAAGACTGCCTCTTTACCCTGCGACTTGGACAACGTATCCACCGAAACCTTGCCGTGTAATGATACTTTATCTCTCCTGAATGTTAGTCATCATGGCACATATTCGGCCTTGCTTTCTCCTCATGGTGAAACTCAATCTCTCTCTTTTCATTCTGTATCATCTGTTACCCTGCCCTGCACTGCGTCATTTTCTTCCGTTCTTGTTGGTCCTCCTAGTTCCTTGCCTGACTCAGCTACACCGAATGTTGGAACTCGGGTTTCCCCAAATAACTTGGGTTCTACTATTGATGCGTCCAGTCTGGGGGAAGATGTGGAATGGGTACTAGTTGGGACAGATTCATTTACTCCTTTGACCATATACTCAAAAAACCCTTCCAATAAACCCTACATCCAACCAGTCAATAGGTTCACCAATGTCACGGTTCAGAAGGGTAGAAAGAAGGTGGTGACTCAGTAGTTGGAGGTGGGGGATTCATTCATTCCATTATCATCCAGGATCGAATTTGGTGAGGTGCATAGGGATGGTAATACTACGGATGGTTCTGTTGAGGCCCTTATCGCAAGTCTGCCTTTGGTGGAGGGTCCTTAATGTCTTTGCTCTCACTTAATATTCGGGGTATGGGGAAGGCTTCACAAACTAGGTCCTTAACCCATCTTATAAGAGATACTAGTCCTTCACTGATTTTATTACAAGAAACCATGTGCCATGACCATGTAGCTATCAGAAAGTTGTCTTCCATTCTTGTCGGCTGGGAATTTTCTGCGACTGATGCCCTGGGACTGTCGAGGGGCTTATTGGTGGGGTGGAACCCTAATTATTTTGACTTTCAGGCTTACAATACTAAGTGGGGCATACTACTTGAGGGTTACTATAAATTATAGAACCACCCTGTCACGGTTCTTAATCTTTATGGACCTTACAAAGATTGAGTCCCCTTCTGGACTTCACTGTGTAATTCTGGTATCCTGAATAAGAATCATCTCATCATATCTAGTGATATGAATTTCACTAGAGGTGCTCGAGAAATCTGGGGAGCTCATGCTAGGTTAGATGAATTGATTGGCTATTTCAATTCACTTTTGGACACTTATAACTTGGTGGATATTGTCCCAGGTGCACTCCAGCCAACTTGGACCAATGGCCAAGATGGTAGTGAGGGTATACACAAAAGATTGGATTGTTTTTTAGTGAAAGTTGATTTGTTAAGTATATGGGGTAGGCACAGATCATGGATTGGAGAATCAAATTTCTCAGATCATTGGCCTATTCAGTTTCAGTTTGATGACACTATGAGCAAAATTAAATATCCATTTAAGTTCAATAGTTCATGGTTGATGAATGAGGATTTCTGCAAGATGGTTCAAGATGTGTGGGTTAATGATGAGAGGGATCCTGATTTGAATCCTATGGACTCATTTGTTGACAGAATTCGTAGACTCAAAGGTATTGTATCGAACTGGATCAAGAGAAAATAGGAAGCGGATCGCAGTGCTATCATGTTGCTGGAAAATCAGCTTCAAGTATTGGCACAGTTAAACTTAATGGAAGATTGTGAGGTTGAAATTGGCAAGAAAATAAATGAACTTGAAATTAAAAAGGAAGAACTTCTTACTCAGGAAGAATTGGAGTGGAGGCTAAAGAGTAGGCCTATATGGATTGAAGCGGGAGATAGGAATACGAAGTTCTTTCATGCATTTTCTACTAACCGAAAAAACATTAATAATATCTGGGAGCTACAGGATTCTTCAAGGAATTCAATCTCTGGAATGGATGATATGTTAGGTGTTGCTAAAGACCATTTCAACACTGCATATAGTAATCATGGAAATCTCTATTTAATTAATTAGCTTTGGGTGGCCAGACATTATCCATTTATGGTGGATGAAGATTCTGCTGCTGATCTGAGTAAAGAAGTCACACTTTAGGAGATTGAAATGATACTAAAAGGGTTTGCAAAGGACAAAAGTCCTGGCCCAGATGGGTGGACAGTTGAACGTTTTCAGGCTTTTTTTTATGTCATGGGGCATGATATTTTGGAAATGGTCGAATTCTCTCGGGTGGAGGGAGATATTTCAAATAGCTTAAATTCCACATTCATCATCTTAATTCCCAATGTTGGTAATCCAAACACTTTTGGATATTTCAGGCCTATAGCTCTATGTAACTTGGCTTATAAAATAATTTAAAAGATTATTGCTGTCAGGCTCAAACCAATTTTGTCACAGCATATCTCTGGGGAACAATTTGGGTTTCTCCAAGACAAACAGATATTGGATGCCATTGGCATCACTCAGGAGGTTATACATTCTGTAAAGGAAAGGAAGAAGGCTACATTAATGTTGAAGATTGATCTAGAAAAGGCATATGAGAGAATTGATTGGGATTTCCTACGTCTAATCCTCATTCAAATTGGTATTCCCCCCTTGGTTCAGCGTTGGATTATGGCATGTTTTACTTCAGTAAACATATATGTTTTGGCTAATGGGGCACCCTCAGAATTCTTCAAAATTTCTAGAGGTGTGAGGCAAGGTTGTCCTGTGATATCCCTCCTCATGACCTATTTTGATCGTTATTTTTATTATTATTTTTTATAAATGTAATAGTAATTGGGTAAGCGACATTGGTGAGGAGCTCAAGGCCATCAGTAAGGTTCGAGATTCATGAGGTTTAACTCATCAGTCGTAAAGTTTTAAACTTAGGATTTGAGCATGGGTAACGCAGAGAAGAAAAGGGAAAACATCGACTATTCCTTAGAAGGCAATTGCAAAGTATTGTTACCTACCAAAATTGTAATGATAGATCATAGAAATGAAGACTGTGGTGCATTTAAACGACGGGAAACAAATCCTTAGGGTGGGAGAAGGCTGATGACTAGGAAGACATGAAGAACATTTTACTCATAATCGTTTTCATCGTGAATCCCTAGGAACCTAAAGAAAAGGGATTTTCTTTACCCGATGGTCTAAACCCCCTTAGGTGCCATCCTAAAATTTGGGGACAAATCTTAAGTAGACCTAGTTCCTAATCGCCTCTCACACAAAGTGAACTTTCTTTCATTACATCGCTATGAACGAAAAGCCATTCATTATTGATTTAACTAAAATTGTTGGTCACTTTAATTATGGCATAAGGTTCTATAAAACTACTAATAAGACCACGTAAGGAAGTGGACTTCTAATAGTGTAATAAACTAAGGATAAGAACAATTAGTCACTATATATTTATACACATATTTATATGGATATTCCCAAAGTGAGAAGATGTAATTGAGTTTAAAAAGAAATTGTATAACAAATGAAAGAGTGATTCTCAGCAAACCGGAATGAAGATGTTAACCATCACATTTATTTAAAAGGGTTGTATCAGCTGAGAATCCGGGGATGATCGGCGCGAGATTTCCTCGATTGATCCTTGAATGACAGTTGTATCTATTTTTTTTCCTGTCGGATCCATTTGTCAACGAACCAAGAGGGATCCGATTCTCAATCTCCAGGTGTTGCCCTCCAAAGAGGTTTTTCTCTTTCGTCCCATTAACTTAAGAAGGAGAAGTGACTGTATTAAAGAGGGAGATGGATGGGAAATGGGGGGGAGCGAACTCTACGAAGGAAAAAGGTTAGACTGGATTAACTTCAAGAAATGTGGTTAACTCCAGAGGTTTTGCGACCTGCAATAGTTTTGTTCTCTGCCACATATGGCGAAAGGGGGTAAGGGATGCGCTCAGTTGGATTGAAGGGACCATCTCCTTGCAGACATCGAATTCAGGAGGTAAGACCGTTTACACCTGCGTATAGTTCTATATGTTGGATTTTGTTAGGGCTATGGCCAGTGGGTCAATGAATTAGATACCATGCTGCGATTTTAAATTTATATGTTTAACATTCTCGTGGATGACATTGGATCGATCTTGATGCCCAGCGACTTATAATTATTTATTTTAATACGCTGATGCTGGATCGGTGTTACTGCTCAATGATTTATAGTTATGCTTGATAAATAATGTTGGATCGGTGTAGATGCCCAGCATTGTAGATTAATATGTTTTAATAACTCTGATGAATATTGTTGGTTCGGCGTTGATGCCCAATGGGTTTTAATTATACAGTTTAAATACTCTGATGCTGTTTTCCGAGTGTTTTATATTTATATATTATTATACCCTGGATCGGCATTGATATTCATCGATTTATAACTCTGATATATAATGTTGGGTCGGCGTTGATGTCGAGCTATTTATATTCATATATTTTAAACAGAACTGGATCGGCGTGGATGCTCAGTAATTATAATTATATTTTAATACTCCCTGTGTGAGCTTGGAGCTTGGACTTTGACGGTGGGCATTGCTCGTTTGATTGCTGACTTATGTTGTGTGTTGATGCGGTGGGTCTGTGCGTGGCCCCATATAACTACTAGCTCTCGGTGATGAGCAGCGTTGTATCAAAAATACCTTTCGTCGATGTTTCTGATGCTGCTTCGATGTGTTTTATATTCATATATTTTAAACAGAACTGGATCGGCGTGGATGCTCAGTAATTATAATTATATACTCCCTGTGTGAGCTTGGAGCTTGGACTTTGACGGTGGGCATTGCTCGTTTGATTGCTGACTTATGTTGTGTGTTGATGCGGTGGGTCTGTGCGTGGCCCCATATAACTACTAGCTCTCGGTGATGAGCAGCGTTGTATCAAAAATACCTTTCGTCGATGTTTCTGATGCTGCTTCGATGTGTTTTATATTCATATATTTTAAATAGAACTGGATCGGCGTGGATGCTCAGTAATTATAATTATATATTTTAATACTCCCTGTGTGAGCTTGGAGCTTGGACTTTGATGGTGGGCTTTGCTCGTTTGATTGCTGACTTATGTTGTGTGTTGATGCGGTGGGTCTGTGCGTGGCCCCATATAACTACTAGCTCTCGGTGATGAGCAGCGTTGTGCCAAAAATACCTTTCGTCGATGTTTCTGATGCTGCTTCGATGTGTTTTATATTTATATATTGTTATACCCTGATGAATGAAGCTGGATCGGCATTCATACTCAGCGATTTATAGTGCTATAAATTAATAACTCTGATAAATAATGTTGGATCGGCGTTGATGCCCAATGGTTATAATTATATATTTAATACTCTGATGCTGGATCGGCGTTGATGTCGAGCTATTCATATTTATATATTTTCATACCCTGATAAATGAAGCGGGATCGGCGTCGATACTTTGTGATTTATATTTTATAACTCTGATGAATGGTGCAAGTTGGGTATTGATGCCCATCGGTACGCAGCTTATTAAATTTGTGGCATAGATGAGTTATCGATAAGTAATCGTATTTGAATCTACCTTTGATTATGATCCAAGTTAGCGCCCAGATCGCTATAAATCTGTATGTGGAAAATACTTGTGTTATTAATTCCTCAGCCTAAACATATATATATATATATATATATATATGGACAGTTAGTTGCAGATCTGTGTTTTCGGTGGGTGACTCGATTGAGGGTCCAATCCTGGTCTTCGGCATCTCGTAAGAACAATTCTCTCAGTCTGGTAATTGATATTATTATATTTTTTAAGGGGTGTAGAGGAAGTCCTCTGAACTGTTGTAAGTGTGATCACTGACAAAGGTAATGAAAAATACTCTCTTGAGGTAAGCTGTAAGAGCAACAATGACCTTGCCAGGATGTAAGCCTTTTATAAATATTACAAGACGAGACAACGAATTGGTGGACGTAGCCCAAAGATTTGGGTGAACCACGTGTATATCAGCCTTGTCTATTTGTGCTTTGTGTGTGATTATAATGGGACTTGTTGATTTATGATTAGATGCCTTATAATAGTATTGATGATTAACTATGTCACATCCCCAGAAGTTAGTGGAATTTTCCAGCATGAAGCGGGATCGACGTCGATACTTTGTGATTTATATTTTATAACTCTGATGAATGGTGCAAGTTGGGTATTGATGCCCATCGGTACGCAGCTTATTAAATTTGTGGCATAGATGAGTTATCGATAAGTAATCGTATTTGAATCTACCTTTGATTATGATCCAAGTTAGCGCCCAGATCGCTATAAATCTGTATGTGGAAAATACTTGTGTTATTAATTCCTCAGCCTAAACATATATATATATATATATATATATATATATATATATATATATATATATATATATATATATATATATATGGACAGTTAGTTGCAGATCTGTGTTTTCGGTGGGTGACTCGATTGAGGGTCCAATCCTGGTCTTCGGCATCTCGTAAGAACAATTCTCTCAGTCTGGTAATTGATATTATTATATTTTTTAAGGGGTGTAGAGGAAGTCCTCTGAACTGTTGTAAGTGTGATCACTGACAAAGGTAATGAAAAATACTCTCTTGAGGTAAGCTGTAAGAGCAACAATGACCTTGCCAGGATGTAACCCTTTTATAAATATTACAAGACGAGACAACGAATTGGTGGACGTAGCCCAAAGATTTGGGTGAACCACGTGTATATCAGCCTTGTCTATTTGTGCTTTGTGTGTGATTATAATGGGACTTGTTGATTTATGATTAGATGCCTTATAATAGTATTGATGATTAACTATGTCATGCATGTTGTTAGTTTTGTTCACGTCATCATGTGATGTTGGCATAGATGTATTCAAATTATTAGCTAATGTTTTCTGCTGGACTAGCATAGAAGTTGTAAGACCCTTGTATAAGAAATTATGGTTTACTAGTTGTTAATTATGGAAAAGAAAGAGGAACTTGCAGGATTATGTATAAACGTTTTTGTTTCTTTTATTATTAGTCTTTATCAAACAAGATTAAAGGGGCCTTTTGTGTTCTTTGTTCCATATAAAAATTCATTATGGAGATTACTTATGTTAATAAAGTATGCTGGAAAATTCCACTAACTTCTGGGGATGTGACATATGGTATCAGAGCATTAGGTTACAACACTAGGGCCTAATGAGCTCAATATGCGATAAGTGAGTATAAAGGTTTAAGTTTACTAATCAATGGTTTTCGTTTCATTTTGGATGCATGGATTGTATCGGAGGAGGGGAGGATGAATCTCCGAGCTCGACTTCAAGTTTCTCCCGCCAAAGCACAGGTTGCAAACACCCGGGCTTAGTTGGGCCCAGCTGAAGAAATAATATAAGCTGGTCAAGGGAACTCCATCGATAAGACGCAAACAAAGGATTTATGTTCTAAAGAATCAGCAGGAGGTAATCGACAAGATGTCTTTAAAATCGCAAGTAAGTATACTCCACTTGTTGAAGCATTCTAAAGGAAAAGCATTGTCGATGAGTGAGTAGTTTGTATGTTTAATTTCGTATCTAAATGATCCTGTATCGATAAGTACTAGAGGATGAATATTTCCTCATGCAATTCCTTTGAATGACCAGAAAGTATTCTTTGAAAATGATTATATTAATTGGACTATGTTCCTATTTTTTATCTTAGTGATCTTGTTAATATTTTCATGTATATTGATCATAACGATAGTAACATAGGAACCTTGAATGTTCATAAGTTTATGAGGGCTGTATAAGCATATTTAGGATCATTCACCCTATGAAAGATGTATACTCCTACCCGGTCGATTGATGCCACGAGTAAGGTTTTAGTACTTATATGAGTCAAGTCATAGACATTCATCATAAGTACTTGATTGCTCTAATTGTGTATTATGATTAGAAAAGTTGATATAGTATGTGGATTATGAAATGAGTAAGGTGCAATTAGGTCATTATATGAAGGACTATAAATTTGCCATGAATTACTTGGTTATTGATTTCTCGCACTTATGCTGAAATGATCGTATTAATTATGTACATAAGATTGTAGGATTATTCTTATTGTATTAAAAAAAAAAAAATGCATAAATGGTACTAAGGAGTAACTCCTGAAATTCTCCTTATTTGCTAAATGTTATTGAGAAAGGTGTAGAAGATGTTGCACATTATATTGAATGTTACATGCGATGGTTTCGATATATAATATTAGTTTTGTGTTCTTACTTATTTGTTGTATGGGACATGTGACATGGTAGAGAAGAAGGATTAGTTGAACTAATAAATATATAATAGATCTTCAAGGTTAAAGTTACATAAAATATATACATACTATCCAAACCATAGATGGTTAAGAGAGTCGTAAGACTTTTATGCATGATTAACAAAGGGTCATCCTCAAGGTAAAAGATTGAAAGGATAGGAATTAACTTCATTGGTTTAAATGGACATTCTACTGTGTGAAATTTTCTATGACTAGGAAATTGCCATCCTTGTGAATGATTTTCATAACCTTCGACTTAACTAACGAGTATCCTTCGTCATTATAACCTTATCTGAAGATTTCAAGGGATAGAAAAAATAATTGTTAAGAGTCCCCTTGTCTCTTTGCGGTATAGGATTGTATAAAGTATAAATGTGTGTTCTAAGTAGTTAAAAGGATGCATATGATGAAATGTTATGATTTCATCTTTGTATATTCTATCTTCAGGGATCCTTACTAGGAGTGTTAGGATACTGGGAGTGGTTGACAGAAGGATTATACCTTTATGTGATCAAAACTTTATGTTATATGCATGGATATCTTGATAATCTGTTTCGTTTTGATATATAGATTTTATGATATGGAGGGGATTACTAATGTGTATTAATGCAAGTTAAAAGTACACCTTGGCATATGAGGGCCCTACAATAAAGCGATATGCAGTCTCCCCCATAAAGGTATGTGATTATCCTTAGAAAAATATATGCAAGTATATATGTAGACGATTTATTGTTACTCACATGATGTTGGTATATGCAAGAAAAAGGGGTACTTAATACAGTGAAGGAAAAGGATTGAGGTAAAGTGATCGTAATGCCCATAATAAAGAAGAATGTAGTCCTATTAATTGAGTTGGTTATGCTTAGTATGGAAATAATGCTTATTTTAGATAACCACATGTGGAGATTGTAGCATGAAGGATGACTTTCTTATTTTTATACATAGAAGAAAAACCTCCTTACAATATTTGGTTATGTTATTATGACAGACGGTCAAAAACTCGGTTGAACTTGTGGAAGAGCGTAATATATTATGCAGGTGTATGTCGCCTTGTCAACAAGACCTCGACGCAAGTTATAAATGTTGTATAGTGTTTATGAACTAACAATGCAGGATTTCGCTATGAATATAACAAATCAAAATGGAAGTGAGTATTCACGCGGATAAATCGCTGAGTTAATCACTCAAGAGTAAGTGATGATTCACTTAATGCATCTTATTTACTGGTCATATTTCGAGGCACTTATAACCATGGCTTAACATTGGATTATGTTGTTTAGTTACTAACATTTTCAGGATGTTATCATAATTACGACCAATGTGATAAACAAATAGGAACGTGGTTTATAAGTCCATTTGTGAAGCTGAGCAGAACAAAATCGCTCAAGAGTAAGTGATTACCTTTTATTATAGCATGGATTACAGTATGGCACAAAACCTGATTTGGTGATGGGTGTGTGCTACATATCATGAATGATAAGCAAATAAGTGAAACTACTTACCGTTATTACAAGATATATTGTAATTTACAAAAATTGTAAGAATTAATAGATGATTGGTTATCGAAATAAATTCCGGGACTCAAGCGAGAAGGCTTGAGGGGAATTGTGTAAAGAGTGTCGTAATGGCATTTGAAATACTCCCTAAAATCAGGGATTGAACAGCCACTAGGATTCTCAGAGAATCGGCTGGCTGTAAGACCTGGGCAAGCTATAAGAAAATGTATATGTGGGAGGCAGGACGCTGCTTAGTATACATGAAAGAAATGTTTGCTGTGTGAGCACTAAGGTGTTAGGCAAAACATGAGAGAAATGTTTGCTGCGTGAGCACTAAGGTGTTAGGCAAGACATGAAAGAATGGGTTGCTGTGTGAGCACTAAGGTGTTAGGCAAAAACATGAGAGAAATGGTTGCTGCATGAGCACTAAGGTGTTAGGCAAGAATTTCCTGGATCAAGTGAATGTTGTTCGTTGATTTCGTCAACAATATACAGTCAGGGAGCACTAGATTTATTTCATTATTGCAAGTAATGTGTGCAATAAAGAACTCATGATTTATGTTTCTGAGTTTGATGACAAGTTGTTACTAAACATTGTTTCTTTTAAATTCCAATTTTGTGATACAAATGATTACTCCAAGAGAAGAGTGAACACCGAGGACGGTGTTATTTTTTAAGGGGATGAGGATGTGATATCCCTCCTCATGACCTATTTTGATCGTTATTTTTATTATTATTTTTTTATAAATGTAATAGTAATTGGGTAAGCGACATTGGTGAGGAGCTCAAGGCCATCAGTAAGGTTCGAGATTCATGAGGTTTAACTCATCAGTCGTAAAGTTTTAAACTTAGGATTTGAGCATGGGTAACGCAGAGAAGAAAAGGGAAAACATCGACTATTCCTTAGAAGGCAATTGCAAAGTATTGTTACCTACCAAAATTGTAATGATAGATCATAGAAATGAAGACTGTGGTGCATTTAAACGACGGGAAACAAATCCTTAGGGTGGGAGAAGGCTGATGACTAGGAAGACATGAAGAACATTTTACTCATAATCGTTTTCATCGTTAATCCCTAGGAACCTAAAGAAAAGGGATTTTCTTTACCCGATGGTCTAAACCCCCTTAGGTGCCATCCTAAAATTTGGGGACAAATCTTAAGTAGACCTAGTTCCTAATCACCTCTCACACAAAGTGAACTTTCTTTCATTACATCGCTATGAACGAAAAGCCATTCATTATTGATTTAACTAAAATTGTTGGTCACTTTAATTATGGCATAAGGTTCTATAAAACTACTAATAAGACCACGTAAGGAAGTGGACTTCTAATAGTGTAATAAACTAAGGATAAGAACAATTATTCACTATATATTTATACACATATTTATATGGATATTCCCAAAGTGAGAAGATGTAATTGAGTTTAAAAAGAAATTGTATAACAAATGAAAGAGTGATTCTCAGCAAACTGGAATGAAGATGTTAACCATCACATTTATTTAAAAGGGTTGTATCAGCTGAGAATCCGGGGATGATCGGCGCGAGATTTCCTCGATTGATCCTTGAATGACAGTTGTATCTATTTTTTTTCCTGTCGGATCCATTTGTCAACGAACCGAGAGGGATCCGATTCTCAATCTCCAGGTGTTGCCCTCCAAAGAGGTTTTTCTCTTTCGTCCCATTAACTTAAGAAGGAGAAGTGACTGTATTAAAGAGGGAGATGGATGGGAAATGGGGGGGAGCGAACTCTACGAAGGAAAAAGGTTAGACTGGATTAACTTCAAGAAATGTGGTTAACTCCAGAGGTTTTGCGACCTGCAATAGTTTTGTTCTCTGCCACATATGGCGAAAGGGGGTAAGGGATGCGCTCAGTTGGATTGAAGGGACCATCTCCTTGCAGACATTGAATTCAGGAGGTAAGACCGTTTACACCTGCGTATAGTTCTATATGTTGGATTTTGTTAGGGCTATGGCCAGTGGGTCAATGAATTAGATACCATGCTGCGATTTTAAATTTATATGTTTAACATTCTGGTGGATGACGTTGGATCGATCTTGATTCCCAGCGACTTATAATTATTTATTTTAATACGCTGATGCTGGATCGGTGTTACTGCTCAATGATTTATAGTTATGCTTGATAAATAATGTTGGATCGGTGTAGATGCCCAGCATTGTAGATTAATATGTTTTAATAACTCTGATGAATATTGTTGGTTCGGCGTTGATGCCCAATGGGTTTTAATTATACAGTTTAAATACTCTGATGCTGTTTTCCGAGTGTTTTATATTTATATATTATTATACCCTGGATCGGCATTGATATTCAGCGATTTATAACTCTGATATATAATGTTGGGTCGGCGTTGATGTCGAGCTATTTATATTCATATATTTTAAACAGAACTGGATCGGCGTGGATGCTCAGTAATTATAATTATATTTTAATACTCCCTGTGTGAGCTTGGAGCTTGGACTTTGACGGTGGGCATTGCTCGTTTGATTGCTGACTTATGTTGTGTGTTGATGCGGTGGGTCTGTGCGTGGCCCCATATAACTACTAGCTCTCGGTGATGAGCAGCGTTGTATCAAAAATACCTTTCGTCGATGTTTCTGATGCTGCTTCGATGTGTTTTATATTCATATATTTTAAACAGAACTGGATCGGCGTGGATGCTCAGTAATTATAATTATATACTCCCTTTGTGAGCTTGGAGCTTGGACTTTGACGGTGGGCATTGCTCGTTTGATTGCTGACTTATGTTGTGTGTTGATGCGGTGGGTCTATGCGTGGCCCCATATAACTACTAGCTCTCGGTGATGAGCAGCGTTGTATCAAAAATACCTTTCGTCGATGTTTCTGATGCTGCTTCGATGTGTTTTATATTCATATATTTTAAACAGAACTGGATCGGCGTGGATGCTCAGTAATTATAATTATATATTTTAATACTCCCTGTGTGAGCTTGGAGCTTGGACTTTGATGGTGGGCTTTGCTCGTTTGATTGCTGACTTATGTTGTGTGTTGATGCGGTGGGTCTGTGCGTGGCCCCATATAACTACTAGCTCTCGGTGATGAGCAGCGTTGTGCCAAAAATACCTTTCGTCGATGTTTCTGATGCTGCTTCGATGTGTTTTATATTTATATATTGTTATACCCTGATGAATGAAGCTGGATCGGCATTCATACTCAGCGATTTATAGTGCTATAAATTAATAACTCTGATAAATAATGTTGGATCGGCGTTGATGCCCAATGGTTATAATTATATATTTAATACTCTGATGCTGGATCGGCGTTGATGTCGAGCTATTCATATTTATATATTTTCATACCCTGATAAATGAAGCGGGATCGGCATCGATACTTTGTGATTTATATTTTATAACTCTGATGAATGGTGCAAGTTGGGTATTGATGCCCATCGGTACGCAGCTTATTAAATTTGTGGCATAGATGAGTTATCGATAAGTAATCGTATTTGAATCTACCTTTGATTATGATCCAAGTTAGCGCCCAGATCGCTATAAATCTGTATGTGGAAAATACTTGTGTTATTAATTCCTCAGCCTAAACATATATATATATATATATATATATATATATATGGACAGTTAGTTGCAGATCTGTGTTTTCGGTGGGTGACTCGATTGAGGGTCCAATCCTGGTCTTCGGCATCTCGTAAGAACAATTCTCTCAGTCTGGTAATTGATATTATTATATTTTTTAAGGGGTGTAGAGGAAGTCCTCTGAACTGTTGTAAGTGTGATCACTGACAAAGGTAATGAAAAATACTCTCTTGAGGTAAGCTGTAAGAGCAACAATGACCTTGCCAGGATGTAACCCTTTTATAAATATTACAAGACGAGACAACGAATTGGTGGACGTAGCCCAAAGATTTGGGTGAACCACGTGTATATCAGCCTTGTCTATTTGTGCTTTGTGTGTGATTATAATGGGACTTGTTGATTTATGATTAGATGCCTTATAATAGTATTGATGATTAACTATGTCATGCATGTTGTTAGTTTTGTTCACGTCATCATGTGATGTTGGCATAGATGTATTCAAATTATTAGCTAATGTTTTCTGCTGGACTAGCATAGAAGTTGTAAGACCCTTGTATAAGAAATTATGGTTTACTAGTTGTTAATTATGGAAAAGAAAGAGGAACTTGCAGGATTATGTATAAACGTTTTTGTTTCTTTTATTATTAGTCTTTATCAAACAAGATTAAAGGGGCCTTTTGTGTTCTTTGTTCCATATAAAAATTCATTATGGAGATTACTTATGTTAATAAAGTATGCTGGAAAATTCCACTAACTTCTGGGGATGTGACATGTCCTCTGTCACCACTAATTTTCCTTCTGATCATTGAAGGTCTTAGTAGGTTGATCAGGGATGCAAAAAATTCTAGGACTATCAAAGGTATTGTTTTCTCCGATGATTTGTCACATACACACTCCCTATTTGTTGAAAAGGTACTATTAGTTGGATTAGACTCAGAAGTTGAATGGCAACTATATAGTCAGCTCATCAATGATTTTTTTAATGCTTCTAGAATGTTAGTCAATCAAAGGAAGTCCAACATATATCATTTTGGGATTGATGAACACAAACTGGAACATTTCAAAAGATTATTGCCTTATCAGTTTTTCCAGTTGGAGTCTGATTTTAAATACCTGGGATATTTTCCTAAGCCTTGCAATTACAAGAGGAATGACTGTTTGTGGCTTGTAGAGAAGGTTGAAAAAAAGATAAACCATTGGACTTATAGGCTTCTGTCGGTTGGTGGGAGGCTTACACTGATCAAATTTGTACTTACAGGTATACTTGTTTATTGGTTTTCACTTCTGCAAATTCCCTGCTCTATTATTAACTGTATCAGGAAGTTATTTTTCAACTTTCTTTGGTCGGGTGGGATGTCAAATAGTTCTCTGGTTATGGCCTGGTGGGAACATATTGCTAGACCTGAAAGCGAGGGAGGTTGGGGCATAAGGAATCTGTCTTTATTCAGTTGTGCTCTCAGGATGAAAATCTTATGGAGAGGGCTCTTTGGACCTACCCCGTGGACTAAGTTTGTCATGCTAAAATATATCAAGATGGTTGTATTTAAGTGGATTTGGTATCCATCGAAAAAAATCAAGGGTGCATCACCGATTTGGACCATTTGATCAAGGTATACAATATGTTGGCAAGTGACCTTACCTGGAAGGTAGGTAATGGAAAAAATGTTTTAGTTGGGATTCACTTAATCATGGGTATGGAGGAAGATTATATTCTTATTGATGAAATTATCAACACTCTGCACCGGTTTGATTATACCACTCAGCAAGATCAAAAGAATGAATTATAGATCTTCTTAAACATATTGGATCTCTGCTATGGAATTGGGACTCGAGGGGAATGAGGAAAATGAATGGAAACACTACACTGACAAACTAAACTTTGTTGGGTGCAGACTTACATCTGAGAATGGTGGTATCATTTGGGCAAAAAATAATGCTACAAGCAAAGTTACTGCAAAATTGGCATACAAGGCAATTATCTCCCACAGAGGTATGTATCCTACAAATTGGCGGTATAAGTCTATTTGGAAATGGAAAATTCCAGTGAAGGTTCAGTGCTTTATGTGGAATGCCTTATAGGGCAGTTTGAAGACTTGGGAAAATTTGGCAAAAAGGGGCTGGGATGGCCCAAGTATGTGTTATCTATGTAAGAATAATACTGAAACCACACAACATATATTGGTGGATTGTGGATTTACAAGAACACTGTGGCAGCTGGTCATAATGCACCTTCAGTTGGGACAGATTTGGGAATTGGATAATTTTGTGACTAATGTTTATAACTGGCAGAAGAATTGTAGGAACATACCACATCTTCCAGCACTGATCTCCTGGCATATTTGGTGGGTAAGGAACATGGCAATTTTTGAAGATAGAGCCCTCAATATCTACTTCTCTTTCAACATTATTTTGGATTTTATCAAATATTACAATCCTAGTGCTAGACAGAAACTTAATAGACAACTTGGTTCTTTCACTATTCCTTATCATAGACCGGTGGGCTTTTTTGATGGATCGACCATTGATGGAGCATGTGCTGTTGGGGGTGTGCTCTACATGAACAAAGAACACTACATTAAACTTATGATGAACTATGGAAATGGAACAAATACTAAAGCTGAGCTACTTGGGTTATGGTGTATTATTACTGTTGATGCCATCATGGGTCTTCAGGAGCTAACTGTGCTTGGTGACTCCAAGGTGATGATTAAATGGGAACTTAAAGAATATAATTTAAATATCATTTTATTACATCAGTGATGTCGTAGAGTGTGTGACAAAATACAACTTTTCAAAGACATTTCTTTTGTACACATCTATTGGCAATTTAACCAGACTGCTAATTCTCTCTCAAAGGAAGCGCATGGAGGTGATGAGGGTTTTTTCTACTGGATAGAATACATGGAGGACCAAGTTTGTGAAATGGGAAAAGTCAATCTGTTTGAACAATACTAGTATGTGATGATCATATATTCATATGGGCTATATATTTTTGATGATTTTGGGAGATCTAGCATAGAATTTTGGGTTTAGTAAGAGATTATCTAGAAACTTTTTTGAACTTAAGTCTGGTCAAGACTTATGCTATTGTACTATTTGATTCTTATTTAATGAATAATCGTAGTACGACTTTTTTCCACTGAAAAAAAAAAAGAATATCGAGAAGTTTTAAGTTAAGTGCATGAAGAAGTTATGTCTTACTTGTTCTCTATTATTAGTTGTAATCAAATATTCTTCTCCATGCCTCATCTACCTACTACATGTTACCTTATTTAGTTAAATGAGTTGTCTATCAGTTATTGAGCTACAAGTTATCCCTACAATTATTTTTTATATTTCTTTTTTATATAATTGTTTATTTGAAATTTTGAACCATGTCCATAAAACTAATCTAGAGAGTACATTTGTCTCATTCTCCTTCAATCTAAAGAAAGAATAAAGGATAATCCACCCCAAATTCTAAAATATAAATATATATCAATATAATTATACATATATTAAAATAATATTATATAGAATTAATTACACCAAAATCTTGAAAAATGATAACAATTTTTAATTTTTCTTTTAAGTAAATAAAAGTTAACCATATATGTAAATGTGAACATTACCATATATGTTTAGAAAATTTATATTAATAAAACAACCTTATTAAAAGGTAATAAAATTATGAATTAAAATATGGGTATGAATATTATTAAAAAGAATTTATTATTATTATTATTATTATTATTATTATTGAATATCGCTTAATATATATATATATATATATATTTAATAATATCAATATAAATATTTTAATATATGTTATTTTTTATTTAAGATGTATTTCTTACCATGTGTTTTCACTAAAGTATTATTATTTGTTTTCACTAAAGTATTATTATTGATATTTTTTCATTAAGTTATTATCAAAATTAACATGGGGCATAAAATCTTTCTCCTAGTCTTGACTATAATTTATTTCCTCTTTATTTCTTTATTATAATATGAACAAGTCACCACATTTGCTAAACACATTTGACAACGAGAGAACTATCAAGGTCACCCTAAAATAGAATCTTTAGATAAACATAGGGAAGAAAGTGAATATAGACTCCAAGTAAGGAAATGATTGACATTAAGTTAGCATCATTTCAAGACAAGATTTAGAAATATATAGACATTAAAATAATTAAGATTCAAAGAATAATTTGGAGAAAATGGAGATGAAATTACAACAAATAGAAAAGCAAAGAAAACAAAATAAACAATTAACCCAATAAGGAGAGGTTGATAATCTAAAAAATCATATCATGAAGAACAAGACTAAAAAGTTAGAAGAAAAACTAAATAGCAATCTGGCCCTAAATAGTTTGGAGGGTAAATTGGATATCAAACCCATAAGGAGGAAATGAATAAACTTATAGAGTTATACCATGAACATCGCAAAAGATCCTTAACCTCATAATTTTTGGTTTGAAAGACGAGAACAAAGAGGACATGCTAGCACTAGTAAAGGAAAATCAACAAGGGACTTTACAAATTTAAACAACTTTCCTCATGGAAGCACATAAACTAGGGAAAATAATCAAGCATAAAGATAGGTTAATTTGTGTCGAGATGAACTCTAGTGACCATAAATATAGAATACTCAGTAAAATTCAAAGTCTAAAATGGCTAGGAATATTTATAAAGAAATATATCATTCAGAAGACCAAGTTGAATTAAGAGAGGAAGTCCAAAAGGTAAAAGAAGTTACAAAGGAAGAAAAACGAGCAATAAACAAGATAGAAAATCTATTATTAATAATAGAGACCAAAATGATAATAATAAGTAGCAATTTGAGACACTCTGAATCATCTCTTGGAATTGTCGTGGCTTTCCATGGACAAAGGGTCCTATGTTAGGTTGGATCCTAAGTGAAATTGATAATACATTTCTTATTGAAACTTGGGAGCATGAAAAATATAGGGTCCCTAACATAGAAGGATTGATCTTTTGGTTAGTATGGAATAAGAGATCCTATCGTAGAGGGATCAAAGGCATTGCACATTACATAAAGAAAAACAATTTTCCCTATATTAGGCTTCACAAGAAAGATCCTTTCAATCAATACATCTGGATGGATATTTTAGATATCTATTCTAAGAATATTTGTATAGAAATAATGTATTTTGTGCGTATTAATTCTATAGTTTATAAAAATCACAATCTAGACAAATTTTCCTTACAATGGCTTGAAACGAGATATTTTCAGCCTTAGTAATGAAGGCAATATCCTCTTTCTAGGAGAATTTTATTCTAGAATAGAAACTAATCAAGATATTATATTAAGCAATGATTCAAACCCCAATCCTCTATGGTTGGATGAAGACCTTGTTTTAGCTCGTAGATACAAAAGAACATTTGAAGACTTGCTTGAGAATTGGTTTGATACAAAACTAATCAAGCTTTGTAGTTCTCAAGATCTAATAATCTCCAATGGTCATATGAATCTGACAAAATCCAACAAGATGACTTTTATCCATGGTTTGGGAAGAAGTGTCATAGATTATGTGATATATAATATCCATGTCTACAAACAAAGAGTAAATTTTAACATCTTAAATGACCATGAGCCCAACTTTGACCATATACCTTTAACCCAAACTCTAAACTTTGATAGACACATAAGCCCCATAATGGAGAATTACAATAACCTAAAGCAATTGATCTTTCATAAAATAAAATAGATATATTTTTAAGAGATTTAAATAATGAATTAAATATTCTATTAACTAAGGACACTATTTAATACCTCTACATCATAATTTTACCACAACCCTCTCTAATTCCATTAACATTCCCTCTATCATGGTGTCATGTAAAAAATACAATAGAATGACCAAACCTTGGTATGATAAAGAGTACAAACATGCTAGAAAAACATCAGGGATGCTTCCAACGAGTCCCTGAAAATCGACAAGATCTCTAGATACAAATCACTAATTAAAAAGAAAAAAGTGTTATATAGATAAAAAGAAGGAGAATCTTTTGCACCTCTCTAAGGTATATGCTAAGAAATTATGGAGACAAATTTTGAGTCATAGAACTAACGGAATTTTACATATGATTCCATTAAAGGATTGGAATTCCTACCTTAAAAATATTTATGAATCACCAGATGTCGTGGAAAACATTCAAACCCTTTCCACAAATGAAGAGGATTTCTCTTTGGAAGAGATAGAGTTTGGGGTTATGATATGATATGGGGTGACCTCAAAACCAACTTGAAATGGTTTCTAAGTTCACTTAGCAAAAGGATCAATGATGGGATCATTTTTATTGAACTTGATTGATTTCAAAAGGATTGAATACACATGTGCATATTAATATTTTATAAATATGTCATTATATTCAATCATCATCCATAATGAACATTATGAACATAATAGCAGAAAATAACATGCACAAAGAAACATGAGACACTCAATACTCATTTGGTAATGGATTTCACCAGACCTCCTTGCTACGTCTTCAGGATCGTTCAATCATCGAAGCACTTCTATTATCTTCTTCAAAATATACTCTCCTTTACAAAAGGGATGAATTCTCACATCAATAGTGGCTGAAGAATTCCCACAACAAGTAGCAGTATCAAAGAGTTTCTCTCAATATAAGATAAAGAGCTTGAATGGTGATGACAAAGAAAATCCGTTACTCAAATCCCAAATCTGATTGCACCAGTGACTCCAGATCGCAGAGATGACGAAAAAATGGATATAAGCATGCCCACCTTTTCCTTGGAAGAAAACCACAACAGTCTCCTTCTCTCTCCAAGTAATGCAGGATACATAAAGAAAATGTGCCTCAAGGCACTAGGATCTTCAACTGGATATTTAATGGAGCTATCTTCATAGCATAGACAACTCCAAAACTAGCTCTCTACAAGAGCTCCTCTGAGCATGTGGAACTCCCACAAAATAGATCCCCAATGGATCCCTTCAAAGTATATGGAACTCCAATGGAAATCTAAACTATCTCCTCTCAAAGCATGTGGAGTTCTCCCACCAAAATGGATGCGCCTTCAAAGCATATGGATCTCTCTTACAAAGTGGATGCTCTCTTCAAAAGATAAGGAGATCTCACAAAATGGACCCAATCGATCTCCAAAACTGACTCCTCCAATAAGTCGAATACATTGAGCTTAAATAGCTTGAGATGGACCCAGTGGATCTCCAAAACTGACTCCTCTAAGAATTCGAATACATTGAGCTTAAATAGCTTGAGGTTACCCCCACTTATGCCCTTGGTGGCATGTTAAACATGGGCTTACCACTTGGCCCACTCATTGGGCTCAACCACATTGGTTACAACCTCTTTTTATAAATGGCATGGTTGATAGTTGTTGGGCTCAACCACGTTGGTTTACGCCACTCTGCACATTTAAAAATAATGTTCCACCGAAAATTCAGAATGCAATAAATTCTACATACGGAGTTCGTTTGAGGCACTGTTCATGCCATTGGGTTTGTCTCAATGAGCTCTTCGCGATGGTGTTTTCCTTTCTAGAAATTGAAGACTTTGAATTTGGAACTTCTCTAGATCCTCCTGGATCAGGTTAAGCGACTTGCAAAAGGGAAATCTAAGGATATTAAGGGTACCAAGAAGAAATATTAAAAATTGGTGGGCCTATACTAAGTCATCCCACAAGTTCTTCAATTTAGTAGTTGAGCAGGGTTTCCCTAAACCCTTGACAGAAAGCCTCATTTTTCATATTTTAAAAAGTGGAGACAAAAAAATCCATATTATTATATAACCATTATGATTATCCTTCGTTTATCCAAATTATATGTAATTATTCTAGAAAATAAGGTCATCATATTCCTAGATAGGAATGGAAAAATAGTGAATGGATAGGAAAGATTCCAAGGATATCATTCAAATGTGGACCACCTTGTTAGTCTTAGTACCATTGTTGAGGAGTTTCACAATGATAAAAATTAAATATTCTTTGTTGCTTTGTTGAATTTAGAAAATAATATGATACAGTGCCTAGAATTAAATTTGGAATCAAGTTGAAAGATGTTGCTATAAGATTGTATGAGAATATTATTGCCAAGTTTAGGAACTCTCAGGGCTAGTCAGCATAAATTAATTGTAATATAAGAGTCAAGAAATTGTTACCCCTATCCCTTACCATTTTTGGTATTTAAATTGACAGGGTAGAATATTTTTTGGAAGAGGCAGGTTGTGCTGGCATGACTTTTGCTGATATAGACATCATCCTTATTCTTTATGCTAATGATATTGTTCTTATGGCAAGGAGTCCCTATGATATTAACAAACAACTAAATATTTTCAAGGGATTTTGCTCTAGTATGGGTCTAACAGTTAACACTAACAAAACAGAGCTTATGATAATAAAATCCCAAAAGATCACTTATGGTAATTTCATGAATGACAACAACAACTTGGAGGACGTGAGTCAATATAATTATCTTAGAATTAGTCTTCATCATAAGTTTAACTAGAATTATAGCATCGAGAAAGTAATTAATGGAGGATAAAGATCATATTATGGGTTGAAAATAGTTGTAAATCTATAGACCTTTGGCTTTGGGATAGGAAGAAAATCCTCTTTGAGACTCTCATCACTCTTGTTATCTTATATCGTTGTGAAATGTGAAGCTGCAACATCTCTAGA
Organism: Larix kaempferi; assembly: GCA_027924585.1. NCBI lineage: Eukaryota > Viridiplantae > Streptophyta > Pinopsida > Pinales > Pinaceae > Larix > Larix kaempferi. Next base: position 39,110,737 of record BSBM01000904.1, on the reverse strand, counting down.
AAATCTTGGAGAATGATAGAGTAAATCGAAAAGCGTTTTATAAAATGTAATATCAAAATTAAAGGAAATACACCGTATCCTATCCTCATGATAGAAGTGAGTCTCTCACTTATACAAACCATGGCTATGACTAGGTACCTAATGTACAAGAACAAGATAAGAAACATAGGAGACAAGATGTTTCCCAAGATTGCTTCATACTCTAGTAAAATCCACCTACAGCTTAAGAAAGGTTGCAAAAAGATGCCATGTCTTGGCTAAACAATTAGGGAATTGAGGAAGAGGCCACTCTCCATAATAGTGCTAATATTAAAAGTATTATTACATCCAAATTTAAGGAAAAGGTGTGGCGTGATAAAGAGCTAGATCATAAGAGAAAATTAAGATATTATAAGGAGGTGATAAACCCTAATGTAGAAGACCAAAGTATCTCTCTATCTTAACTGTTGTAAAGAAGAAAATAAACATTACTAAAATAAGAACAAACTCTCATAGAAATATGGCACTGGAAAATTCTTAAATGCCGTGGGATGAAAGAATTTTTCATGTTTGTGACACAAAGAGGGTTGAAGACAAAAATCACTTTCTCATAGAATGTCCTACATACACCCACATTAGGGTGCAATTCCAAAACATTTTCTATGATATTGACGTTCCTAACCTTTGAACTCATAATGAGTATAGTGATTAAGGAATGCTTCTATTAAAGATTTTTAAGCATAAAAATAAGTTTCTAAAGGAATCCATGTGACTCCTTTCCTTTTTAAAGTCTAATAACCAAAGTTGGTCTCATTTGACATTAATAGCTATAATTATCATCATTATATAATAAAAATGTAATACACGATAGATAATTAAAAATAAATAACTAATAATGATATTAAGCATTATTATTATAATAAAAATACTAATAGTACTGTTTTAAACTAGAATAATATAGTTTTAAATATAAAAGAACATATTATTGATAATAATAATAACGAGATGAATTTTTTAGTATAGAAATAGGATAAGAAAGTTAAAAATATTATTAAAGTAAGAAATCATAAAATTAAGCAATTTTAATGATAAATAATAAAAAATAATATTTCATACTTGAAATAATTAATAAAATATTTTTAAAATTAATATAATAATATATATATTAATAAACTATAGTTGAAAATGGTTAATGATGGTTTCCAATATAGGATTATGGTTGACTTTGGTTGACAATGTTTGACAATGATTGATTTGGGTAATCATTATTCAACATGGTTTGTTGTAGTTGACATTTGATTGATCATAGTTGGGCATGTTTGAATGTGGTTGACCATGGTTAGTGTCATGGAAGATGGTTGAGAATGCTTGTCCATGTTTTATTATGGTTTTCCATGTTCAACCATGGTTGACCATGTATGACCATGGTTAGTTATCAATGACCTTGATTAACAATAGTTGAGCATATTTGACTATGGTTAACCAAGTTTAGCTATGGTTAACTATAGTTAGCTATGTCTAACCATACTTGAATATGGTCAATTATGTTTGATTATGGTTGAAAATGGTTGACAATGGAGGACAATGGTTTTGTCATGTTTGACCATGGTTAACCATGCATGTCCATGGTTGGCTATGGTTGGCGACATATGGTTATAGTTGTGCATCATCAACCATGAGTGATAATGTTTGGTCATGATTGGCTATTTGGTTGACTCTAGATAACTATGGTTAGCCATGTTTTACTATGGTTGGATTTGGTCAACTTTGGTTGGCAGTTGTTTAGTATGGTTGACTTTGGTTAACTATGGTTTACCACAATTGACCTTATTTAAGGGTTGAACATGGTTGATAATGATAAATCTTGGTTAACCATGGTTCTCCAATATTGACTATGGATAACCATGGATGCATTAGAGAAAATTTGAGGTCTAAAATGGGCCTCCTAAGGAAAATAATAAAATAATATTTATGAATTTTGGAGGAAAAGAGATTTTTTTTTTTTTTTTTAATTCGTATTTTCAACATATCTCCTTGTCATTTTACTCAAATTTCGAGCAGGATCACTTGTTGGATGCGGAATTATATTTCGCATCTAACGAGTACCCCCACAATATACTTTTGAGGGACCCCACCCCACAAAAAATGTGAAATACATTAAAAATATGTTACTTTCAAAAGTGGGCATGATGCTGAATCATGGAGTCATGGAAGAACTTGGAGTTCCTTTCTCCCTCTTTTAGCCATTTGATTCAGGATTTTTGTAGCCATAGAATCCCCTCTTGGTCAAGTTTTTTATTAATATCCTATTGTATATATTTATCTTTCTGCATAAGCTCCTCTGAGTATCCTTGTGCCATAGTTGTCCTTTGTATCTCAACTAGATCTTTCTCCAACATCTTCATTGCTTCAAAAATATTACCAAACATTTCTCTCTTAAAAGTTTTTAACTTTCCTTTTATCCATTTGAGATTTTTTTGAAGGTTGTACATTTTGGATTTGGATGTGCTTGGTGCTTCCTCCGACCATTGAGCTATAGATTCCATCAAGTTTGGATGTTCCAGCCAAAAATTTTCAAATCGAAAGGGTCGATTCTTAGGGCTTGCAAATATTTCCACCTCAAGGCTTATTGGCTAATGATAAGAGCCTGCACCCGGAAGGATGAGTTTATCTAGAATGAAACCAACCCTAAGCAGTTTTGGTGTGAGAAGAAATTGATCCAGTCTAGAAACTACTTTGTAGATCCCACCATGCTTGTTATTCCATGTGTTGGTTCCTTTTTTGGATGAATGTTAACCAAATCTAGCTCAGAGATGAGCTATCCAAAAGCACGACTTATTGTGTCCAGATTGGAAATTCCTCCTCTTTTTTCTAGGGTGTTGGTAATCATATTGAAGTCTCCCCCCAAGATCCACATGTGGTTCAGGATGAGGTTGCTTTTCAGATAGTCAAGGGAGGACAAGAATCTTGGGTTGGAAGTAGGAGTAGTACGTCAGTAAGGAATCCTGAGATGTCCGAATTAAGAAGACTGAATGAAGCATAGATCGAGAATGTAGTTGAGAAAAAGTTCCAAATATGGATTATGGAAGGATCCAAAAGCATGGAAAGGCCTCCCGCCAAACCAATAGCATCTATGACCATTTCTTAACAGCCCCTCCGACAGAAATTGAACATGTTGGATAGATTTTTCGAAGAGCATTTGGTTTCTTGCAAGGTAACCACTATTGGCTTTCCTGTAATATATTTAATTGGAGGGTACACCTTTTGTATTTCCCTCCTAAACCTCGAATGTTCCATGACACAACATTCATAAAGAATGATTATTAAGAAGTGGCCATCGATTGTAACTAGTCGATGATGGATATGTGATTTCCATATGCTATCATATTAACTCCAAGTTATGCTAGACATTGGTGATTTGTTTTCCTCCCTCTTTTGGAATATTTCTTGCAATCCTTAGGGTTTTCCAATTGGTTAGCCGCTTGAACCCCTAGTTGTTTTTTCTATCTTCTCATGTCGTCGTCTAGTCGAAGGGATTTATTGGTCACTTCTGTAGGGATTTATGAATGATTTGTGTATGGGGAGCGATAATTTCCTTGATATTTCCTGACTTGCATGATCACACATTTTTTTGTAGTTCATGATCAGTAATGTCCAATTCCCCCTTGTCATATTTTCATCTTGTCTCTTTATTGTCCTTCATCGTTCGATCCTCTATGGGATCTAATTTTCTTCTCTTTATTTGATCCAGATATTCATTCACTATTTTCGTCGTAGCCAGGGGTGGTTCATGGTTTTGATCCTCTCGTTTATTTGTGTCCATCTCTTCCAATGCCGCAAACTTGTTCAATGTTTTTGTTTGGATATTCATGGGATCCATCTGGGATTTTCATATTCCTTTTGATCTTCAGATGACCAAGGTGAATCCATCTTGGGGTTGTTGCAGCTGGGGTGACTGGGCTTTGAATGCTGGAGTATGAGAGCAGTCTCGAAATAGATGCCCATACTCATAACAATGTTGATATCTGAATGGAATATGGTCATATTAAATCCATATACTACACCCATCCCTCATCCTGAAATCTTAGACAAATTGCTTCAGGAAGGGGTTTTTACATGTTCAATTTAACATAGATGCGCACATAGGATGTGTAGCGCCCCCATTTATTTATCTCTAAAATATTTATGAATTTGCCAAGATTTTTTCCAATCCTCGTGAGGGTTTATTCATCCCATTATTCTTATGGAAGGGAATATATTTGACCCATATCAACACCTCTAGGAAGCCTTCTTTTCCAGGGCAGTAGTTTTCCTTCCTGTGCCTCATGAAGAGTCCTGAGTTTTTGAAGAAATATGGGACTTGTTCTATTATTCTTTCTTGGTCCTCAAAATTATAGAAAACTATCGTGAAGAATCCCTTATGGCATGATCCCTCATGTACTTCCCGTATTCCCCAATTTTGTTTGAGGTCACTTCAAAACTTAGAATGTTATCCATCTTTGGGAGGCATATGCTGCCCCATGGTTCAGATCCCTTATTTTCCACCATTAATTGTCAGATCTGCACCTCTTACTACAGTTGGTTTTCCTGGATGTTGTGTGCTACGTAAAATCCTTGTCTTCCATATACTTCTTAGGGGATATCAAATCTGGATGGGTCAAATATTGTTTAGGCTTCATCGTCGCCTCTCATCAGGGGTGAGCTTCCTTGCCATCGTGAGTTCCAGGGTTCAAAGGGTTTCTTCATTCCAGATATTGATTCAAAGATGCTCCCGTAGATATTCCTACTAAGGGTCATTACAAAAGAATTAAATTTCGGTAGGAGGGAGCTCATCTCCCTGCCGATTTCCAGGCCATGGATCCACCATCTAGGATAGGGTTTGAATATTAGAACTACAGCTAGGGTGTTTTATTTTTTGTTGAAGAAGATCATAAATGGATATTCCTTGCTCAACAATTATGTTATTAACATATTCTTAATTAGTTATGATGTATTGTATATTCATCTTACTCAACTTTTGTGGAATTTATACATTCCTTAATGGTTACACCATTGTACGATATTCAACTTGGTGGACTTATGTCAAATTGCATTGTCCTTTAAAACCACAATCAATTTTATGGTTGAAAAATGATGTTAACATTGTGGCATGAACATGATTGAATTTGGTTGACTATAGCTGGCTAGGTATGGTTCAATTAGAAGTCTAAGGTACAATTTCCTTGATTTTCATTGGATTTATTTTCCTTTAGTTGACTAAAGGCTATATGCAATCCAGTTTGAATGTGGTTGACTTTCATTGCTTACTATTGACAATGATTGATTATGATCTATTATAGTTTAATTTGATGGACATTGTTGAGGGTAAAATTCCACAAGACTGATCAATTCTCCATGTTATCCTTGTAGTTTTCAATGGCGAGGAAATAAATTTAAGTGTGGGTTAGTAGACCATACACCAATAGGCTAAAAGAACTCATTGAATAACATTCAAACAAAAGATTGGAAATTTATCATAAAAGAAAAAAGAAAAAGAGAGAGTTAGCTCCAACCATATAATATTTTCCCAATGGAAAAGCTTGTTACAAATGTTGTCTCCTAGGAGAAGGTGTCTTCAATGCTAGTCAAGAATCTCCCTTATGGATGTGTCCTTTTGAACTCTCCAAATTGCTTTAAAACTAACTTAGAATGATGAGTAAAAACACTTGCTTCTTGAGGAATAAGACAAGGGAGATTTGAATTCCAAATGATGATAAAAAGGGAGATGAGAGATGATCTATTACACCAATTCTTGCAACATAACTTTTCTCTAGATTTCTCATTATTGAATGCACGTTCATGGATTCCGTTTATAGGAAAAATGAAGGTATTGAAACATCTAGTTCCCAATTTGATTTCTCCATCTCATGAAGTGTTCCTCTAAGTACAAGAAGGGGGATGTTGAATTCTTGCAAGCATGTGAAGAGTCCAATTCAAAATTTTGGATCCAAGAAACATTGTTATGAGCCTTGAATGCACCGTGGAAGGAAAGTGATCATGCCATTGGTAAAATGATTCATGTTTCCCAAGGGATTGACAGGAGGAAAACATATTCGACTAAACGAGTTAGGCTATGTTATGGAAAACGGGAACAATACTATACTCTTTATGAAAACCAATGTAGGTAATAACCAAATACGAAATGACTGAAATCAATACCAGTCACATGAAAATGAAAGTCAACAATTGATAACAAAGAAACCCAAATGGTGAAAACTATTTTTGAAATGAGTAGTCATATGTCGTCCATCAATATCCTAATTCTATAAGAAAAATCATGTATCAAGGTTTACTTCGCTGAAAGGATTGCTTACATGAATGAAGGTCGAATGATGTAACTAGGAGGAACCAATCAATCCTTCCTTTTCGGAACCCATCTTAGTGTAATCACGAACAAGGAACCCTTTCATATTTGGGCTTATAGGAAGATATCAAATATGGGGGATGCTTAGGTGCCTACTCGATGCATTTTAGCTACAAAGAAGCAATTACAAGTTGATTGAGAAGACCAATCATTTTCCTTCAAATTGTCAACTAGAATAAGATGAAGAGACACTGATGCCACATCAATGGCATCTTCCTAATTCCTTTTGACCATTTATAACGTTGTATGACATGTGTTTGAGTCATTGAATGTTGCAAGGCATCTATGATAAACAAATATTATAAAATATTGCACGAGTCGACTGATTCGATGGATAGACTTATCCACAGAGTCAATTGAGTCAATGGATTGAGTAATTTGGAGATTCAATTGAGTCATTTTGATTCAGACACAACCAAGGATCCAATTGGGACTAGGCATTAGTCTATGGTTCCAATAACTCCTAGAATGGATTAGACCTTCCCCCTTAAGTCGAAATGGTCCCCATTTCCTTGTCTTGTAAATGAAGAAACTTACATTGCAATTCAAAGAGAGGATGCCATTTTCCTTGAGCTGGGGATTGTCCCAATTTGACCACCTAAAACAAGGGAATTGTTAGCATCCTTATGTGGCATGCTTACTATCTGACATGAATTGCATCGAAGGAAAGATGATATTATACATTTGGATGGATGTAATCTAGATTTGTTGGACGTAAGCCAATATAATCCAACAATGGTATAAAATACGGTTGAAGCAAGTCCACATTGAATATTGGATACAAACCTAGGCTGTATGGTGGAATGCTAAGATAAAAAGAGTTTTACCCAATTTTCTTGAGAATGGTGTAAGGACCATATCATAAAGGCTTAATATTCATATGTGGGTCACTGAATCTTTCTTTCTTGATATGCAACCAAACATAATCCCCAATTTTGAATGAATCAGGAATATGATGATTTTCTTGTTGAGCGTTGGATTTCTCACTAGCTCAGTACAGCATCTCTTTTGCTTGTTTCTGAACCTCACAAACCATATCGTTGAACTTGAGTACTTTGTCGATCTCTCACTATTCCTGTTCTATGTCAATCAAACTAGTCAGTCGACTAACTAAGTTGGTAGGTGTTGAGGGATGAAATATATAACATACTTCAAACAGAATCTTTCCTAATGGATTGTTCCGTGCTTGATTATGTCTAAGCTAGATGTACGCGAGACATTCATCCCAACATAGTATTTCAAATCACCAAAAATATTCTTTCTATTTAGTGCAACTTTTGATTCCTAAAGTGCAATTATTTATTCAATGATTTTGGGATTTAGAAAACCTAATTTAAGGATTTATAAAACTCTTTTTTGGCCTTTGTCCAAAAAATATGGACTTGAATTAGTCTAGATTTATTGAAATGGGTGTTAACCTACAAATGAAACACTTTTCCACACTAAATATCTATGACTTCACAATTCAAATATTATCTTCATGTTATTGATGTTTATTTGTTGGTTCAAGCCTCTCAATTCATGATCCTTATTGGCCCTTATACCGTATTACAAAATAAAATAATAGAGATAGACAACAAAAGTGTGTTAATTTTTCTTTTAAGCAATGCAATTATACACATATAAATACATGAATGCTTTGCTTAAAAATAAACATACTACCTTATTTAAATCATAATTACTTGGGAGAATATCTCAACCACACACTAAACTAGAAGCTAATCTAGCTCTCATCCAAGAACCTCTTGAAACAACTCAAGAATACTACTTGCGTAAAGATACTCTCTACTTGAGAATAATCTATACAATAACAAACTTAGGCTCACTAAATGTTAGCACACAAGGCAAGTATGAATTAAGTTATAATATCCTTAATTAATTGCATGCAATCCAAGACTAAAAGAAATTATAAACTAGATGCATGTAACTCTATGGATGAAAGATCTTACTAATGATTCATCAATGTAGCTAGAACATTCAGAGTGGACTCTCAAGCAAGGCACACTATTGGTGATTTCTTTTCCTTCGTAGTTCAGTGCTTTTCATCATCTACATTATTTTTCTTGCATGTGTACTTTATCTCACTAAATGTTACCACACAAGGAAAGTATGAATTACGTATTCTATTATGCTTAGCTAATTGCAAGCAATCCAAGAGTAAAAAAAATTCAACTAGATGTACATAATTGTAGAGATGAAATATCTTACTAATGATTCATCATTGTAGCTAGAACTTTGGGAGTGCAACCTCGAGGGAGGGGCACTATTAGTGAGTTGTTTTCCTTCATAGTTAAGTTCTTTCCATCCTCTACATAATTTGTCTCACATATGTGCCAAGGTTGTTTAAATACTATCCAACACCCTATCTCACTATGAAGTTCATGAGGAATTTCTCTTGTCTTTTTCATATTTATTTCATATTCCTAAACAAAATTAAAATATTTATAATTGTTCTCAAAACCAATGTAAAATTTCAGTCTCCAAATACTTATAAAAAGTAACATAATCCATATTACTATGATAAAGAAAATGAGAATATGTGTTTTGATTCAATTTAATGATCATTACTTCTGTTTGTATTAATATATGTATATAAATATCTGGGAGTCCTTTCTAAAATCACTATATCATGCATGCAAAATGAAATGATGACATACATCCTCGAAATAAACCTCACTATATCATGCATGCTACCTGAAATAAACCTCACTATATCATGCATGCTACCTTCTGTATTATGTGAAATACATCCTTTAGTAGATAATGCAACAATTCACGAGTTTCAATCTTTATGTAAGATCTTGAAATTCAAAATTTTGGAAATCGAACATTGATAAAGATGACATGATGAATTTGATATCACAGAGAGAATATATATAAATGAGCTATGTCAATGATCTGTTGAATAAAACATAATAGCATAAAAGGATATCATCCTAATCATATCATGATATAAAATTATCATCATGCAAGTTCTTGAAGCAATTATGGCAATTACCGTTTAAAGAATAACACATTCTCCAGGGTCTATTTTTTATAATAGGTTTCATTAGTCAAGCTGCAATGTCTGCCTAGGCAAACAAGAACGAGCATATTATTAAGCAAAAAAGGAAGATTGCTTTTACAAGCACTATATGAGAGCATTGATATCAAGACAGAATTCTATGTGCTTTGTATATATTATTAGTTATACAAATATATGTTATGGAAACGCCAGTGGCAAAGATTCAAAATTGGCCATGAAGCTATGGAATACATGAAAGCAAGAGCTATTTAAGTAGTATACAATGTCAAGAAAGCAAAAAAACGAAAAAATACCATAGATGGAAGCCAGCTCGAACTTAAAGACAATGTTTTGTTGCAAAGTATCAGTTTCTAAATGTGCTTTTACAGTAGCATAATAAGATTTCTTTATTTCTTGTGCAAAAGTATCGCCTAACAAGCTTTCTATTGATGGTGAACAAAATGTCATTGCAATAGGTTTTGCAATCATTTGTTCTTGCACATTCCATGAAAAATGGGAAGAGTAATAGTTCCTGTAAAATTGTAAACAACATATCTTATCATACAAAAATCTAAATGCAAAAAAGTTAATGCAACAAAATTAAATGCAGAAGCATGTGGTTTAAATTGTTGTGTTGTTTGTAGAAGACTAAATGTTGTTCATGGAATCTAGATTATAGCACAAAGAAAAAGGACTATGAAAGAAGCTTAACTCAAAATGTAAATCACACACACACAAAAAAAAAATGTCGATGCTAGAAAATAACAGTGTAACTGAAGCTGTAAATGGCCCCAAAACAAACATTGGTTATATTTCAAATACAACACTGTCAATAAATCATGGCAGAACCATAAAGCACATATGTAAGAATGTTTTTTTAAACGTTCCTAAGTTTGAAGCATTTCGATTTGATGTTTGCATTGATACTTGGTTAGTAGAGGCAAGTGTGCAATAGATCGGCATATTACGTAACATATAACGTTGAAAATTGTGCACTCTCGATGTACTGTTGGTTCATAATCCTACGTGAGATAACATTGACATTTGTTGAGTTCTTGTTTCTTTTTGAGACAGTTGGTAAATTGAAAGGGTTTTTCTAGTTTCTTCCATTTTATAGTGACTAAGTTGCAATATGGTCAAATTTGAGTAGAGTCATTGCTTAAACCTAGCATGGATTTTTGGTATTATAAAAATTCTGATTTGAGTTTCTTATGGAGATGGATTTGCTATAGCATCCTCTAGATCGAGGAACATACCTGAGACAACTATGCATTTTTATATAAGTCAAAATTCAATGATAGTAGGAACATTGTGGGTTAGCTTTTGTTACGGTGAAAAGTTTCCAATCTGATATAACATTCCTCTAGTTTGGGAACAATGTGAAGAGGTCACTAGTATCCAAGAAATGGATTTTCGTTCCTGAGGATTTAACTGGAATGGATTAAGACTATGGTGGCATGCATGCCATAGACTCGTGATCTAATAAGTCTTCTCGTTTACAAAAGATGAAGTGCATTCTTGAGTGATTAGGTCATTCATCTGGATTCAAGAATTATGCATCCTTGATCTTTTGAATATGGAAGTGTATATCCGATAAGATTTCAATGTTAGATCAATGATTTATATTATGCTACGCTATGGTGTGGAAGAATCAAGGATGATATTAGAAACTGAAATGTCAAATTATCAGTAGCATGATATTAGCAACTGAATATATCTAGCTGCTATAAAGGCTCACAATTTTTTCTTAAACATGAAATGAAGAAACCAACCATTTTTTTGGGGAGCAGAGATAGGCGGTCAGGAAGAAGGAAATGACCATACACTAGAAAAGCGACAACAATGCCACAAATTCAAGAGCAACCACACCAAGCTCATAAACTCCACCACAGAACAACTAGGAAAACACCTCAACAAAACACAACGCGAAAGCAAAATTCGAAGCCACGGCAAAGCAACCACCTGGTTTCTTGCACCACCACCACGGAAAATGGGACTCTCAATCAAGAATACAACCCAACTCCAGAAAAAACAAAGAACAACACCAGCAAAGTATAAAACCATCCTCCCCCGTCCGAGGTTCGCCCCTCGAAGGCAGCGAGACTTAACAACACCCATGGCAAGGAAAACCAGCATTAACACCCGCAACAACACCCAGGGCTCATGGAAAAACCAAAGCAGAAGGTTATACACACAATCACATCACCCGGTTAGATGAAGGTGACGTCCACCTACCACCCCACCACGGGGAGGGAAAAACTAGGATGAAGTCAGCCCTCAACCCATTAAATATTTTTTTTAACTTCATTTAATACACCAAATAAAAACTATAGACAAAGAAATATATTTGGAATGTATGTGCAAATTTATTTTTTTGGTAAGTAAACTCGAATATTTATATTAATGGGGCAAAATATAGTACAAAATAGTTTTACAAACGAGTAACACCGGCTCGAACCACATCGAAGAGACCTAGCATGGCCGACTTCCCATAAAATGACAAAAGCAAAAATTACATCATAAGCTGAGTCCAAGCTCAAAAGAGGTCTATCAAAAAGACCAGACACTCAAAGATCCAAAGATGAAAATTACAAATGCAAAATACAAATATTAACAGTCTATCAAAACAAAAGACCAGAAACACCTGAGCCGAGACCCACAGAAAGGAGAGCCAAATAACCGTTGGAACTCGCCAAGGTCAAGGAAAAACGCTGGCCGCTACCAAAATACATACAACTAACAGACCGCCATCACCAGAGCCAAGGGCCAAAAAAAACCAGGCCGCAAAACCATGGAACCAGCCAAACCCATTACGGAGTTGGGTCTGTCTCATCGGGAATCTCCACTTCATTTCGAATGCCATCTCGAGAGGTCGCAATAACCTCTTTAAGCGCTTTCTTCATGAGTCGGATCCCAGAGGAGTTGGTTTGCTAGCCCCCCTTCATAATATGTAGAGCTTCACGAATGCCCTAGACCAGCTGATTCTTAGCTTGAATTTCCTGCACCAAGAGGATACACGCCGCCCAATATCGACTCTCCACCACCTTTCGACCGAGCCGGGTTTCAACTTCATTAACCAGAGCAATTTCCTTATACGCAATGAGGGAGCCAATGTTGGGAGGAGTTTCCTCCAAATACATCGCACCCCAATTGAATGGCTGAGGATCAGACGAGTCCCACTCTTTTGAATTGTGGTGGGAAGAAGACACACCTGTCTCCAGACCACCACCTCTCATACGCCCTGAACATCCACCTCGCCCTCCCCCTCTGCGACTGCAAGCTCTCATTCTCAGGGCCATGTTAACACCCCAGGGAATAAACCAAACCCAACCAGTCCACAACGAATACAAAGGAGAAAAAACGGAAACACCACTACAATAACCTGGCTAGAAGAAAAGAAGACACGAGATACAACCAGAGCCTGCAACCTAATCCATACTTATACTCAAGCACCCGGGAGGATCATTTACTATCCATCCAGGTTCATGATATGAGACCATCACTACCTCATAGGCCGTAGAATTTCCTTTAGTGATCTCATACCTCCTCATTAACTCAATATCTCCTATACAGGTACTTTCCCACACCTCGAAACAGGAGTTCACGTACCTCCATTTATGCGAAGTACCGAACAAATTCCCATCCGGAGCACGGAGAAGATTTATAACCACAGGGCACTCATGCCAACTAGAAATAATCATGAGGGTGACAGTTCCAACATTGAGCCTGACAACACCATTCCGTCGGCATATCCATCCCTGATATCATTCCACACCCTGAGTTTGCATTATCCGGCAGGAGGATATAAGTGGAATCCCACATGGCAGCAGCGTGGGCCACAATCGTCTCTCTACTATTCTCGGAATGCCTCTCACCAAGATGGATTTCCGGCTAGCTATGATGTAAGCTACCATTAAAACCATCTACCACCTTAAATGTTACGGGGATCGATATTTCAGTCCGAACCAGGGGGCCCCTACTATTCAAATGATAGGTATTAACCATTAGAAAGATCTTGAGGTCAAAAATGGCCTCCTAAGAGATGTACTAAAAAAGTATGAGATATATTAAAATATTATGAGTTAGGGGTTTTATGGGGTAGGTATATATGACAAGTCACCTCCTACACTATTTTCTATGCACAATATAAATAACCATGGTTGAGTTACTTTTCAAAATTCACTAGAAATCAAATTAATAAAATAACTCTACATAGATGTGACTAAGATTCATTGTAAATTCCCAAAAATTTATTGTCCGTTATCATTTATTTGTCTTGAACTTGCAAATGAAATTAAATAATAAAAAACATTTTTTAAGAGCTATTTTTTTATTATTTATGTTGATTTTTATACTTAGTACTTTTCTCATCAATTTAATATAATGTGATTTAATTGAAACTTTATTTACATGTAAAATATTAATATTATTATTATTCTTTATTCATTAAATCTATGTTAATATACCTTTTCATATTAATATCATTCATGCATTTAATTTATTTTAAAAGTACAAGAATTTATTTTATTTTAAATGTACAAGGATATATATATATATATATATATATATATATATATATATATATATATATCTTAGTTTAACATTATAATATTAAATAAAATGGAGTGAATACATAACTAGAAATTAAAAATATGAAAATGATAAAAATATTATTTTATGAAAAAATGTAAAATGAATATTAAATAGAATGGAGTGAATATATAATTTAAAATTATAAACATGGAAATGTCAATATATTATTTTATAAAAAATGTGAAAGGACCTTCTTTATGAATTATGAGTACTTTACTTGAAAATGACAATAATATTATTTTATGAGAAAGTGTGAAAGGAAAAAAATGTGAAAAGACATTCATTATGAGTATTTTACTTGAAAATGACAATAATATTATTTTATGAAAAAATGGTAAAGGACTTTCATTATGAGTACTTTACTTTATGACTTAAAAGTACTTATACCACTACCTTGGTTAACTATAGGTTTTGATCCACCATAGAAAATTTGACAAATAAGCATTGTTAACTCATGCAATGCCACCTCAACCATGGGGGATGATGTCATCTACTAGAATGTGATTGGTTGATTTTTATAGTACATTTTCTTTGTTTTGAGGCCAATTTTTTACCTCAAAATTTCTCTAATGCACGCGTCTACCCTGCATGCGTCTACCCTGCATGCATCCCTCCATGTGTCGCATATCCTCTACTGCCAACTTTTTACACTTCTCTTTGAGATCCCCATCATCTATTTTTGAGATGGTTACCCCGTAAAACGAGATACCTGCATTGACACCTTTGTTGGCTAAGGTGTCCGCCACCTTATTGCCTTTTCTTTGAATATGCATGAACTGGAAAGCCGAGGAGCCATGCACCAGAGTTTGCAAGACCCTAAGGCAACTTTCCCATCTCCAGTTGCTCGTAATTTTGTCAATGGACGACCCGCACTGCACCCTTCTTGCCATGGAGATTATAATAAGAGAATCTCCTTCAACTTCCAGTGGCATCCAACCCGTCTGCGGAGCCCACCTGCAGCCATTAACGAGGCCCTCCAACTCAGCCACACTATTCGTGTTCTCTCCCAGGTCACCCCAAAAAACCCCGAGGATGCCACCTGCATTATTACGGATGACACCTCCAAAGCCAACCACTCTAGGGTTTCCCTTCAATGCCCCATCAAAGTTGAGTTTGAAGACCCCAATAGGCAGACAGCTCCAGAGCTCCAGACTAAGAGGCCGAGAACTCTGATTCTGCGGACAACGGATACTTATAGGTATTTTAATAGTCCCCCATGCATTTAAAATAATTCTTTCCTGGGTATCAATATTCATGACATATCGGTTCCACTGGCACAGGGTGAGGGATTCTTGTAAATGTTTTTCTAGAATACACCACACCCCAACAGGGGTATTGTATTTACCCTCAAAGATTCACCGATTTCGCTCCTTCCAGGTCACCCACACCACAAAGCCAGGGAAGAGCTCCCACAACCTATTCGAGATTTCAGTTTTGAAGGCTTTAGGAGGCTAGTTCGCAATAAAAAGATCCGGTCTATATCTTACCTTGGCCGTCTTACAAAAGCATTCCCCTCCTTTATCCCAAAGGTATGAGACAAACGAGAAAGCATCCAGCAAATGGTTAATGGTCTCTAAATTTTGCCTGCACATTGGGCACACAGAAGGATCTAGGAAACCCCTGCACATCAAGTTTTCCCACGTTAGAATTCGCCGGTGAATAAGAAGCCAACAAAAAGTAACCACTTTGGGCCACCATTGGCCTTTCCAAATTTTCTTCCATTTTTCCTCTGCTTCCAATAAATGAGAACCCATCATTAGCCCCAGGGATTCTTTTATGTTGAAGTTACCCGAAGTGGTGTAGCCCCATCTGATATTATTAGCTCCATCCTGAATTGGAATTCTCCACTTAGAAAGCTCCAAGTAGAATTCCTCAATGTTCTCACCTGGCACTAAGGCCTACCACTATTCCTTGGTTTTCCAAACTTTGAAGTGGACATCCTCCGTATTTGCTTCCCAAAAGTCCTTCACCACATTTCGGGGGTCATTACCAAGGTAAGAGTGGAGGTTGTGGCTAATAATTAGAGTTCTGAGACAGGGAAACTGTTGCCAAGCATCCTCACTAAACCGAGTTGAGGCCCTATCTCGGATTGCCCAAAAGCTGTGTCTGTGGATAATTCCCCCGTTCTCCAGAGCCTCCTTCCAAATACTAGAACCTGGACACTCCATGTTAAAAACAATAAGATGATTCTTTGTCCAATGAGGGGCATATTTCATGTTCCATAATCTTCCCCATGGTTCCACAGAGTAATTGATCCACTTCCACCAAATTTTACTGCCCATGATTCTATTGGAGCTCACAGGATCCCAAAGGCCTAATCCTCCAGCCACTTTCGACCTGCAAAGGGTATCCCAATCAACTAAGGCCCACTTTCGGTGCCCCTCAGAGCTGCCCCAAAGGAAATTTCTCTGGATATTGTGAATCTATTTCAGAATGGTCTTAGGTGCTTCCAGGACAGAGAACATATAAACCGGCATAGTCTGGAGGACCGATTTAACAAGAATTATGTGACTTGGGAGATTCAACGTTCTATAGGTCCAATGCTCAAGTCTCATCTTTATTTTGTCCAACAAGTCTTTCCACGAAATCTGTCTTATGGTGGATTCCACCAAGGGGGCTCCCAAATACTTGGAGGGCAAGGTCCCTTCCATAAATTCAAGGATTCTGATAATATTTCTTCTGGTAATTCTTGGGGTATTAAAGAAATAGATTTGAGACTTATCCTTGTTAATTTTCAAGTCGCGGGCTAGCAGAAACAAGTCCAACCCTTCCTTGATCCCTCTGGCTTCCTACACACTAGGGGGGCTCATTAACATGGTATCATCCACAAATTGCTGATGAGTTTGGGGATCCAATCCATCATAGAGAGTGAGTCCCCTGATTTTGTTGCTACCCTTCAATGCTTTGAGCAGTCGGCCCAACCCTTCTGCCACAATAATAAAAAAGAAAGGGGAGAGGGGTTCTCCCTGCCTAATATCTCTGGAAGCCTGGAAAGGCTTTGAAGGAGTGCCATTCAGTAAGATGGAAAAAAGGCAGAAGAGACCAAACTCATCACCCAATTAGTCCATTCCCTATTGAACCCAAACTTACTCAGAATTTTACCAAGAAACTGCCAATTTAATTTATCATAAGCTTTAGAGAGATCCATCTTGAGTAACATACCAGGGATTTTCTCAGCTTTAAGAGAATGAATAATTTCATGCACCGAGATAATCCCATCAGTGATATGGCGACCTTCCACAAAACCCGCTTGCTTCGGGGAAATAAGAAGTAGGAGGAGAGGATGTAATCTATTCGCTATTACTTTGGTAATAATCTTGTAAATCACATTGCAAAGGGAAATTGGGCAAAACTTTCTTGGATCTTTGGTTCCTGACTCTTTCGGGATGAGGGACAGGTGGGTAGCATTGAGAGCTTTCAGAATAGTACCCAATTTTCTGGATTTTTCCACGAGAGCTAGCACTTCTTCTTTAATCCATGCCTAGCATGTGTGAAAGAAATTAGTGGTAAATCCATCCGGGCCCGACACTTTATCTTCCGTCATCTGCTTAACTATTTCTTCCAACTCCTCCATCTCTATAGGTTTCATCAGCATAAGGTTATGATCATCATTAATGACCCTAGGAATAACCTGCAGGATTTGGGATTGTGCATCCTCCCTATTTACCTCTGGTTCTTCCAGGAGGTCTTCAAAGTATTCATTGAGTGTAGTTTCCAGATCATCCTAGGATTCGGTGAAAGTACCATTCATTCTTTTAAGATGCATCACACGATTTGCATGACGGTGCTGGATAGCAGCTCTTTGAAAGAACTTAGTATCCCATTCCCCTTCTTTCAACCAACGATTCCTAGATTTTTGTTTCCAAAGGAGTTCCTCCTGTCTTTCCTGAGCATTGAACTCCATAAGTAGAGTTTGGTCTTCCTATTTTAACTCCTCCGAGAAACCCTGAGAAATATATTTCTGCTGAACTTCTTTCATTTTCATATCTAGCCATATTTTTTCTTGGAAAATGTTCCCAAACGATTCCAAGTTCCAATGCTTGATTTTACCTTTTAGGGCTTTTAACTTTTGTTGGAACTTATACATCAGTGTACCTTCAATAATCGAAATATCCATCCACCATTGTTTGAGTTTTTCGGGAAACTCCTTATTGAGCAACCAAAACTATTCAAATCTAAAGGGTCTATGAAGGTTCTCCCCAATCCTCGACCATTCCAGACTGACTGGCCAATGATCAGAACCCACCGAAGGGAGAATCACCACTATCAGATCCCCCCCGCCATCATAATTGATTCCATCACTAGGAACCGGTCTAGCCGATAGGCAATACTTCTGTCCCCTTCCCTTTTATTATTCCACGTAAAGGTCTCGTTTGTTGCTCTGATGTCCACCAGCCCCAGAGTTTCAATAGTATTGTTAAAGTGATCGTTGATGGGAATTAACTGGCGAATATCACCTTTTTTCTCCTCCAAATTACGAATCATGTTGAAGTCACCTCCTAAAATCCATGGGGAAGGTCCAACCTGGTCTTTAAGGGTCTACAGAGAGTTCAAGAAAGAGAGTTTCATATTCAGCATAGCAGGTCCATATACATTTGAAAGGAATCGATGGGTTTTTGTCCCCAACACATGAAAAGCAGTCGAAAGGTGATACTGGGAGGCAAAGAAGTCTAACAAAGCAACTTTCATTGGGTTCCACATGATACCAATACCTCCTGCTGCTCATCTGGCTCCTACCAATATTACCTCACAGTTATGCCACACTTTCCTACCAATATCTTTCAGTTCTTCCACCGAACATTTCGTTTCTTGAAGAAACATTATCATAGGTCTCTCCACTTCAATTTTCCTTTTTAGAAGATGGATTTTCAGAGGACTTTTGCAGCCTCTAATATTCTAGGTTGTAATCTGCATTAAATAACTATTTGGGGTTGCTTGCGAGGGCTGCAATGATGGTAGGATATTGCCCTGAAGTTACCAACTAAGAGCCTAATAGTTGAATCCTCTACGCATTAATGTGCCTTCTTCGTTTATCCTTCCTTCCGTTCTTCCCCCCCCCCGCTCTCTTTCTTTCATGGGGTTTTCCATAATTCCTAAGCCTTTGGTTTGCTTAGCTTTGAGTATGGCTTTCTCTAATAGGGAGATTTGAGTTTGTGAAAGAGGATTAGGATCCTTTCCCGAGGCCACCACCTCCAGGTTTACCAGATCTAGTCCTTCAAAAGTCATCTCTTCTCCTTCTTTGTCACGTATGTCTACTTCTTCCATTGCTACTTCTGTTGCCGAATCATAGATGGGGTTTACCGTTGTGCCAATATTTTCTTGAATCTGGTTTTCTTGAGGGGTTTCGTCTCCCTTTTCAGCCTGCAGGACCACATATCTATTGTGGGTTTGAGTTTTCTTGTTCACCTCTGGTCCAACTGGCCTCTCGGTTGATCTTTTCTTATTGATAACTTTGGTGAATCCATCTTCTTATTTTTTATCCTGATTATTGACCATTCCTGGGTTTTTGTTAAGGGGGCACTCCCGAAAGAGATGGCCATGTTCATGGCATCGTCTGCATCTAAAGGTATTTGCTCATAATCAATAGCTTGAAACCACTCCTCATCATCCCATGATATCTCGATCCCTTCGGGTAGATCTTGGGAAACATCCATATACAGACATATTCTTGCATACGAAGTATATCTCATTTGTTTTGTTTGTTCAGACACTTTGACAAAAACCCCCAACATATTATCGATTTCAGTGAGGATCTCTTCTTTCCAGTATTCCGTTGGGAGAGAATACAAGTGTATCCAAATTGGTGCTATCGTAAGGTTCTCCTTATCTAGGTTGAACCGTTCTTTCCATGGCCTCAGGTACAGGCCTGCTGAGTGAAAGAAGTAAGGACCATTATCAAAGATCATGGTACAATCTGCTTCATTAAAGAAAACCACCGTGAAGAACCCTTTAGCTCCAAGCTGGAGATCGTAGCGACCTTAGGGATTCCAAGCAGTATTGATCCACCATAACAAGGCTTTTTCAAATGGCCCAATTCCAACAAATTTACCCGTAAGAGCACGCTCCTTCATATACTATATGTCTTCTCTAATGCGGTCAGATTTGATCTGGAGTCTTGGTATCTTCCTTGATTTTGGCATGCACTACCCTGGTTTTCGGGGTCCAGTAGCTAGTGTAGTTTCTTTGATTATTCCACTGTGCCATGCTTCTCCCTGATTAACAAGAGAATCCAGAGCTTCCATAGCTCATTTTCCATTAGCATTGACCAATTTGGGGTCAGGAGGCAGAGCCTCCCCACCCCGTGGCACCTCTATTCAGCTTGAACCATGATGCAGCAGGTGATCTAGATCCAAGCCCGAACCTTCCCTAAAGCTTTTAAGTCTAACTATCTTCCTTACAACACCGTAAAACCTTTTGCCTTCATCGCTCCTCGCAATCCAAACCTCCCTGAAAATTAATTGATACTCATCGAATGTACGTGCAAATTAATCCTGAATTGAAATATATATATATATATCCACTATTGGGCACATAATAGACCCAAGTTCTACATGATGATTACACAAATATCTAGCCTATCAATATAAATAACACGAAAATGTTCATAATTCAAAACACTTATTATTTGAACTTATTTTAATGTATTCTTATTTTTTCCTTAATAAGGTCTTTCCATTTTTATTTTAGGGAAAAAAACTATTTAAGGACCATTAAGAGGGATCCACTTTTCCTAAGGAGGGTCACTGCTATCTATATCAAGGAATGTGGGAAGGCCAGATATTGATGTTATGAAAGTAGCTTAATTAGAGCATCAAGTATGCTCATGTAATGTCTCAGCATGTCATTTACAAGGAATTGGAATTGAACCTAGGTAGGGAGAGTAACAATCATTCCTCCCAACCACCCAAGCTACATCCAATGGACTAGTCAAGAAACTTATCATATATATTAATATAATCAATTTTAAGACTAAAAAATGTGAGATTCGAGGTGTTTACTAAAGATGCAGCCTTCCCATTAGATGATATGTTAATCATTAAACTCTTCACCGAATGCATTACCAATCAAGTAGTATAGGTTTTTTGTGATGGAAAACAACCAAAAGGAGGAAGACCAATAAGGGAAACAAGGTTGGCACCTTACTTGTAAATAATCTATCAAAATATCATTTGGAATAATAAATCATCACCACAAAGTTCCCACTATTGGTAGCAAAATAATTTGGGATCACAACTCTATCAACAAGAACTTCCCATTAGGATTTATTCATATAACATGAACATATTGTGACAATGGATATGAAAACTTTTCTTCCACAAAATTGATAAAACTATCAATCTATTTAAGTTATATAAAAATAAAAATATCTTTATTTATATAAATAAAAAATAAATTATAAAGAAAATTTATATGAAAATTTTTAAATTATATAAATGGTTGGAATATAATCTAATTACTAAAGCTATTATAATAACTTGAAGTTGTGAGTTAGTTGTTGCTTATGAGTCTTGAGATTGATATAGTCAAATGATAGTTAGATCTAGACAATTTTTTGGTAACTAGAGCATTCTAGAGAAATCCCTTTCTATGTATTTAAGATCATTTTGTGAAGTAATGCAAGTGTGGTATGGCATGTGAGCAATAACGCAACAATTCCAAATTAGTGTGGCTATAACAATAGTTAGCAATAACTCAAAAATTGGTGTGGTTGTAGCATAGTTAGAATTATTCTTGTTTTTGTCTATTTTTTCTTTGCCTCTAAACATATAATTGGTATCAAAGTGGGTTAGAGCTTTTCTTTGCCAATCTAGTGAAGGATTTTCGAGCAAAGTTCACCAAAATCTGTGAGAAGAATTGTTGTGGAAGACTTCTAGATGCTTTTTGTGACGGTCACTTGTAATAAGTCTTGCAGGAAGTGACCAGATGGGCCAACCAACGGTGTCAATCACTGGTAACTAGTTACCTATGGAGAAACCAGCTGCAATAACTCCTATTCTCTCAGCTTTCTCTTTTTAGATGCATCCATAACCAAGAGAATGTGCAACCTTTTCATAAAAGGCCATTTTTCATCAAAGCAAAGGTTTTTGGAAAAAATTGTTGAACCAACGCGTTGATATTCAAATTGATTATATTTTATGTTTTGAAGTGAATCAATAAAGAAGCTATGAAAAATAGAAGTTGTGAAAAGGATTTTGGTTTCATTGTTTGGTTGTGTGAATTTGGGTCATTTTGAAAAATAAAGCTTATGGTTATTAAATAAATGAAAACAAATAATAAAAGAGATATGGAGAAGAGAAAAAGACTCATACTTTCCAATAAAAACCAAATCAATACTAATAATGATGTATATGAAGGTAACATTGCATTCAACAATCTAGTAGTTGTTAGATCTGCAATTGTAGAAGTATTTGAAGAAAATGAGATTTGTATGTTAAGTATCATAGATAGCACATGAGTAGCAAAGAACAATGTAGGAGGAGTTATGAACATAGATCAAAGCAATAGTCTTGAACTTCCACCACCTCATATTTTCTATGGTAAGAACTAAGAATTTTGTGTCATGTAGAAGATTCACTAGATTTAATGGAGAGTTGGTTTCTAAAAACACCAAACTAGGAAACCTATGAGGGTTTTCCGCAAGATCAAAAGGATGAGCACATGGATAATAAGAAGACTCATTATGATGTCGTAGCATTGCAACTCATTCAACAAGGCTTAGATGAGAGCATTTCTCGCAAAATTGAAGAAGCAACTAGGTCCAAAATAACTTGGGATGTTTAATTAGAGGCACTGTACAATGTAAGGGGGAGAAACACCTATTAGTGTCAATATGAGTTGCAAAGTGTTGATAATCATATTGGTGTTAGAACAACAATATCAAAATCTATAAAAAATGCAATTGTTGAGAACCTTGATCAAGTTGAAAAACTCCCTACTTAAGCAAAGGATAAGATTGAAGAAGTAAATAATGAAGTCCTTGTGCCTGAAGTAGAGAATGAACATGAGGAAGGTGAATCCCATAATGAAGATAAACATGTGGATGATAAAATTGAAGTTGAATATGAATAACAACTCATGAAATGTCTGTAAGAAGAACCTTAAGAGACAGTTTGTGGAAATGAAGCTAAAGATATGTTGAAATTTGAGTCCATAAGCGCAAATGGAATGATGATTCTGTTGATGTATATGTAACTTCGGAATGTATTTCATATATATATATATATATATATATATATATATATATATATATATATATTGTACTCTTGTAGAGATGTATTATTCCTCTATATATAAGTGTCATCATTTGTATTGACAAGTGTCGCAAGTGTGTTAACTTGCCGATGGGTTATTAGACCACCATGTGTGGGGTCGGCCCTGATTATTGTAACTAGTGGTTATTAGACTAAAGTAGACAAGTTGGCGCCATAAGTATTTTAGGCAGGTCGGACAAGTATAAATAGAGATCAGGATATCTCTATTTAGATCATCTCATCACTCACTCTTCTATCACTCAGAAAGTGGTGCACATAGGAGGAGGAGGATCAACACATAGGAGAAGTCTATATCTTGTACTTGGGTTGTACTTTGGTTGTACTATTGCTCTATTTATCTCTGAGGAAGTTGTGGGGTTTTTCACCTTAGGGTTTTTCCCACGGAAACTCTGTGTGTCCATTGTCTCTTATGCTTTTGCTTATTGTGATGCTTGACATTCTTGATATGATTGTTATGCATTGATATATTGTACATGTTATTCTCTCAGTAAAGATCCTAGAGCATATTGAATTAATGCTCAAAATCTAAGATGGTATCAGAGCTAGCCTAAGAAGAAGACACTATGCAGTTGTGAAAGCTAGGGCTTCTTGTTTTTTGGGTTTCTCTCCACATATTTTGGAAAAATAATATGATAGATTGACTCTCCTCTGCATGGTGAATCTATCTATCCAATTAGAATTCAATTCTGAGCTGTTTCAGTTTTGGCCCTAAAAATTATGGTTTCCACAAAATTAGGAATTTCTGAAATCTGAAGACATAGTTGGAAGATGCTTGGAAAAATCAATTTTTAGAGATTTGGATAGAGATTTTTGGTTGGGTAAATCTCCTGGAAACTCAAACCCCAATTTAGGGCTCTCCTTAGTGAATCCAGGAAGACTAAAAGATATTTCTAAAGGGTGAAACTTTGCAGATCTAAATTTCTGAATATACCAGGCTGATCAGTTCATCAAGGTACATCTCTCCATCCTTTCAGAAGTTGGAAATTCAAAATTTGAAATTTTAGGGTTTCTCTAACAAACCCTAATCCAGTGCCAGATCTAGTTTTCCTCAAACTAAGTGGTAAGACCTAAATCTTTTCTATTTCCATTTGAAGTACTCTTTAAGATGTCTCTCCACACCAAGCTTGAGAACAAGCTTGAAGGGGCTGATAACTTCCGAGCATGGAAGTATAGGATTGGGTTAATCCTCGAAGAAAATGAATTGGACACTTATATAAGTGAAGAGGTCCCTGTCCCAGAGGGAGAAGAGGCTAAGGCTCTTCACAAGAAGAACTTGGTCAAGGCAAAGAGGATCATTGCTGATTCTATCAAATATTATCTCATACCCCATGTGTCATCCCTAAAGACACCAAAGGAGATGTTTGATTCCTTGACCAAACTATTTGAAGGCAAGAACATAAATCGGAAGATGACCCTAAGGAATCAACTGAAGAATATCAAGATCCAGAATGCAGAAACTATGCAATCATATTTCTCAAGGGTCTCCCAGATAAAAGAACAACTTGAAGCTGTGGGTGAAGATATAGAAAATGGAGAAGTGGTAATGAGCACTCGTAATGGCCTTCCTAGGTCATGGGATTCCTTCATCCAAGGAATTTGTGCTAGGAAGAAACTCATCACATTCAGTAGGCTGTGGGAAGAATGCTCACAAGAAGAAGCTCGAATTGTAGCTCAAGAAGAGAATATGGGGAATGAAGATCAAGCTCTCACAGCACACTCCAAGAAGTATGATGATAAGAAGTGACATCACCACAGTAAGAAAGAAAAGCACCACCATCAAAATCAAAGAGGCAACACCAAATCTCGAAGACAGATGTCCTATGCTCATTGGTATACATGTGATGAAAAGGGACACTATTCCAGAGACTGTCCTAGAAATAAGAAATATGGTTCTCACAAGAAGAAGAACTTCAAAAGAAAACATCATGCTCATGCCGCAGAGGATGATGAACCTCCCAGGAAGAGGGCTAGAGAATATAGTGAAGATTCTTCAAGTGATGACGAATATGTTTTGATTTCTGCTCTCACTGGAACCATTACTCATGGAAGTAATGATTGGCTTCTAGATAGTGGGGCTTCTAAACACATGACAGGATTCAAAGAATCCTTTGTGAATCTATCTAAACATGATTCACCCCACAAGGTGAAACCTGGGGATGACTACCAGTATCCAATAAAAGAGAGTGGTGAAGCCTCCTATAAACTAGACTCTGGAAAGTCTACGAAGATGAAAGATGTACTTTATGTTCCAGGTCTAAAGAAGAATCTACTCTCCATATCTGCATTGGATGCAAAAGGCATGAGGGTTGCATTTGTAGATGTCCAAGTCCTAATGTGGCCAAAGGGCAAGACTATAGATGATGTAGTTGTGATTGGAGAGCAAGAGGGAGGACTATACAAATTGAAGGGCCAACCAAAACAAGCCATGGTCCATGACTCAGTAGAGCCAAGTGAAATTTGGCACAGAAGGCTTGCACACATGCACTATAGGGCATTACCAATTGCAAGCAAAGATGTAGAAGGTCTTCCTGAAATCCAGACAAACCATGAGGGAATTTGTAAAGGTTGTGCAAAGGGAAAGAACACAAGGAAGACATTTCCAAGCAGTGACATCAAGGCAAAAGGATTCTTCAAAATTATCCACTTTGATGTATGCGGTCTGATGTCATCTAGTTCTTTGAGTGGGTATGTGTACTATGTCTCCTTTATTGATCATTTCTCTAGGAAGACTTGGGTCTACCTCTTGAAGAACAAAGATGAAGTGTTTAACAACTTCAAGGAATTCAAAGCGTTGGTAGAAAACCAAACTGACATGAAGATCAAGATCTTCAGATCTGACAATGGCAGAGAATTTACTTTAGGAGACTTCAAGAAGTTATGCAGTGATTCAGGGATTAAGAGGGATTTGACTACTCCTTACAATCCACAGCATAATGGGGCTGCCGAGAGGAAGAATAGAACAATCATGGAAGTAGCTAGAGCAATTCTCCATGACCAAGACTTACCTATGCACTTATGGGCTGAAGCAGCAAGGATAGCTGTATATGTGCAGAACAGAACACCCCATAAGATACTTGACAACAAAACACCAGAAGAAGTGTTCACTGGTAAGAAACCAGAAGTTAGCCATCTCAGAATATTTGGTTGTCCAATATACTCCCACATCCCAAAAGAAAAGAGGTCAAAGTTGGATACTTCAGGAAAGAAGGGTATATTCGTGGGTTACATTGAAAGCTTGAAAGCTTACAGAATCTGCTTCCCTAGATTCAAGAAGATCAACATTAGTAGGGATGTAACATTTGATGAAGGTTCAACATACCTCAAATCGAGAAAGACACCTATTGAAGACAGTGAAGAACCCAGAATATCCAGAACACAAGACACCACTATGAATGAAGCAATTCTTGAAGAAGATTGAGAAATGGAAGATCCACAAGAACCTGTGGATCCACCTTGTGAGAAGAATCCTCACAAGAGGAAACCAACATGGGCTAGAGAGCTCATCCAATATGTAGAAAGATTTGGCATTCCAGAATAGGAACACAGAGAAAGGAAAATAACAAGATCACATACCAGCTATGTTGCTTTGCTCTGTGACATTATGGATAAAGAACCTTCCAGTTATGAAGAAGCTGCAGAAAAGAAATAATGGAAGGATGCTATGATCAAAGAATACCAATCAATTATGAAGAATGATGTTTGGGATGTGGTCCCAATGCCAGATGGAAAGTCTGTGGTGACTTCCAAATGGATCTATAAGATCAAACATGTTGCAGATGGTAGCATAGAGAAATATAAAGCTAGGTTTGTAGCTCGTGGCTTCTCCTAGAAAGAAGGGATTGATTATGAAGAAACTTTTGCTCCTGTGACTAGATACAATTTCATTAGATCAGTACTTTCTCTGGCTGCAGTGATGCAATGGAAGGTACACCAGATGGATGTCAAGACAACTTTCTTGAATGGTGTAGTTGAAGAGGAAGTGTTTGTGGAGCAGCCACTTGGGTTTGAGACACATGACAGAGGAACACATGTGTGCAAACTGAAGAAAGCCCTGTATGGTTTGAAACAGGCACCCAGGACCTGGTATGGCATGATAGATGGATTCCTATCCAATTTGGGCTTTACCAAGAGTAAAGCGGATTCCAACCTTTACTACAAGGTTGAGGAAGGAAATCCAGTGATACTACTATTATATGTGGATGACCTGTTTCTGACAGGTGAGGATAGATTGATTGCCGACATGAAGAGGAAGCTGGTTGCCGAGTTCGAGATGAAGGACTTGGATATGATGCACTACTTTCTTGGTATGGAGGTGTGGAAGAGTGCAGATGGAATCTTCCTTGGGAAAGGGAAGTATGCAGTAGATATCCTGAAGAGGTTCAAGATGATGGACTGCAAGGCCATGGCCACACCTATGGCATCAAACCTGAAGCTTCTGTGTGATGCTTCTTTTGAGCCGGTTGATGCTACGATGTATTTAAATTGTATTTAAATTGATAAGCTAGAGGGTTGCATCCTTGTTCTCTATGCTGATTATATTGTTCTTCTAGAGAGGAGTCTCTATGATCTCGACAAGAAACTAAAAATTCTCAAGTATTTTTTCTCTAGTGTGGGTATGATTGTTAACACTCACAAAACAAAAAGCCCACTTATGATAATTTCAAGTATGACAACAACTACTTGGAGGAAGTGACTTCATATAAATACCTCAGAATCAATCTTCATCATAAGCTTAACTAAAACTATAGTATTGAGAAAATCATTAAAGGAGTACATGTAAAGCTTATTATACACTTGAAAATAGTTGTATATCCTTGGGATAGGAGGAAACTCCTATTTGTCACTAGTGCTATCTTATATGGTTGTGAGGTTTGGGGTTGTAGGATCTCTAGAAAATCTAGGAGAAGGATAGAGAAAATCCAAATAATCTCATTTAATTAAAGACAATACACCATATACTATCCTACAAGATAAATAATATGGGGGAAAATAAGATTCCTAAGATTGCTTCATACTCTTGTCAAAACCACATGTGTCATGGAGTTGAGGAAGACTAAGCCACTCTGTATAATAGCTATAATATTAAAAGTACTATTACATCTAAATTTAAAGAAAACATGTGATGTGATAAAGAATCTAGAAGATCAAAAGTATCTTTCTATTATAAATATGGTAAAGAAGAAAATCAACATTGAAACAAACTCTCATTAACTCCATTGTGAAATTTGAGACAATACTAACCTTACTAACATTTTAACTCACCATAACCATGGTGATTTATGCTTCCTCATTTTCATGTTTAGATCACATAGATAAACCAAAATTGATTTAAGTAGAGATTAATAACTATCACCTATAAAACAGTTATAAATAAAATAAATATAAACAAGCCAACTATTTTGATGAAATCTTCTTTTACCATTTTTAATTTATAATTAAAATAAATAAAAACAAACTAACTATTAACTCTTCCTTAACCATTCTTACAAGGCATGGATTCCATCTACAAAAATAGATCTTCTTAAACATGAACTGTTATCACCTGTATAAATTTAAATTTTTCGGGAGACTCGAGAAGAAGATCCTGGAACTCGGTAACAGTATATTGTGTACTAGTAATGGGATTGAGAAAATAATTATTGGCAAAGTCTTCGGTACCTATACTTATTGCAAACAATGTTTCTCATATTATCTTGGTGGTATTCTCTGTTCACAATCACTATGGATAGGTAGGTGAAAAATATGTATGCGGTTGTTACTATAGATAACTCTTAATTGATGCACATATAACAATAATGTATAGATAACTAGCACTTCATGGTAAAATTTAACTAAAAAAAAGAGAGAACAAGTAACATATAATTTTTCCATAAAACTTTGTTATCAATATTTACAAACTACAAGTTAATACTAATAACTATTTATTAATGTATATCAAGATCACTTTACCTCAGGTTGTATATTTAAAATTATAAATCTAAATTTTATTAATTTTTAAATTTTAATTAACTTGAAAATATTTCAATCTTGAAAATTAAATTAACTTATATATTATAAAAATTTTATTTACATAATATTTTAATATTTTATTAAAATGTGATAGATCAACTTTATATTGAAAACGAACTTATAACAAACTTACACATGTTTACCAAAACAAATTCCATCAAATTTCAGTGAAATTAAATCAATTTGTTGAGAATGTGCAATATTCATAATCTCTTAAATGAAACTGTTGGAATGTGCAATATTCGTATCCTCACCGCAAGAGAGTACGTAGTGATAGATAATGTTTATCATCAATATTTTTCAACTAAATTTAGGTAAGAATAATTGAAGATCGATACCACCGCCATACAATCACCAAATTTAGGAGGGATTAACTAAGGACCAATAATGATAACAATCTTATCCCATGCTGTTGGGCCAGCATTAATTATCTGACTTAAGCAATTAAAAAGGTAAATTTTAACCATTAAAAATTAGCAATTTCAATATTTATATGGATTTTTTTCAATTTTTTTTAATTATTTTTATAAAAAAACTTTGAATTGTAATTTAAGCCAGCTACTTCGAAAATGAAAAAACAATAAAAGAAAAAAATTATTACAAATTAATATATTATTTATTTAAAATGATTATTAAATTATAGTTTTACTTATTTAAAATATTATTAAATTAAAATTTAAAAATATTTTATGAATAATTGTGATATATTTACATCCAAATCCAAAATTCAAACCGATAATTCATTTTTGTCAAATTATATCCATTTAATATAAGATCATATCATTTTTAATCAAATTACATTCATTTAATATAGATCATATCATCTTTAGTCAAATGACATTCATTTAATATAGATCATATAAGAATTGTGTGTAGCTTGTTTCTTCGTCTATTGTAGGAAGGTAGTAAGGGAAGTTAGGTAGGTAGTAAAGAGGGAAGGTAATAGAAAGGGTTTTATACTCATTATAAATAAATTTATAAATTTATATAGATTTTTTTATTTAAAATATAATACAATATTTGTCGAAAATTGGTATAAATTTATTTTAATTTAGAATTTATCAAGTATTGAAAGAGATAATATTCTATCATTGATTTTCAAACCATTTAACTCTTGACACTTTCTCTCTTGCTTTGCAATATTAATAAATTATTTTTTACAATATTAATAAATTTTTTCCTTTTCAATTATATTCAGAACTTATAATTATATTTTATTCTATCGCATATATATGTTGTTATTTTTAAAATTTAAAATAAAAACAATATATCTAATTATAGGATCATTAATAATGAGTATCCATCTTTTAACCAAGTTATATATGGCTAGAAAGTCACAAAAAAGGAGGACGTAGGATTTAGGAGTTATCATTCAATTGTGAACCACCTTTTTATGCTTAGGAACTTGTTGAGTAGTGTCGTAATAATAAAACCAATCTTTTGTGTTTCTTTGTTGACTTTAGAAAAACATTTGACATAGTGTTGAAAACTAACATTTGGAACATGAAGAGATAAAATTCACTTTCAAATTGAGAAATATTTGGAGAAGGTTGTACAAGAAGGTTATTTCCAAGTTTAGAAACTCTAAGGGATGGTCATAAGAAATTAATTGTAATATAGGAGTCAAGCAAGGTTGTTCCATATCCCCAGCCATTTTTGGTGTATACATTGGCAAGTTAAAGGGTTGTTTGGAAGATGCAAGTTGTGTTGGAATGACATTGCTTGGTATAGTCATCATCCTTCTTTTTTATACTAATTGTATTGTTATTATAGCAAGGAGTCCCTATGATCTCGATAAGAAACTGGAAATTCTCAAGGATTTTTTCTCTAGTATGGGCAGGACTGTTAACAATGACAAAAAAAGGTTATGATAATCAAATCCAAAAGGATCAGTTATGCTAATTTCATGTATGACAAAAATAACTTGGAGGATTTGACCTCATTAAAATATCTTAGAATCGATCTTCATAACAAGCTCAATTGGAACTATAGCAATGAGAAAATGATTAATGGATGGTTGAAATCATATTATGGACTTGAAAAAAGTTGCAAATCATCAAACCGTTGGATTTTGGAGAAGAAGAAACTCCTCTTCAAGAGTCTCATCAGTCTTGTTAACTTATATGGATGTGATGTTTTGGGTTGCAAAATCACTAGAGAGTTGTGTAAAAAGGTAAAAAGATAGAGAAAATCCAAAAGCACTTTATAACATATCATCTCAAAATTATAGGTTCAATAATCTCTATCATATCCTCCTCATAGAATCAAGTCAATGTCCCATTGAAAGCATGGCTATGAATAGATACCTAATGTACATCATGAATAACAACATGGGAGACAATAGGCTTCCTAAAATTTCTTCATACTCCAATCAAAACAACATCTGGCACAAGTGAGGTTGACCTAAAGATGCCATGTCTTGGCTAAATCATTGAGTATTTGTGGAAGATGACACTCTCTAGAATAGTGATAAGACTAAAAGTATTATTATATCTAAATTGAAGGAAAATTTGTGGTGTTATAAAGAACTGATGGATAAGAGAAAATTAATATATTATAAGGATTTTATCAATCCTAATCTAGAATATCAAATGTATCACCTTGTTTTAACTAGCAGAAAGAAGAAAATAAACATTTCTAAAATAAGAATAAACTCTCATGAGCTCCATAGTGAAATAGGGTGGTGCTAACACCCAAAAAGTGCTCACTAGCTCATTTCGCTATTTCCATAACCCATTTGTCCATTTTTTCCACCATTTGAGTCCCTAAAACGTTCGAAAGGTCACCAAAAAGACCAAAATCCATCTTTTTCCCCTCAAAATATGTAATTTTCCTCAAAAAATACAAAAAAAACTCAAAAAGGGTCCAAAATTCCAAAAAATCAATTAAAAGGGAATAAAAATATAAAATATATTCAAAAAAGGAAAAAGAGGAAAAAGAAACCTAAACCAATTTTATCAATACCATTGGTTTCCTTAAACCACAATGGTATTCTCCATCACCAAAAAACTATAAAAAGGTGATAGGGGCTCCTCACTATTCATCCTCATTCATCCTATCCTTATGCTGCCAAATGCTTTCTTGAGAGCCCTAGCCTCCTCTTTGAGTTTGAAGATTCCCATTAGCATCTTGGAGAAGAAGAGATCTGGAGCTTTAGAGCACCTCACCATTACAGTTGCTCAAGCTCTACCATCCTCACCAATTGAGGTAACATGATTATTGTAAAGCTATTTTTTTCATAAATAAAGAATTTGTTTTACATATAGATCTCAGTTCTTTACCATTCACTTTCAAGTTTTTACATGAACATGCTAGATTAACTCTTTACTTTCTTATATCTTAAATTAATTCTACATTTTTACTTTAGTTTTTTATTGTTTTAATCGAGACTACTACTACAAGTTAGTAGGTGCTCATTAGCACATGCTTGGTTGAAAAACCAAGCAACAGGTGGTGAACAATTCCTAAAACATCTTAGGATGAAATAATTTTTCATCTTTGTGATACTAAGAGGGTTGAAGGTGAAAATCAATTTCTCATAAAATTTCTTGTGTAACCCCACATTAGAGTGCAATTTCAAAATATTTTCTATGGTACTCACATTCCTAACCTTTTACTTCATCACAACTATGGTGATCTTGTAATGGTTCCCTTATAGCCTTTAAGCATAGAAATAAAAGTCTAAATAAGTGATTCCTTCATTTTTAAGGTTCAAAGTCAGCTTTATAAGAACCAATAAGATTCAAGATGATGATGTCAACCATAACAGTAAATAGTTTTGCAGGGAAACAAAAAAACTATTTTTTCTATCATATTTTAATATTAGCTTCTTGTAGGTTTACTCAAATTTCAAATGTGAGATCTCCAATTAATACCCTCTTGGAATACTTTTGATTGACCTTCCTTAGAAAAAACTTGACATATGTATTTCAAGTTTTTTTTCTAGCAGTGTGGGATGCAAAATTTAATACTACATCCAACTAGTTCTCACACCCACAATTTGAGTAAATATTCAAAGAAAAATGTTGAAAATATGATAATAAAAAAAGTTTTTTTCTTTCCTTAAAAAATTAATAACTAAAAAAAGTTTTTTTCATTCCTTAAAAAATTAATAACTTTTTTTTAATATTTTAGTTTTTATTTTCCTTAAAAAATCCATTTTAGACATAAAAATTGCTTTAGTGGAAATTAATTTACTTAAAGAAAAAATTAAAAAATAAATTAGTTTTTTCTCTTTCTTTAAAAAAAAAAAACTTCTTTTTATTACTTTAATTATTATTTTCCTTAAAAAATATATTTTAAACTTAAAAATTACTTATATATATATATATGCTGGTGATCGTTAGATGGATGCGATATAGCTAGCTAGAGTTTTCTGAGGTGAGGATGGTGATTTCGATGCTTTAGAGATCTAGGGTGTGGAAACTGGGTCGGTCTAGAGCGTAGAGCTCTGGACTCTAACAGATCTGTTGGAGTGGGCTTGGGGCCCTCTCCCCAGGCTCCCCAGATGGGGATGTGTGACCCTTCGCAGCCACCACTTATAGGTGCTCTGACAGACAAATCTGATGGTGGTCTGAATGAGATAAGGAATGGGTCCAATTGAAGAATGGGACTAGGTGGATGCCTCCCCAAAACCCTGAAAATTCTAGCCATGCAAATTAAATTGGAAAGGGTCCACAAGCGGATTGAGAAATGGCATGAAAAATCCCTAATAGGCAAGTTTGTGGGGATATGGCCCAAAGAAAGGGATTTGGTGAACTGGATCAACTCCACTTGGAAACCCAAGGGCCATTACGATTTGCAATTAGGAGCCAAAGGATTTTTCACCATTATCTTCTTCAATATTGCAGATTAGGATAGAATTTTGGAAGGTGGCCCATACTTCTTCTTTTTGGATGGACTATATGTTCGACCTTAGAAAGAAAGGTTTAATCCTGAGACTAAGGATGTGACAGTTGCCCCAGTTTGGATCAGGTTTTTCTCCTTGCCTTTTGAATACTGGGATCTGGAAATTCTTTAGGATATTGGTAACACTTTGGGTGAATTTGTCAAAATTGTAGATCAGACTAAACAACAACGATATACGGCGTATGCTCGGATATGTGTATACATGGATCTATCAAAGGAGCTTCCTGAAGCAATCAGTTTAAATTGGGAGGATGAGGAATGGATTTAACCTCTAGACTATGAACAACTTCCTTTTTGTTGTTGCCATGTCACATGTATGGCCATCTGGAAAGAAATTGCCCACTGGTAAATTCACTCTCTCCTCCCTCCAAAAGTGGCCTGGCTGGTGATATGGATAAGGAAGGGTTTACTCAAGTCCGCAATAGAAGGAGAAATAAGATGACAGGGTAGAATAAGGAAACTAAGGATAATCCTGGGAAGGGAATTGAATCCTCCAATCCTTTCCAAATCTTAGAAGATCCTCAGGAAGAAAGGGAGAATGGTAAGAACAAGGGTAAAACGAAACTTTATAATATGGAGGGTGTCATCAAGGAAGAGGATCAAGACCAAGAAGGGATAAACCAGGTAGAACCCATGGTAGAAAACGATGAGGAGGGTATGGATATTGGAGAACTCAATCTCGATGAGATCGAGTAGGAATGAGACAAGAAAGGAAAAGGATATGTCACTCAACATCAACTTGAGCTTCTTAAAGTGGCAATTATTAGTGCTAAAGTCCCTAAACAGCTAGGCATAGCCTCTGATCCACAAAAGGGAAGTAAGAGGAAATCTCTGGAGGAAGATTTGAAAAGAGGTAGGAAGACAAACAAGCAAAGGATTGTTGAGATAGGAGTGAAGCTAATTGAGTCTGGCCAGTATCCTACAATACTGGAAGCCTTTTTTGAAGTCAATAAGGTTACTCAATGAAGCCGATATCATGGTATATTAGAGGGTGTAATCACCCTAGGAAGATAAAAACTCTGGCAAGAAAGATTAAATAGGAGAAACCGAATATACGTTATCCAAGAAACTAAATGCAGTTCTCACTATTTGGAGAAAATGAAATCTAAAATCTGCAAAGGCAGTGAATTCATGGCCAGAAATGCCTCAGTCTTTGCGGGGCATATGGCAATCTTTTGGCAACCCAATTCAGTTGGTCTCTCGGATTGGTGGGCTACTACTCACTCTTCCCTGAGTGCCATGTTCACGGATCGAGTGGGTGGCTCCTCTGGCAGGCTTGTGAACATTTATGGGCTGAGTGCTTTCCCTAAAAAAAATACTTTTCTTCAGTAGTTATTATGGATAAGAGACCAAGCATCCGGTGGGTCTTGGATTATGCGGGGAGATTTTAATTTGATTGCATCTCTGGGGGAAAAGAAAGGGGGTAGGAGAAACCTGGATAAATATCAGGAAGCCTTTGGAGACTTTATATCCCAAAGCCCCTTCGTTGATATCGAGACTAGCAATGGACTGTACACCTAGAACAACAAAAGGGGGGGTACTCATCTGGTGGCCTCACAAATTGACCAGTTCCTGACTCCAGAAGATATGGTGAGAAATGGGGGAGAGGCCCATGCTATCATCCTATCGATGGCTAGCTATGATCATTGGCCTATTTGTCTCCAATGGGAATGGTATAATCCCTCTCTTTTCAAACCTTTTAGGTTTGAACAATTTTGGTTAGAACATAAGGATTTCAAGGAACTGGTGGGCCAGTTGTCATGTCCCAAATTTGGCATTGGGTCACAATGTCTTAATCACATTGGTCCTATTCATTAGAGTTTGTCAAATTGATGCTAAAGGTCAAATAATTGCCAAGGAGAAAAATTACTAGTTTCCTAGGTTTGGGGTGGAAGCTTTGGGATTTGGAATAATGGGGATAATAAATGATGTTTGAACATTAGAATGGCATAAATATTTAATAAAGGAGCTAAATAAATATATACAAGTGAAAATCAAAGTGGCATTTGATCATGAAGACACATGGAGGAAGTGGGACCCACATATGGTTAGATTTCCCCACTACACTTGGCATCATTCTCTCACTAATTCGAATTCAAGGTGAATGGTAACATACTTGGGGGAGTCCAAAAGGTATTATTCATTGCATGACTCATCCAAGGTCGAAATATAGAGGAAGAGTAACTCCCATGGAAGAGGAAGAGGCAATTTGGAGCTAGTGAGACACTTGGGCTAGACTCCCTAGCTCTATGACAACAATGATGAAGATGCTATGACACCTATGACACAAATTAGACCTGAAGGATGACATATGACATATATGACATGTCAGGGCTAAAAATAGACTCCAAGAGGGTGCTCAAGGGTGTTAGGGCAGCTAAGATGCTTCCACATGTGATTTGGTGGAAGTGGGAGACTAGGAATTGTTGTACAAGTGGTGTTCTTTGGAATCTCTTCCCAAATTGAGTTAGTATGAGTCTATTGGAAAGAATTCGACCCATGGAGGAAATTAGAAGTTTATAAATGTCAATAACAAAGAATGAAACCATATTTTGATCATTTATAGAATTTGCAATTGCATTTGTGAAGAGGGAGAGCTAGTGGATGACTAGTTTCTTGCCTTAGCCAATTTCGAGGGTGAAAGATTCCCATCCAAGTTGGTAATTGGAAAGGAGATTCAGAACTTTCATTTGGAGATTTAATGGATTCTTTATTTTCATGTGTAAGCTACAGGGCATCTCATGGTTTCTTCTATTTCAGCTCACTCCTTCAACCATTTCCAGTTTGTATGGCATATTCTTGATCCTTGAGGGAGGGCATTTTTGGTGAGCTATTGTACTCTTTGGGGAAGCTCTTAATGCCCCATTTATTTTGTAATATGAATTAAATACTATTTTCTTCATCTCCAGAAAGTTTCAGGTCGAAATTCCAAGTAGAAATATATAAATCTCATTTTTAATGTAAGAATAATGCCATTTCCCCACTACCTTGTTGTGAGCCAATGTATTGATGATGATTTCGAATGAATGGATGATTCTATGATATATTTGTGATCAATATACTTCCATGGATGTCTTATACAAGTTTCATGTACTGTACTTGAGCATTTGAAGCATTTTTACTCAGTTTAGTTGTATTGGGAGGTGAAATAGTTCCATTTCCCCAAGGGTCGAATTGGTGATTTTTGCAGTTGAATGGGAGAGGGTTGGAACAGATATAATAATAAATTAATGGTGCACATGAGACATTAATAATATAATTAATACATTACCTACCTCTTTTTAGAAATTTGACTGGCTTTGGAGGCATTTGGGAAGCCATTTTCAGTACTTACCCCAGGGGGATTTGAACCCCAAATTACTAGTAAAATTGCATACTTGGTCGAGAATATTAAGAGAGTTTTCAGAGGTATTTTGGTGGTCATATATCATCCTTGAAAATCATATTCAAGTCCTAATATTATTCATACACCTTCCTTGAATATTTGAAGGCATTTGGAGTCAATTTGAGACCTAGAGACCAATACTAGTCAAAGGCAAATTACTGGTAAAGTTCTCTACATTGGCCAGAATTGAAAGAGTATTTGTAGAAGTATTTTAAAGGTCCAAAGGAATCCATAAAACAAATATTTATTTTCTAATCTCATTCATATACCTTCTCAGAAGATTTGGGATCATTTGGGGCAAATTTGGGACCTAGAGATCAAAACTAGTCAAAGGTCGAACTAGGGAAAAAAAGTGGAAAATTGCCATTTTAATAAAATTCCTAACAAGGGACATTACAGTGGTATCATAGCATGGTCCTTGCACCTGTGGATTAGGTACATACATTCAAGAATAATAGGCAGCCATGTCTTACTATTATGATGAATCCTATGAGTACAATTCTTAGGAGGAATATGCAGATGCTTATGAGCAATATGAAGCAGAATGTGAATGGTACGAGGAAGAGATGCCATCATGCAACACTTGATACAATTTCAAGAGAAATTAAGATTATTCTTATGACTTTAAATCTGACGAATATGAGTGTGTCACACCAACCAAGGATAATTCTATGAGTGAGGTCCAAAGATTGAGAGCAAAATATAAAACCTTGCCCCAACAATATCAAAAATATCAAGAATATCTTGCTTTGAGCAAAAATACACAAAATGCCATGTCTTTTGAGTACTTTGCTAAACATGTTTTTGAAAATAGGCCCAAACATGAAGATGTGGAGTTAGTAAAGAAAGGTTTATGCCCTTCTTGTAAAGAACCTTGGAGTGAGTATCATACATGTGTGCATGAAATTATGTCCCACTTGAGGAGAGCTTTTGGGGATTCTTCAAAAAGAGATTCCAAAGATATTGATCATAAGGAAAACAAGGGGAAAAATTCATCATCTTGCTTGAAGGATAAAAGTGAAGAGACATCACAAGAGCATGAAGAAGATTCTATTAAAAATATGGAAGATCATTTCGAGACACCTTCTATCTTCGACATGAACCAAAGAGCATCTAATGATGGATGCTTAAACTATGAAGGAGTACCTATTGATCGGTGCTGACATCTCTATGTTGGTGACATAGAGATCACTTTTGAAAGTGTTGCTGCAAGCCCAAGTTCCATTAAGCATGATAATGAAGACCTTGTAGCAGTTGAAGAAGAACCAAGATCAACTTCCCCATCACCACTTGAGCTTCATGAAGTTGGTCCAAGAAAAATTGAAGAAGATGAGGAGGTTCATTTGCAAGAGCCTCATTTTCTTGAAGGGTACTTAAAGATGAATGAAAAGAAGATCCAAGAGTCCCTTAGCATTCTCCATGACACTCAAGCATTGGTGTCAAATTCTTGTTGGAGAGCTACTTCATTGGAGGAAACATCATTCATTGAAGACATGGAGAAGATTCAAAGAGCAATGTGCTACATCAAAGGTAATTTTATGTCTTTGCTTTTTGATAGAAACCATTTGTTTGAGATTAATGAATTGTTACATGATGCATACTTGAATAATAATGAGGATATTCATAAGCTCACAATTCAAAATGAACAACTTCTTGAAAAGTTGCAAGATACTTGTTTTTCTTCCTATGTTTGAGATTGTCAAATTGTAGATTGTTTGGAGGATTCTCATGACATGGTGGATCATGAGAAATGTGGAAATTTGAATGTGCTTAATGTGTTTGAAGATGAACTTGAAGATATCCAAACACTTGATGTGGTGGAAGAGGAACTTGAATTGTCTCTTGATGAAGGTTATGCAATTTTTAAAGAAGAGCATGATTCCTCTACATTGGAACCAATCTATGACAAATGTTTCACACTTTTGAAGGAGATGCATGATACTACCCATATGGATTCTTCCCATGATGAAACTTCTGCATTTTTTTATCATTTGGGTAAGTTAGTTCATTATCCTACATCCTACAATTCTATGTTTTGCAGCATTAGTCTCAATGAAGTATGGGTGAAAGGGTTCTTTTTGATGGTGCCACATGAGGAGTATGGAACTCCTAGATTTAACTTTTATGATGACATGGTTGGAGCACATTCTCATTCACATTTGAAGCAGCATCCTTTGTTACTTTATGATGATGCACATCTACATGAATGCACCTATGATATGCATTTGAGTCACTTGAAGACTCATGGTTTTTCTTGCTCAACACTTGATTCATTTGATGTTGGAGGAACTTCATCCAACACTTGGGTGAATAGATTTATGATTGGAGAACATTTTTGTTGCAAGGCACATACTTTGTTATATCTGTATGACTCTCACATTCAGGGATGTATGGGTGAGACTTCTTTGAGTCATTTGAAGTCTCCTTGTTTTTTCTGCTCTTTATTTGGTTCAGATTTTAGTGGAGATTCTTCATTCACTTCTTGGATGAAAGAATACATGGTTGAATATTTTGATGCATATCACATCCTTTTGGAGTAGCATTATAAGACATGGGATCCTCACCTATGTCATTGGAGCAAATTTGATTGGTCACTTGAAGCTTGTATGCACTTGGAAAATGGTGGTCTACTTGCTTGGAGGTATAAGCACTTTCATGACTCTTTGATGAAGCATATCCTTGATGTACATTTTCATTATGTTGTTATGTACTTTGATGATATATATTTGGTACTCATGATGTTTGGAAGGATGCATACACGAAAATGGGATCCAGGAATCCTCTTAACTAATGCTGTGGGTTTGAGAGCACTCTTAATTATTGGGGTGCAATATAATCAATGGGACCCTGGAATAATTTTTATCTCATTGGTTTCAAATTTTTGGGGAAACAAGCAGTATGGGAGATGGACTTCCCCACTTAATAAAGTGATTTTTATCAGAGTATTGCAGCAGCAAGCATGGTCGTTCCTCTCTAAAATCTTCACGGAAACTCAAAGACTCAAGGTTGGGTAATTCAATGGCAATTTCAAAGAACTATACAGAAAGCAGGTTCTTCAACACCCATGTTTAAAATTGCTTGAGGACAAGCAATATTGGGAAGGGATGATTTGTCATGTCTCAAATTTGGCATTGGGTAACAATGGCCTAATCACATTGGCCCTATTCATTAGAGTTTGTCAAATTGATGCTAAAGGTCAAATAATTGCCAAGGAGGAAAATTACTAGTTTCTTAGGTTTGGGGTGGAAGCTTTGGGATTTGGAATAATGGGGATAATAAATGATGTTTGAACATTAGAATGTCATAAATATTTAATAAAGGAGCTAAACAAATATATACAAGTGAAAATCAAAGTGGCATTTTATCATGAAGACACATGGAGGAAGTGGGACCCACATATGGCTAGATTTTCCCACTACACTTGGCATCATTCTCTCACCAATTCGAATTCAAGGTGAATGGTAACATACATGGGGGATTCCAAAAGGTATTATTCATTGCATGACTCATCCAAGGTCGAAATATAGAGGAAGAGTAACTCCTATGGAAGAGGAAGAGGCAATTTGGAGCTACTGAGACACTTGGGCTAGATTCCCTAGCTCTATGACAACAATGATGAAGATGCTATGACACCTATGACACAAATCAGACCTAAAGGCTGACATATGACATATATGACATGTCAGGGCTAAAAATAGACTCCAAGAGGGCACTCAAGGGTGTTAGGGCAGCTAAGATGCTTCCACATGTGATTTGGTGGAAGTGGGAGACTAGGAATTGTTGTACAAGTGGTGTTCTTTGGAATCTCTTCCCAACTTGAGTTGGCATGAGTCTCTTAGAAGGAATTTGACCCATGGAGGACATTAGAAGTTTATAAATTTCAATAACAAAGAATGAAACCAGATTTTGATCATTTGTAGAATTTGCAATTGCATTTGTGAAGAGGGAGAGCTAGTGGATGACTAGTTTCTTGCCTTAGCCAATTTCGAGGGTGAAAGATTCCCATCCAAGTTGGTAATTGGAAAGGCCATTCAGAAATTTCATTTGGAGATTTAATGGAGTCTTTATTTGCAGATGTAAGCTACAGGGCAGTTCCGGGTTTCTTCTATTGCAGCTCACTCCTTCAACCATTTCCAGTTTTGATGACATATTCTTGATCCTTGAGGGAGGGCGTTTTTGGTGAGCTATTGTACTCTTTGGGGAAGCTCTTAATGCCCCATTTCTTTTTTAATATGAATTAAATACTATATTATTAATCTCCAAAAAGTTTCAAGTAGAAATGCCAAGTAGAATTGTATAAATCTCATTTTTAATGGAAAAACAATGCCATTTCCCCACTACCTTGTTGTGAGCCAATGTATTGATGATGATTTTGAATGAATGGATGATTATATGATATATTTGTAATCAATATACTGCCATGGATGTCTTCTACAAATTTCATGTACTGTACTTAAGCATTTGAAGCATTTTTACTCAGTTTAGTTGTATTGGGAGGTGAAATAGTGCCATTTCCCCAAGGGTCGAATTGGTGATTTTTGCAGTTGAATGGGAGAGGGATGGAACAGATATAATAATCAATTAATGGTGCACATGAGACATTAATAACATCTTTAATATATTACCTACCTCTTTTCAGAAATTTGAGTGGCTTTGGAGGCATTTGGGAAGCCATTTTCAGTACTTACCCCAGGGGGATTTGAACCCCAAATTACTAGTAAAATTGCATAGTTGGTCCAGAATCTTAAGAGAGTTTGCAGAGGTATTTTGGTGGCCATATATCATCCTTGAACATCATATTCAAGTCCTAATATTATTCATACACCTTCCTTGAATATTTGAAGGCATTTGGAGTCAATTTGAGACCTAGAGACCAATACTAGTCAAAGGCAAATTACTAGTAAAGTTCCTTAAATTGGCCAGAATTGAAAGAGTATTTGTAGAAGTATTTTAAAGGTCCAAAGGCATCCCTAAAACACATATTTATGTTCTAATCTCATTCATATACATTCTCATAATATTTGGGATCATTTGGGGCAAATTTGGGACCTAGAGATCAAAACTAGTCAAAGGTCGAACTAGGAAAAAAAATTGGAAAATTGCCATTTTAATAAAATTCCTAACAAGGGACATTACACCAGTGGTGGTAGGAGATTGTTCCTCCCAGGTGGACCGGGATGTTCCAGTTCCAATAGAAACTAAAACCTCTCAAAATCAGAATAAAAGAATGGAACAAATCTGACGTTAGGAATATCTTTCAGGACAAAGCTAGGGTGGTGGCTAATTTGGAGCTGGAGCATAGAAGAGGAATGGAAGAAGGATGGACAGATGAGCTTAAGGATCAGGAATTTAATCTAATGATTCAACTAGAATTTAGGGAAAAGCAAGAAGAAATTGTTTAGAGGCAGAAATCCAGAAATCAGTGGCTTTAGGAGGGGGATAGGAACACAAAATTCTTCCACAACGCTGTGGTCCACAACCAACACAAGTATAAAATTCATAAGCTTCGCAAATATGATTGGAGCCAAGCCGAGTCCAGGAAGGAAATTGAAGAAGAACTCGTCCTTCACTTTGAATATATTCTCAACAAGGACAGAGTGGATCGCAGCTCTACTACTGCTAGGATCACCAGGCATATTCCCATACTTGTTACTCATGAGCACAATGAGCTCCTGAATAAACCTGTTTCCCTATAGGGGGTTGAGGAAGCCATGCAGCAGATGGATCTAGAAAAATCCCCTGGTCCTGATGGTTTTACCACTAATTTTTTTCCATTTCTTTTGGGATTTAATCAAGCAAGAAGTGGCTGACATT
Organism: Larix kaempferi; assembly: GCA_027924585.1. Lineage (NCBI taxonomy): Eukaryota > Viridiplantae > Streptophyta > Pinopsida > Pinales > Pinaceae > Larix > Larix kaempferi. The sequence goes on along the minus strand of BSBM01000904.1, from coordinate 39,067,370 downwards.
GTGGAATAATTCCACAGAAGCGAGGGTGTTCTAAAGGCATTTAATGCCACTTTTCTTGCCTTAATTCCTAAGGAGGAAGGGGCGGAGGTGCCTAGTAAGTTTCGCCCTATCGCATTATGCAATGTCATCTATAAAATTATAACTAAAGTGGTTGTCAGTCGTTTGAAGCCTCTGCTCCCTCTTCTAATTAGTCCAGAGCAGTCTGGCTTTGTGGAAGGTAGACAGATCCTTGATGATATAATACTAGCTCATGAAACCATTCACTCCTTGAAATATACCTAAAAGCTGGGTATGGTGATCAAACTTGACATTGCAAAATCCTATGACAAATTAAACTGGAAATACATGCGTGGAATGTTGGAAGCTTTTGGATTTGGCGCTGACTAGGTTAGCCAGGTTTTGAATCTAATGACTACTCCCTTTTTCTCTATCCTGCTTAATGGTTCCCCTACCAGGATTTTTCATTCCTCCCATGCCATGAGGCAAGGTGATCCTCTTTCCCCCTTTCTCTTCATTCTTATGGCGGAAGGGCTTGGCCGTCTCATACTATCTCATGCGGAGGAAGGAGAAATTTGTGGTTTTAACCTCCATGATGGCATGTCAAAACAAACCCACCAACAATTTGTGGATGATACTATGCTAATGGGGCACCCTTCAGTCCAAGAAGCCCATGCCTTTAAAAAATTTCTTAATATTTTTGCTAAGGCGTCTAGGCTTGAAGTCAACCCGGACAAGTCTCAAGTTTTATTTTTCAACACCCCCCTTGTTACTCACCACAACATCCTCTGCATCCTCAATTTTTCCAAAGGTTCCCTTCCTACCAAATTCTTGGGTGCTCTGGTTTCTGAAGGCAACCCAAGGAGGCTTTTTTAGCAATACCTTCTAAATCGTATTAAGAGCAGACACCATAGTTGGATTACCAGACCTTTAAAATTCCCTAGTAGACTTACTCTAGTTAAGTCCGTCCTTCAGGCTATGCCAATTTATCTATTCTCCCTGTTATCAGCACCCAAATCCATTCTTAGAGAAATTAGAGGTATACAACATAATTTTTTATGGGGTGGCAGGGAATCTAAGTCAAAATTCGCCTTGATCGAATGGGATACTTTATGCAAACCTAAGGAAAAAGGTGGCTTGGGGCTTAGAGATCCCGAAGTTGGTAGTGATATCCAGGGCTCTAAGCTTTGGTGGCGCTGGTGCATCCATAATAATGAGCCATGGGCCAAGCTATGGCAAGTCAAGTATGCTGGGACCCATCAATTCAACCAGTTGATTAGATTTAATGTTGATATTGACGGCTCTCACATTTGGCTGAAGGCTCTGAAAGGAAGAAAAGTGGTCCAGGACCATAGATTTTGGGAAATAGGGGATGGTGAGCTGGCCCATTTCTGGGATGACTCTTGGAATCAATTTCCCAAACTAGGGAATGATCACAGGTGGCTGAATTTCAGAAACCATGGGCTGGCGGATGGAAAATTTAAATTATGTCACTTCTAGTCTAATCAACTCGAGGAATTTAGTAGATCTTGGATTAACCAGCAGTGGTGGAATGATATCACTAATGAAGAGGAGGGCTGTGATTTTGGGGAAATTCTCCAAGAGAGATACATCCGAATTAGAACTGGCCTAGATAAGCTTCAATGGGGATATCGACAAAAAAGGGGTATTTAGCATCAAGGAAGCATATGGTCTGCAAACAAATAGGGAAGCAGATGATGACAACCCCTGGGCTAAGTTATGGGAGATGAACCCGTGGCCAAAAATGACCATTTTCTGCTTGCTAGTTATTTGCCAAAGAGTCCTAACTGGGGATAACCTTAAGAAACGGGGAATTCAAGGTCCCTCTCGTTGTTCGTTATGCAAGAACGGTGAACAAACTCTCAGCCATCTGTTAGACGAGTGTGATTTTTCATCTTTCCTTTGGGAAAAAGGTGCAATGATTTTTCAAAGGAGTGATTGGGCTCATGGTCAACCTAGTCTAACGCTAAGCAATTGGGATGCCGAAGCCTTTAATAATCCAATTATTGCTTTAATCTGGCAGATGTACCCAAGTATGCTTTGTTGGAACCTGTGGAAAGAACATAATGGAAGGATATTTAGGGACAAGAGTCATCATAAGGAGGCGGTTTTGGCTACTCTAGTTCGCAACATACAAGAAACTATTTGTAGCCGCCAATGGACTAATGAGGACAAAAATCTCACGGACGGAGAAATGCTCATTGCCAAGGGTTGGGATCTTTGCAAGGATGATCTGCTTGGGCTACGTAGGCGAGAAAATATTTGCAGACCTTCTAGCCCCATGGTCTAGTCTCCCCTAGGACTGTCGATGTTTAAAATAAATTTTGACGGAGCTTCGCGGGGAAATCCCGGGGCAGCTGGTTTCGAAGGGGTTTGTAGAAATACGTACATGGAGATTTTGCAGGTATTTTATGGTCACCTGGGCTATGACACAAACAACTCGACTGAACTCGACAAATGATTATTCAGGGTGTATTTTTCCTGGCCATTATTGAGGGAGACTTGAACATCATCATCCAAATGGAAAAAAGTCTTGCGCAGGGGAAATTGACGGCTAATGTGACCTCCAGCTGGCAGCTCTCTCATCGTCTAGACACCCTGAGTAACCTTTTTCACTCTCATAGTCAGTTGTCATTCCTCCACATCAGGTGGGATGCCAACAAGGGGTCTGACTATTTAGCTAACCTAGGCGTTGATAGGAAGGGAGGCCACGTTGCAGGTAACATGGTAGTTTTCAGCAATGAGACGTGGGCCCCTAAGTGTTTACAGTTTGTTGCGGAGGACCTTGTTAGGTTCCAAATGGCATAGAAAGGACAGCCTGTACCCCAAGGGAGAGACAGGCGTAACTCAGAGGTCACTCCGATGATGCATGGCTAATGTGGTTGTTAAAGTCGAGAAGTGATAAGTCACACAAGGTAGTTATTAAGAGAATGACAGGGACGTACGTCTTCAGGATTTTTGTGATCCAGGTGATGGATTTACAGCAGCTACATCCTGTACCCATAATGATCGCAATTGGTTCGGTTAATGGAGAAGGTACGATTCTGGGCCTGGTCAGGTTTTCGGTTGGTTTGGTAATTTATGGCTCGGTTGGCCTCATCATGAGCAAGCAATCTTTTTATGGGGGTTCCTTCCTGTTCAAAATTCATTCTTGCTCTGAGAGTGATAGTAGGGATTTTTGTGTCTCTGTGGCTCACATTCTGAGAGTTTTCTCTAGGGTGGGATTTGTTCAATTACGACCCCCTAAGTTCCGTTTGCTTGGTGTGCTTCTTGCAGCAATGGCCCCGAAGCTTGAATTCATGTATTCCTCTGGGACAAGCTATGCTAGCCCTACTCGGAAAGGCAAATAGAAGGTTACTGTTAGGAGAGGAGGAGTGGGAAGGGTTACGAGAGCTTAGGCTCGGGCTCAGTTTGCTACCCATTTCTTTCGTGATCATCTCCCTGACTCTATTAGGGTGGATATTGGAGATATTGAGAAGGATCTTTGGAATGAGGTTAAGGCCCTCCCTATTGAGGACGTCAGGAGTTCGGTTGAGGAATGGGTCACGAATCCGGGGACTACCGCAAGGCGTGGCTCGGTTTATGATAGAATTGTGATGAATTACTGGGTAACTAAGAACCTTCTAGCTCATGTTTTGATGGAGGGAAATGCAAAGAAAAAAGGGGACGAGGAAGTGGCAAAGGCGTGGAAAGCCCACAACATGGATAATCGGCTCATGCACTGCAAAATAGATGCAATTGCTAAGAAGATGGGGCTCTCCTTTTCTTATCCCGGGATGGATGCTAAGGGGAATTGGACTCCCACAAGCAAGGCACCCCAGAAGGACCTGTCTCAACCAACTGTTGCTGCAATCCCAACCGAATTTCCTCCCCAGCAGAAGGTGATAGCTGTTTAGGTGTAGGAGAATGACAAGATTGGGTCCTCGACTAATCCTCTGAAGGGGCTGGAGATTTATTTTTCTATCTAGCTGCCAGCCTTTTTGTGTTTTCTATGTTTGTAATCCAGATTATAGATTGTAATCGATCTTTGATGATAGCCTCTAGTTGGGCTAGGGGACTATTCACTATATTGTCCAATTTTGCATGTACTAAAAGAAGGTCCAGATCCAGGGATGCTTGCTTTACGACTGTGTAGTTCTCTGTGTTTTTTTGGGCCGTGGGATGGGGGGTGGTCGATCTGTAACTCAGCTCTGCTTCAAGCGTCATATGTATCTTTGGATTTTGTAGTAATAAGAAGTTTTTATTTACAATATATATATATATATATATATGTTGGTGTGAGGTAATGATACCCACTTATGACACATTAGTTGCAATGGACATCCTAAAAAAACAAAATCCGATCATTAAAATGAATTTTTTAGGTACCTACACAACTTTTTAGACCATGGTGTAAAAATATAAAATGTAATCAGATCACCTTTTAGAATATATAACTTTTATTTATGCAAAATAGGTATAACTCCCCCAAAATGGCATTCTTATAAGATTGGTATGTTATTTTTTTTATAAAACATAATGCATATGTTCGCATTAGGCCTGGGGTTTGGTATGTAAACTGTCCAAATTTGTAAAAACAAGTATGTAAATTTGTAGATAACATGAGTTCTAGTGTAGCGCTAATTTTCCAAGCTAATTATATATATATATTTTAAATTAGGGATTCAACAAAGCCCTAAAATGACAAGGTCAAGTGTTAAGCCCTGCTATGAGGGTCTTAACCTAGCAAGTCAACTATTTTTTTTAGTGTGTATGTTTTTTCTGTTTTTGTGCGAGCTCTTTCCCATTTTCAAAATAGTCGAGCTAATCAAAAGTTATAGACGAAATAAAAGACCTATGTATTTCAAAAATTTGACATATGTGCAAAAATAGAAAAAACATATTTTATTTATAAATATATATATATATATAGATAGATAGATAGATAGATAGATAGATAGATAGATAGATATAGTCTACACACAGATCTCTATAAGTCTGTGCAGTTTCATTCGAAATTAACATCTGGAGCATATGTAGAATCAATGTTGAAAAACAGGGAGCTGAAGAAATCGATGTGTTTTGGTTTATGCAGTCCGAACCAAGAGATTTGTCAATCCGAACCTAAAAACAAAGAGACCAACTCATCCACCACATAGATGAAGAGAGGTTGTCCCGCCTTTTTTTTGAATTTGTACAAAAATGCACACGCGTTAATAGTGTGCACATGCTATCAAAATGCGCACAAATTAATAATGCACATGCGCTATCAAAACACACACGCATTAATAATGTGCACGCTTTAATAATATGCACGTGTTAATAACGCGCATGAGTTATCAAAACATGCACGCGCTTTTATTACATGTAAATATGCCTTTACTATTTTTACCATAACTATTGCTCAATAACTCATATTTTGATGATCCTTACATCGTTGGAAGGATATTTTTTATCGCTACAAATTTTATGTTTTATGTTTTCTGCGATTCATAACCATTTTTATATTTTTTTTAAATAATATTATGAATCTTTTGACCAGTAGAATAAAATGACTCCATGATTTTCTTACATAAGAACATGCCTTCATTGTTTTTTCCATAAAATTTTATTGAGAATGCATATTTTGATTCTCCTTATACATGTGGAAAGGTACTTCTTATCTCTCTCTCCCACCCACCCACTCCCTCTCACCCACCCACCCGCCCACTCCCTCTCACCCACCCACTCCCTCTCCTTATCTACCTCTCTCTCCCTCCTACTCCCCCCACCACTCTCTTTCTCTCTCTCTCCCTCCCACTCTCTCCCTCTCTTTTCATCGCTCTCTCCATATTTCTCCCACATTCTCTCACACTCCCTCTCTCTCCCTCCTTTCCTCCCCAATCTCTCTCTCTCTCTCTAAACCCATAACCCCCAATCTCTCTCTTTCTCTCTCTCTCTCTCTCTCTCTAAACCCCTAACCACCAATCTATCTATTTATATATCCATCTCTCTGTTTGTAAGCCCCTAACCTCCAATATTTCTCTCTATATCGCTAAACCCTTGACACCCAATCTCTCTCTCTCTCAACCCATAACTATAAATATATCTCCCTCCCTTCCCAATCTCCCTCTCTCTATCTAAAACCCTAACCACCAATATATCTCTAACCCCTAACCCCCAATCTCTCTCTCTGTAAATCCCTAACCTCCATTCTCTCTCCCTAAACCCCTAACCCTCAATCTCTCTATCTCTCTCTCTAAACTCCTAGCCCCCAATCTCTCTCTCTAAACCCCTAACCTTCAAACTCTCTCTCTAAATACCTAAACTTTCTCTCTAAACCCCTAACCACCAATCTCTCTCTCTCTCTCTCTCTCTCCATATTTCTCCCACATCCTCTCACACTCCCTCTCTCTTCCTCCCTCCCTTTCTCTCAAACTCACCTTTCATCCTCCCCCCCTCTCTCTCTCATACACACACACACATAGAAACATTTTCATGCTCCTTCCATCCCTCCCTCGGTTTATCCCTCCATCCATCTATCCCTTCCCCCCTCTCCCTCTCTCCCTCACCCTTATTCCCTCCCTCTCACTCTCTCCCCCTCACTCCCCCCCCTCGACTCTCTCCCTTTCTCTCCCTCTCTCTCCCTCACTCCCTCCCCTTGACTCTCTCCCTCCCTCAATTTCCCCCTTACCTCCCTCCAATCCCCCTAGTATCTATTTATCTGTCTCCCCATCCCTTTAACTCCCTACCTATATCAATTTATATTCCACCCTCCCATCCCCCTTCTCTCTCTCTCTCTCATTACATTGATATCTCTCTTAAACCCACCTTATTCTCCCCAACCCCCCTCCTCTCTCTCTCTCTCTTCATACCTCTAACTCCCTCCCTAACTCACTATGTCTCCTACACTCCCTTCCTCCTTCCATCCCTCACTCTTATCCTCCCTCTCTCTCTTTCCTTCTATCTCCTTCATCATCCCTTTCTTCCTACCTCCCTTCTTGCATCAAATGCTTCCTAACCCCCACCTTAGTCCTTATTTACCCCTCTCTATATCCATAATTTTCTCTCTCACACTTCCTAACTTCCATCCTCTCTCTTTCCCCCCACCCTCTCTCTTTGTATCTCTATATCTATCCCAGCCTTAGTCCCTCCCTCTCCTTCCCTCCCTAGCTGTGTTTTTCACCCTCCCTTCTTCGCAACCTCACTCCTCCCCTCCATCTCTATATTTTTTTATCTCCATATCACTATATTCCACCCTCCTCCACTCTCTCTCACCATCCCTACCTTCACCTCTCTCTATGTCCCTTTATACCCCACTCTCTATCCATATCTCTTTCTCTCTTCCTCTCCATTCCTTCCTCTCCCTCCTGCCATTCATCATGCTCTCTCTCACTCTCCACTCCTTTTCCATCCCTCTTTCAATATCCCTCCCTCCCTTGACTATGCCTAAGAGAGGAAAGTGAAAAATGAGGCATAGATTTAGTTTTCTGAAAAATAAGAAACAGAGGATGCTGAATCATTAAAATCATATAACTACAAAGTTGAGCCCTTTCCAACGGTATAAGGTTCATCGAAATCTCAGTTCAATATCAAAAGTTATGGCCAAAATACTAATTTTGTTTATTTATGTAATAAAAGAGCGCATGTGTTTTTAAAAGCATGTGTGTGTTATTAGAAGTGTGCACGCATTTTTAACGCACACACGTTTTTAATAATTTATGTGCGTTAATAACACATGCACGGTATTAGCGCCCGCATGCTTTTGATTTTTACCACTCGCGTGCTGCCATTGTAACAATTTTGGATATCATCTTCATAAATATACCCATATACATTTATATATATATATATATATATATATATAGGCATAGGCTGATATAATATAACAAAGAATCATCAATTTGGAAACTATGTAAAGCATATAGTGGAAACACACACAAAATCAACATGTAGGATGGAAATATTCATGGAAAAACACTTCTAGCACATTTCACATACATCAATGTGTTAAAGACATGGATGAAATAAAATAATGTTGTTTCTTAGGAGACATCATTGTTGACTTTGAGGAAAAAATAATGGGCAATGGATAAGTGGTGGAGAAAAAAAACTTTTGAATTTCTTAAAAAACAATAGGTTATCCTATTAAATTGTCAATGATGGTTAATGAGTTCATAAGGAGAAAAGATATTTCTAAGTGTAACGAAAATTATAAATGGAAATAGTGATTATTAAGAAAAAGACTTGAGAAATTGGAAAAAGGAAAAATCATGAAGGAGATGTACTATTCATATTCTCCAGTATTGGTATGAAATGCATGGAATAGAGATGAAAAAATATATGGAAGAAGATAGAGTCCAATAATTTAGAAATTAGAAAGAGAAATCTAAGTTGTTTAAGGTAATATTTAGAAATTAGATCTAAGTTGTTGAAGATAATACTTAGAAATTAGATAAAAATATCTAAGTTATTTAAGGTAAGAGGTATTATAGTGACTCATCATGGAAGATCCTTTAAATTTTTTTTATCTAAACATATATATGCAAATATATATTTTTAGGAAGCAAGGTAGTATGCTTATTATTTTAGAAATTTTAGAAATTGATTTGTTGCTTATCTAAACATATATATGTAAATATATTTATTTAGCAAGCAAGGTAGTATGCTTATCATTTTGGAAATTTTAGAAATTGATTTGTTGCTTAATTATTTATTTGAATGTTTTAGTGATTAATGTTTAATTTCATCGATTTTGTTAAGATTATTATTTACTTAGATGGTATTCATAAGGATGTGTATGCTTAATTAAGTACTATAATATGTGTTGTGATTGCATTAATTATTTTAGGGCATTTTTTTGGGATCAAGTTAACATCATAATGTATCATTTCACAAGTAAATGTAAGATTTTTTAAGACAAAATACAATAAATCCAAGTTGCTATTAAAAATGGAGATGGAAAACAAAGATCATGTCAAAGGAATTCTCAATATTAAAAATGGAGATGGAAAACAAAGATCATGTCAAAGGAACTCTCAATATTAGTGAAAAAATGGGAAACATGGATGCATGAATGAACCATATCACACAAATATTGCACATCTTGAAAATCTATTTGGAAACATTATATATGACTATTCCAAAGGATCCAAGAAATTCAACGATTCAAGAGAGGAGTTATGGCATATGGTCAAAGACGGTCCCATGACCTCCTCCACACCCTATTCTAAGCACATAGTCCACAAGAAGAGGAGCGCTCCACATAATACTTGGTTACTTAATGCATAATCCACCTCATCAAGACATAGGAAGAGGAATCTTGCACATATTTTGAGGAACACCCTCGATTAGGGGGGTTTTCGGTTGTTTTATTCTATATAATTAGTAAAGGGTCCCTAATATAGTAGATCTCTCCACAAGGCACCTCTCGAGTGCTTCAAATGGGTTACGTCTACTATTTAGCACATATCGTGAGAAATAACAAGAGCATATTTAGGAGTGCTCTCCGTGGAAGAGATTCTCTTGCACATTCTTTTAATATTTTATATTTTAGTTAGGGTTCAAGCCTATAAAAGAGGGCCTTCACCTCATTTGCAACGGGTCAATTTGATCTTAGAGACCTTACTCTATCGGTCCGGCAAGGAAGAGAAAATTTTAAGTTGAAATGTATAATCTTCATGGATGTTATATTGTGTGTAAGGCCGTTGTTCTGTACATGTGTCTTCATTTCTTGCTAGGCTATAATTTGGTTGTTTATATTGGGTTTTACTAGTGGAAGAGGGGTTGAATAGAGATACCTTTTTATTCTCTTGAAAGTATTATGATATCACATCTGGGATATGTAATATGTAATGTGTATGGTGCTATTTAATAGAATATTGTGTTATTATTTCATATTTTTAGTTTTTATTTTCTATATTAATAGATGCAAGTATTGAATGGTTGTGTGGGGTATTATTTTTTATTTTTTGTATTCTCTCTAACCCTATTTGAGCCAGTGCCATGTGTTGCACTTGACATAAACGATGGATCACTAGATAGGTGGGGATCATCAAGCATATAGTCATTAAATGCACCCCCCATCACACACATGCAAAGAATATAACACATGCCCAACATTATCCCACTTGTTATTTTCTTTGCATAACAATGAGTCATGTACTCATAGGGTTAGAGGTTTGGGACATCAATTCCCATAGATTTGACTTCTCAGTAATGACAGACTTCGTTAATGAGTTTGCAACATTTTTCAAGGTGTCAACCTTTTCCAGCAACACCTTCGTGTTTTCAACCATATCTCTCACAAAGTGATATTACACATCAATATGCTTTTTCTTAGCATGATAAGTAGGGTTCTTTGACATGAAGGTTGCACTTTCACTGTCACAATCTAAACCTATAGCTTTCTATACAAACCCAACACGTGAAAACAATCTCTACAACCATATAGTAGCTTTGCTTGCATGAGTGGCTTCCATGTATTCAACTTCTGTATTTGAGAGTGTAACTATAGCTTGTCTCTTTCTCATCTAACTGATAGCTTCTCCAAATAGTTTAAACACATACCCACTTGCATATCTTCTGTGATCAAAATCTCCATCCTTGTCTGCATCAACAAATCCATAAACATCTATTTATTTGTCTAGTCTAGGTATTCCGTGGTAGCAGATAACATAATTTGTGTCACCACACAAATATATAAACACCCTCTTTACAGTTTTTCAATGATATTTCCCTTGTATTGACATATATCTTCCCAAAAATCCCATTGTATGAGCAATCTTTGGTCTGGTGCAGACCATTGCATACATCAAACTACCTACCACACTACCATATGGAACTTGTGACATATCTTATTCATCTTCATGTGTCTTGGGACAATGAACTACAAATAATTTTACACCTACAAGAATAGGGACCTTGACCAACTTACATTATTGCATGCTAAATATCTAAAGTATCATCTCAACATATTTTCTTTTATTCAACCATATTTTCTTGTTTGCACGATCTCTTCTAATCTCCATTCCCAGTATGAATTTTGCAACAACGAGATCCTTCATGTCAAATTTGGATGATAGTTGAGACTTCACCTCCTTTATGATATCTTTGTTGTTTCCAATCAGCAACATGTCATCAGCATACAGTGCTATGTTAATGAAGTGATCACCAACCTGTTTGGAGGATACACAGTGATCAACCTTGCTTCTCACAAATCCTAATCCAAGTATGTATGTGTCGAAATTTTGGTACCACATCATTGGAGATTTCTTTATACCATAAATGGAATTCCTTATTTGCATACCAGCTCTTTCCTTCCATTTATTGTAATCCCTCATGGTTGTTTCATGTAGATTTCTTCTTTAAGATCCCCATGTAAGAATGTTGTCTTCACATCTACCTGCTCTACTTGAAGATCAAAAGCAGCAACAGTAGCAACAAGGAATCTAATAGAAGTTAATTTTGAAACTGTAAAAAATATTTCACTAAAATCTATTCCTTCTACATGAGAATATCCATTTGCTAGCAAGCAAGCTTTTTACTTCTCGACTTTACCTTTTGCATTCAACTTCTTTTTAAACAACCATTTGCTTCCAACAATTTTTCTTTTAGTTTGTAACTGAACTAGATCCCATGCTTCATTTTTGTCCAAGGCATCCATTTCTTCAACCATGACCTCTTCCAGAGATCGCTATCCTCTGAATCCACAAATTCTTTCACATTTGTAAGATCATCATCAGTAATAGATAAAGAAAAAAAAGACTAAAAATAAGGAGGGGAATACCTTTATGGTTTCCTTCTTTCTCGAGATGATATCCTAAAAAATGAGGTATGAGGTTCTTCTTCTTCCTATTCATCTTATTCCATTGAGTCAGATTCTTCACTTTCTAACTCAAACTCTATTTGCTCTGGTTCATCTTCCATTGGAGTCACTTACTGTGTGAGAACTTCTTTGACATCTCTAAAAACAACATCTTGACTATAGAAATCTTCTTAGTTATGGGATTCCAAAGAATAAATCCTTTCATACCATCTTTATAACCGATAAAGATACATTTTGCATCTTTTTTGTTCAACTTACTCATTTTCTCCTTTGGAACATGTACATATGCATCATAACCAAAAAATTCAGATGTTTAATAGAGGCTTTCTTACCAATCCATACCTCGTGTGGAATTTTTTTAGCCAATGTTTATGTGGGTGATTGATTCACCAAGTAACATGCAGTATCCTCTACCTCTGCCAATAATTCTTGTCCTATCCTGGTATTGTTGAGCATGCTCCTTGCATTTTCCACCATCGTCCTATTCATCCTTACTACAAATCCATTCTTTTGAGGTGTGTATGGAGTATCCTTCTACCTTGTTATACTGCACTTCTTATATAAATCCTCAAATGAATTCCTGCAGAACTCCCCATTGTTATCTTCCCTGAGCACCTTTGTTTTATTTTCTTTCTAATTCTCTACAAGAACCTTAAATTCTTTAAACTTACCAAATACTTTAGATTTCTTTTGAAGGAAGTAAATCCATGTGTTCCTTGAGAAATCATCTATAAATGAAACAAAATACATAGATATTCCTAATGATGGAACATGTAGAGGTACAATCACATCACTATGTATCAACTCTAAAATTCTCTTTCCTCTTGTAGCACCAAAATGCAAATCTTACTCAATTATGTTTTCCATATATTCCATGTTCATTGAAATCAACATCCAATGTGCAATCAGACAAACCTTCAACCATACCTTTACCTTGCAATGCTCGAAGGCCATTTTCTCTAATATGCCCCAATCTTTGTTTCCATAGCATTGTGTCTCCTCCGTATGTAGTCAGGGTTCTTTCTTCATTATCTCCTCCCTCAGGCACGAGAGAACTATTACATTCATCGATGACGGCACTTCCCAATAGTTTGTGCATAGTTCCAATCCAAAATCCTCTCATCAATTCCATTGATCCTTGAACCATTTTGCATTTTCCATTTCCACACATGCAACATCCATCTTTCTGACAAAGATCAAGTTTCTCACTATATTTGCAATGTGTATTACTCCAAAGAGAGTTCTAATCCTTCCATCCTTGAGCTTCAACTTAACTCTTCAACGTCCAACAATATTGGCTGCTGAATCATCTCCCGAGAACACATATCCTCCATTGTACTTTTCATATTCACAAAACCACTTCCTATGAGGGCTCATATGACATGGCACACATGAGTTAATCATCCATACATCATAATATAAATGATTGCACATGGAAGCTAGGTACACATTCCCTTCTTCTTTTGAGGAGGTCTTCGCCTCTATGGAAGGGGTATTCTCATATCCCTTATCTTTCTCAATATTTTTATATCTACAATCCTGTTTGTAGTGCTCAACTTTACTGCATTTCCAACACTTCCTTATAAATTTTCCTAGGGATTTAGATCTACCCTTATATTTAGATCTCTCCCCCATATCCATTATTTTTGCTTCTCTCATGGGGACAAGCTCTTACAAATAAGGCATCCATGTTATGATTATATGTTGGTTTCTGCCTCATCTCTTCTAACAATAAGGATTCTATTATTTCATCAAACTTTAAGGTCACTTGACTAGCACTACATATTGCTACAACTACATTATCCCAAGAATCTGACAAAGAACACAATAATGTAATACTTTTCTCTTCTTCAGCCATTGTAATGCCAACAGAGGTTATTTGAATTATCAAAGTATTGTAGACATTTAGATTCTCATTCATTGTATTGTTATCATCCATTTTGGGGTGATACAATTTCTTTTGTACAAACAACTTGTTTACTAGGGGGTTTGATTGATACAAACTCCCTAGCTTCTTCTAAAGATTTAATGCACTATCTTTTCTAGACACATTCAACAACATAGATCCTTATAAGCATAGTTAGATTTCACTCCTTTCCCTTCTTTCTAATTTGTCCCAATTTTCTATCCTCGATCCAATGGGTTGCGTACCCAAATCCACAACAAACCATTATTCTTGATCTACAAGAAGATCCTCCATTTTGAGCTTATGTAGCTCAAAGTTTTGGCCATTAAATTTTTCGATATCGATGCTCAAACTGCTCACCATTCTCTTTCAGTGCACAAACAATGCTGCAAAGCTCATACTGAACTCAGGTTTATCACAGACCTGAGATATATCAACCACGTCGAACCCTCAACAATAAAGGCATCCCTATTAAGAAAATTATCTAGCTCTGATACCGTATGCAAGCTTTAAACCTATGCAAATAAGCAAAGCATACAAATTATTTTAAGCAAAATAGAGATCACCACATCATTCACACAAAATACACCGATATTTACCTTGAAAATCCTTAACCTGGAAAACCAACAAAACTTAGAGCTGCTCCTCTATTTTCGCAACATGATTGTTAACCACTTATAATACAAAATATAGGTATTCCACAGCATCCAAAACCCTAATCCATTAAACCAGATTAGAAAGAGACCCCAATCCCTTAACCGAGATTAAATTACATATTTTTAGAAGAAACCCAAAAATAACCCAGAAATTTTTGAACTCGCTTTGCTCATATCAAAACCGGGCTAACACCCATTTTGGATGCCCACGCATCATCAGCTAAATCCCCTCGCATATGCATGCAAAGAATATAACACATACCCAACATATAATTGGATTTCCCTATCACTAGTAGGAAAATGGGTGATAAATGACCAGGCGACCAAAAATGTTGGCACCAAGTGAAATAAATGACTAAACCACCAAAAACGTTGGTCTCCACAATGTTTTTAAGTGACATATGACCAAATTTGATCAATTTTAAGTGATCACAACTAAAAATGACTAAAATAAATGACTAATTTCATCATGGGATAAAAAATATGACTAATTTAGTCATGTGATGCAAATTATTACTAGAAAATTTTAGTTAATAATTATATAAGATGTCCATTGGTAAAATTTATGAAATTGTAATAATTTTATTACAATTTTGTAAATTTTAACGCTGCATAATTTTAATGATGCATATGGATTAAGGGGTCTCTGAATCCATCTGGAGCGTTAAAATCTATGAAAAATTAAAATTTTATTATCAAAATTGCAATTTTCCATTGTTTGAATCATGAATAATTCCCTCTTGTTCAATAGGATTTGCTTCATATATTTTTTTTATTGTCTAATTATAATCCCCAATTACAATTTGTTTGAGGAGCATTGTTAATCACTAGTATGAAAATGGGTAGCCAAATGATAACCTATTAAAGTTTGTCGCAGTACCATTCCATCTATACTTTCATTTCCAAGGCGATGTGGTTGTCGTGTCCATATCGTGTTTCACTATTTTGGCTTATGTATGCCCCTTTTGGCACACTTGTCAAGTTTCATCGTATGTGTCATCATGTCTCATGTTGAGTCGTGCCATGTAGTTAGTCGTTTCTTTCTATAAGCGTTATCATGTCATGATTGTTATACCATAGGGTTTGGATCATCATGCTAGTCACGTCCATGCTTCATTTGATGAAAATCATCACCATCTGAACCTTTCGATAGTCTGCCAAATTTTTGGCAAGTGCATGTATTTTGATTCATCATCGTCAATAATTGTTAATTTCTTGTCCTGCATTAATTTACAAGCTGTAATTGTCCGCCATGATTGTCACTTTGTCCACTAGTAGAAAATGAGAGATAAATGACCAAGCGACCAAAACTTTGGTCACCATAGTTTTTTCAAGGTATAAATGACCAAACTTGAGCGAGCCAACTAAAAATTACCATAGGAATGACCAATTTGGCCACATGATAAAATATATAACCATATAACAAGTAATTAAACTAAAAATGACCACATAACAAAAACATTAAGAATATGAATTGGTCATTTATTTGGTCCTTGTTAGTTGTCTTACTTGCAATTTTGACAATAAATTTGTACAATTTACTAAATTTTAACACTGCAGATGGATTCAGAGATCGCTTGAAATGGGTCTCTGAATCCATCTACAGTGTTAAAATTTAGTACATTGTATCATTGTAGATGGATTCATATAATATCTAGTTCAATGTTCTTATTTCACTCCCACAATGAAAAATTACAATTTTAACAATGAACTTATACAATTTACTAAATTTTAACACTGCAGATGAATTCAGAGACCCCCTAAAATTTAGTAAATTGTAACATTAATATAGATAGATTCAAAGACATGAGTGATCACGATCATGTGTCATATCTCAACAATGGAAAACATTGCAATTTTTGACAAGGGTGTCTAAATATATATAGATCAATTTAGTGTTATTGATCACAACGTCCTAGTGAGACACCAAATTGATGATTCATCTAGCATGTAGCCTCCTTTCATGTAGTATTGACTCCATGTTTCCCTTCATTCCATCATCTCAACTTTAGAATATCCGCATGTACTCTCGTATCTAGGGAGATGTGTTTGTCGTTTCCATACCTTGTTTCACTAGTTTTGCTTCTGTATGCCCCCTTCGGCTCACTTGTCCAGTTTCATCTTATGTGTCATCATGTGTCATGTTGAGTAGTGCCATGGAGTTAGTTGTTTCTCTCTATAAGCATCATCATGTCATAATTGTTATACCATTGGGTGCAGCTCATCATGTCGGTCATGTCCATATTTCATTTGATGAAATTCATCAACATTTGACCCCTTCGGTCGTCTATCAAAGTTTCAAAAAGTGCATGTATTTTGAGTCATGATCGCCAAAAATTGTTAATTTCTCGTCATCCAATAATTTACAAGCCACAACTGTCCAAAATGATTGTCACTTCGTGTAAGCTTAGAAAGTTGAAAGTACCCCCCTTGGCTATTTCCCTACATTTGAAAGCATCAATGACCCCTATTTCAAGAAAACAATATCTCCCTCCTTTGACATAGTGTGGTTGAGTCGAGTCTTTGATAAAATAAGTAAAATAAATTAACTGAATTAATGCATTCAAAATGACTATTATCAAAAACTAATATTAATACAATATCAGTATAATATATTATTAATATGTTTAAATAATATTAATATGTTTTTAATAATAATAATATGAATTTGAATATGTTTTAATATTAATGTTAATATTAATATTAATATTAATATTAATATTAGTATTAGTATAAGTATTAATATGTTTTTAATATTAATATTAATAAAAATAAAATATTAATATTAACATATAAGATGTTTTAAGAATTATATTATACATAATATAATAATACTAATTCATTTAGAAAGATTAAATTGAGAAGGGGGGATGTGAGAAAATAAATTAGGGTTTTTGGGGTTTTTCTGGGCCTTTTTATTTAAAAATATTAAATTTACAAGGCACACAAAATAAATTAGGGTTTTGGGGGGTTTTAGGGATTTTTCCTTTTAACATTCCTATTATCTTCCAGTAGAGGATCCGCAAAATGGCTCATCTCCGGGTAGACTTTCTTGCTTCAGGTATGGATTTCTATTTCCTTTTATTTATTTCTTACTATCCAACTTTACAGATTCACTCTTTTAAGAACGAGACACTATGGATCACTTGTAGTTGTGAACCTCACTCCTAATCTTTGTTGCAATGGATTGCCTACCCTGCTCGGAGTTCCAGTAGGCTCATTTGGACATTTTTCTTCTTAGCAAAGTGATTTAGTGTATGATTTTTTATTTATTTTTATTTTTATGTTTTAGTCCGGCTATGTTTATTTACTGCTTCAATGATGTAATAGTGCTATGTTCTATATACAGATTTTGGTCTAGGTTAAGATTCATTATTCTGGTGTGGGAATTCCTAATTGTTAAAAAAAAAATTATGGTTTTGATTATGTATTATGTAGTATTATTATGAGTTATGTTTATTTAGGGATTCAAAGGCAGTTTTACCTTTACATTGTCATTTTTTATGGTGACTGTATTTTTTGTTACAGCTGGTACTATAGCTCTCAATCTCCTTTTCTTAATGGAGACAATATCGGTGTGATGTTCAATATGTAGACAATGTTTTTATCTCAACATAACATTTATAAGAATATCTAGGGAGTTTTGGAATTGATGATTACACAGAGTTTAAATTTGTTCTCACATTGTACAAAGCATCCTAGAGGTAAGTAATTTTCTTTGGATATACTATTTGAACTATAGGTTTGTTGATATCTTGGAGAAAATAAAAACTCCAAGAAATATTATAGACATTGAAAAAAACTGTTTTGTTTGTGCCAACTACATTAAAACTGGCTTACATGTAAATCCGAAAGGGTTTTATAGACAACAGATTTTATAGACCTTCCTATTCTTGGTTCAATATCAATATTAAGATTTTTAGGTAGCAGATACTGAAAAATAGATCAACAGATAGTAAAAGGATTGAGATACTTTATGTATGATCATTATCACTCAGAAGGCCAACTAGTGGCCATAATTGTAGTTGGGATTCACATGACAATGATGATACATAGTTGTTAATTGAGGCTCTATAGATTTCTTTTCGTCGTCTTTTCGTCAATCACATCATATAGACGTCATTACTCTAATATTGCATTTGGTGTAAAGTAGACCTCATTACTGTGCTTGATAGCTATTAACATTACATTTAGTCTTCGTCTCCGTATATTTAATTCAAAAACAATATAAATCACTCATGTTTTCCCATGCAACACTTTAAAGAATAGATCTCCACTAGAGTGTAATACGAAAACATGTAAATCATAGTGCAGCGAGATAGGTATACATATGGCGAAAGGTTAGAACAATAATAGATACATTTAACTTTTTATATTTATAGATATTTAATAATCACAAGTTAAATGATTATATTAATTTTAGTCATCATTGAAAAAGAAGAATCTTATTCTTATTGCTGAAGGCAGATAATATAGCAATCGGTTATGATTTTTTACTTTCAATTATTTTTGCTTTTTGCAAAAAAATCCATACTATTTTCAAATATTTTGAAATAATGTTTTCATATTATATTTTTTTATATTATATGACTTATATCAATATAAATTTATTTTAGAATTTGGATTTGTTAAGTATTTAAAAGAATCAAATTTTTTCAATATAAAGTTTTTCTTTATTATTTAAAAACTTTAAAATAAAAAGATTTACACTGAGTACACTCTGTACTAGATAGATTCTGATTTAATATAAAATATCTTTTATGTAAAAATTAAAAAATGTGAAACTTAGTTGACATGTACAGTACAACAAGTTTAGCCTAACCAATAACATTAGATTAAGTATTTGATAATAATAAAAAATAATCTGTTCACAATAAGGAACCCAGTTGGCCAACGATGCTACGAGCGTACGTTTAATTATTTACAAGTTGATTGTGAACATCAATATTCAGAAACAAAAATGTACATAAATTCTTAAGCCAGATCTCTATATCTGTTCTGTGTAAAGTTTGCTCCGTACTGAGTAGCAAAGCAAATTCAAGGGCAATAATTTTATTACTATTTATTTGTAGATTAATTTTATTATTATTTTTTCTTATTTTTAAGAGACAGTAATTTGTTACTAATTTCACTTGTTTAATATTTATTTTATTCCACCAATTTTTCAGTTTCATGAACTTTTCAGAGATTAAAAATCGAAACACACTGTGAGAATGTGACTTGGGCGATGATATTGAAAGCTTTTTCAGTTGGATGGAAAGAATCCCAGAACACGTATTTCAATGAATCGGGGCAGACAGCGCTCGTGGGGTTGCATAGTATAGTTGTCTCCAGCAAACCCGTTCCACAGCAACCTTTCCTCACTTCTTCAAAGCCTTCCGCACATTAATTTATAAGTAATAAATGGTTAGTATGCTCGGGACATTAACACAGGAGAGAGAGAAGAATATTACCATATTTACTGGGATTCTGTATGACGTCAAACAACTTATCATATATGTTAATATAAGCAATTTTAAGACCAGGAAATCTAGGCTTCATGGTCTCTACTAAGGAGGCAGTCTTCTGATTAAATGAGATCGCAACATCATTAAAATCATCAAAACATGCGTTACCGGTCACGCTGTGCAGTGTTATTTGTGAAGGCAAACATCCGAAAGGAGGAAGACCGATGATGGCAAATAAGGTGGCACCTTCCTTGTAAATATTCTGTCACATGATCATTTGGAAACATAGTCAAGCTGTATATTAAATAATTATCTAATTGTAATTATCTTAATAAGAAGTTTTAGAAGATTGATTCTCATAATTCATTCTTGCAAAACCACTATGTCAGCAATAAAGGCTAATATTATCTAGTCTGCTGCAGGCCATTTAATGCGGCTGCAGCAGATTGGTTGGCCGTTGGATCTCAAGCAACGATATTATCCAGCCTGCTACAGGCCACTTAATGGGGTGGCAGCAGGTGGCTGTTAGATCTCAAGCAGCTTCAATGGCTAACCAGCCTACTACCGTCGCATTAAATGACCTGCAGCAAGATGCATAATGTTCGCCAGCAATAAACACTCTGCAATGCAGCACTGAATATTGTGTCGTGAAAGCTTAGCTAACAATTGAATATCAAGTTTTTTTTCAGCCGAAAAAAAAAAACGTACTATTGCTATTCATTGAATCAAATAGTACAAAGATAGTTCAAAACCTGTGGATCAAGGTTTTAATCACCATATTCTTGGCCAAAAGCCAGATAGTTCAAAACCCCATAGAGAATTTTTTATCACCATAATCAAGGCAAAAAACCATTACAATCTATTGTAATGTCCCCATTCAAATAAGTGCATAGTAAGACAATCCCATCAATCCTACTAGTTTCCTAGGTTGGATGGGCACATGTGGGATGGTAATAACGAAGCTAATAAATGATATTTAGACATTAGAGGGGTTCAAGAATTTAATAAATATGGTAAATAAATAAATTCAAGATAAATTCTAAGTGGCAAGTGGTTTTGGAGACATATGGAGGTGGTGGGACCCACACTAGCTTGATTTTTCATAATACATGGTATCTCTCTTTTGCAAATTCGAATTAATGGGAATGTGAAAACTCTTGTAAGTCATAACACATGTCATTGAGCATATTAGGTCGAATTGGGAAGGATTGGTAACCTCCATGGAAGATAAAGAGTCAAAGTAGAAGTTTGTGGACACTTGGGCTAGATTCCCTAGCCCCTATGACAACAATGATAGAGCATCTATGAAAACTATGACAAATTGCAGACCTGACCTCTGACATCTGACCACTATGACATGTCAGCACCAAAAATAGGCTCAAAGAAGGCGAATTTGGGAGTTGGAGAAGCCAAAGAGACTCAAAATCGAATTTGGGAGAAGATGGAAGGTTGGAACTAGGAGACAAGTGGCAAATGCGGAATATTTCCTAAATGGAAATCTATTGAATCTATTGAGAGGATTTCGACCCTTAGAAGGCTAATGTTGGTTATAAAATGTAGAAATGAAGAATGAGAATGGCTTTTGATGATTTGAGAAAAATTGCATTTGTGAAGAGAGAGCTAGTGGATGACTAGTTTCTTGCCTTAGCCAATTTCGAGGGTGAAAGATTCCCATCCAAGTTGGTGTTTGGAGAGGCCACTCAGGTCTTTCATGGTGCTTTCATGGAGTTTGTATTTGCAGGTAGTAGCTACAGGAAGTTTCATGGTTTGGTTTAGTGCAACACTTTCTCTCCACCGTTTCCAATTTTGAAGGCATATTCGTGCTCCTTGAGGGAGGGCGTTTTTGGTGAGCACTTGTGCTTCTTGAGAGAGATTATCATTATATATTTATGATTGTAATAGCTTCATATCCTCTGTTATTGATATTCAGAAAGTCTTAGGTCGAAATACCCACTGGTTGTATGCAAAACTTTTGATTAATGAGCAAACAATGTCCATTTCCCCAATGCATTGATGTATGACACTATAATGTTGATTATTTTGAATGGATGGATGATTCTCTTATATATTTGTGATAAATATACTGCCATGGATGTCTTCTACAAGTTTCATGTACTGTACTTGAGCATTTGAAGCATTTTTACTCAGTTTAGTTGTATTGGGAGGTGAAATAGTGCCATTTCCCCAAGGGTCGAATTGGGGGTTTTTGCTGTTGAATGTGAGAGAGTTAGAAAAGTAGTAAAAATCAATTAATGGTGCATATGAGACCTTAATCACATAATTAACACATTATATACCTCTGTTGATAAATTTGTGGGAGTTTGGAGGCATTTGGAAGGCCATTTGCAGTGTTACCCGGGGGGGATTTGATGCACAAATTACTAGTCAAAATTACATATATTGATCAGAATACAAATCAAGTTTGCAGCAGTATTTGGAGGGCCATAAAACATCCTGAACCTGATATTCAAGTCTAAATACCATTCATACACTCCTACAGAATATTTGGGAGCATTTGGGTTGATTTGGAGGTCAAAACAGTAAAACTAGTCAAAGGTCGAAATTGGGAAAAAAAGTGAAAATTGGGCATTTTAATAAAATTTGAAAAAGAGATATTACATCTATACCTAAAAGTCTTGCTTTCCCCCAAAATACTATCTGATCACTAGAAAGAAGAAATTTTGTTACAAAATTAATTATAGAAATAAACGTCTCCCAAATCCAGAATAGTGGAGTTCATCCAGTCTTCCCAAATCAGGTGTCCTTCAGTACCTTGGAGTGCTTGATTTGAAAGTTTATCTGCCATATCATTGTGCTCCCTATAAAGGTGTTCAAAAGATATGAACTCATGCTTATCAATCTCAGACCTTGTACGCAAGCGCCAGTGACTTAGAGCCAATACATTAAGCTTGTACTCTCTAGTTGCCCATTTAATAGTTACACGGGAGTCACCGAAAACCTTCAAATTCACTAAACCAAAGATGTTAGCAGTCTTCAATACACACCACAAAGCTAGCAGCTCTGCTTTCATGTTGGTTCCCAAACCACAATTAAGACGAATGGGGAAATAATGTTCCTCATTCAAATAAATCACACCACCTGCGTCACAGATGCCATGCTGAGCAACCCCATCAAAAAAGAGAACAGGTTGCTCAACTTTTAAAGTGAACTGACTGTTCCTTCCAGCACCATGCTTTTCAATCTCAAATTTATACTACTAAGCTAATTTTAAAGCAATAATCCCACATGCCTTGGTCTCCGGATATTTCCCTTGGAAAATAACACAGTTTCTAACATACCAAAGTCCCCATGAGACAAAAATGGGCAATAGAAAAAAACTCTTTGAACATCTATACCAGTTGAGTAGGCACTGTCCAAAATCACCTACCTCCCACACCTTGTAGACATTCAATTCTGCACAGCATAAATTCCAAACACTCTTTCCAAAGGAACAATTTACAAATAGATGACTAATAGTTTCTAAACTTCCCTTACACAATATGCATTAGTTTGGACCACACCAACCACGCTTCACCAGATTATCCCATGTTTTCAGAGTGCCTTGGAGTGCATGCCATAAAAAACATTTAATTTTTAATGAAAACTCCCATTTCCAAATCCTCTTGTACGACTAGTGCTGCGGGAAGATGTATCTATCTTGAAGAATTCTTGCATATGCTGTCTTTGCAGTAACTATCCCAGTTTTTTCATTTCCACTCCAAACCAATTTATCAACTTCCACAGACAATAGACAACCTACAGAGGAAAGAGCTTTCACATATTTGTCCCACTCAAAAGCATCAGTCCCAAGTAATCCCAAATCTTTTGAGCTAAGCCAGTAATTTTCAGCTCCATGATTTCTGATACTATTTAGAGTAGTCATCCCATAAATTATGTAACATCCCAAAATCACAAAATATTTTTTTTTTTTATATAGCCTATTTTATAAGATAAATGCTATCTGCGGAATGATAAATAATGAACTAATAGATGATAACTACTTCATAAAATTGTCGTATTTATTTTAAACATGAAAATGTTCTTGGTTGTAAGTAAGATGCGATAGAACAAGGTATATTTCATTATGTGTAAAGATCTGATAACAATACTGATGAATTTGTTTGCATACTTCTAAAGGGGCTCCTACCGGGTGCCCTTGGGTTTACTTAGCTTTGAAAGCTAAAGCATTGGATTCTTTCTTTTGCAGATCTGCAAGTAAGGTTATAGAGTAATTCCAGTTTTTACAAGACAAGTTGTAAGCTTCAGCTTGTCGTCTCTATGTTTAAGATAATTGTATAATCTGTTGTGTATGAAGATGTCGATGGTATGTAACTTCGGTTTAACTTCGTCAACTTGTATCATCTTTATGGTAATATTTGTATGTGTCGCTAGTAATATTATACACTACACTCATTGTATCTGTTGGTAGGATCAGTGGTATTACAACCTAGTTTAACAGTCTGAAAATGCGACCAGTTTGATCTTATGAATGATAGTGTTGTCATTAGAATTAAGTGAATCTCCTGGAAGTGACGGCTACAATGTAATAAGTCTCGAAATGTTATAGTAATGAAGTTCTGCTGTGCCAACTTGTGAACAAGGTGTTACTAGACAAAATCGCATATGTGACATAGGGTTGGTGTCAAACCCTAGCTTTCTATACAACGTGAGGGTTAGGTTTTTATTACACTAACCTTATGCAAAGTAACCTAGCTATTTAAAATGTAATGTGGCCTAGCTATAATCATAATGCATGTTTATTTAAATGCACAAGTTTAAATATTAAACTTTATGGTAGTGCCTATCATACTAAGGCATTATATTGATTTCCAATACATGCTTGATATATATAAAAGTATATCGATTTATTTGATTTGATAACATATAGAAACTATGTGAATAACATTGTTGAAATGTTATATGTAAACCTTGTGGCTCAAATGTGCAATGTATATATGTGCTATGTAAACTTAGAACAAAGTTAATGCTCTTAGCGTGAATGAAATGTCATGATAATGTTTAAGGTTGGGATTAAACATCGTTGTGTTATGGTATCGACATATCCATACTATGGTTTGTTAACTTATAACATGGTTGTAATATAGTTGTATGGCAGTGTTACTATCGCGAGTATTGAGCTATCACCATAACTCGGTTCTGATATGAATTAAATGTCATTGCAGTCAAGGCTCTGGCAGAATTCTCCGTGAGATCTCAGCATTAAATTCGACCCTGTGTGATGTTAGTGGTTGCTACGCTGGCACCTACGTGTTCTGGCTCCATGTGATAACAGTGGTAAGAATTGGTGATGCATCACTGAGCTGTAAGCTCAACCCTGGTGATATGGCATCCGACTATTCTAGGTATTAAATGAAGTCATTGATTTGGTTTGGTCATAATCTCTGCCTTGGTACCATCGTGGTTATGCTAGCTCAATCTCGATCGTTGATCTCATTGTCTCGATAGTTGAAATGTGTAAAACCCTAGTCAATCTTGCCATAGCGTTATTTTTGCCTTCATGCATTCATTTTGTGATTTTCGTTTGGGAGAAGAGGTCGACAGGCCACTTGTTTACAGGGCTCGACCCTGGGTGGTTATGGATGGCACTATGCCTCTGTTCTTTGTAATTTTATTGTGAAAATACTATATAAGTGCTTGAGTTTTGTTGAATGAGTAGCATTGAATCCCTGTGGCTTTTGTCCGGTGACAAAATAGGTTAGTGGTGAGGTTTGACTCCGAGCTTGGTTATGGTTCAGTTGCATGTCGACTTTGCTGCGTTGGATGAAGGATTTGGAATCCAGAAGCATTCCAATCGACTGTTGAATGCAAGGTAAGTCATCTCGTTTCTTAGTTATGTAATATGTTTCTTTGTTTTGTCAACATTCAATTGATATCGTTGCTGACTCCATGCAGTTCTTGTGGTAAGTACTGCCATTGTTCTGTATTCACAATGCTGGGTTGATGGAAATGGAGAGCACGCATATTAAATTGGTAAGCCATAGTGGCAAACCCTCATGGGTTCTCCTGGAAGATTCGTGGCAAACCCTCGTAGGTTCTCCTGGAAGATTCATGGCAAACGTTGTAACAACTGTTCTAGAAATCGTGGTTGAAAATCTGGGTTGTTTCTTGTTACGCCTGTGTTAGGTGGCTTCTTAGTTTTGCAGAGTCGATGTAATAGTTGATAAGTTGATGTATAGGTTTTTGGGTTTTTCAACTTGGCAACGTTCCTTCGTTTAAGTAGGGTTTCTGACTCTAATGAGTTGATAATATAAGAGATCTTTTTGCAAACTATGCGGCCGTGACTGTTTTGTGTTTGTAGTTTTGGGGCTTGGACTGTGATCGAAACCTGTAACTCATTAGTTTATGAAATGGAAATAGTTCATGTTTAAACAGCCTCTATGTTCAAATTTTAAAGAATTAGGAAAATGGTTATGTGACTAATTTTGAATCATACCCGTTGCTTTCGTTTCTATATGGATTGTAAACTCATGGAAATGTTAAACATTTGGGAAAAGAATCATATGCTAAGTGTATAAGGCAAAATGTTGCTACTGTTATTAAATCAATGGTTATAAAAAATGTGATGGCTTCAGCATAAAAGCCTCGTCGTTGATTTGTATGAAACATTTGTGCTTTTGATTTGAAAACTTATCAGAGGTTAGGGTTTGGCTATGCCTAGATGTTGATGTGCTCGTTGATATGTTTCGGCATCAACTAGTGTTGTGATGTTGTTGACTCTGCTCCTGCAGACATTGTAATGTCTTAAACTTATGAGATGATATTTGAAATAGATGTATTCGATCTACAGTAATGATTTTGATAAAATAGGTTCAGTTTGTCTATTGTTAATAAAATGATGAAATGACAGGGAGCTTGTTTAACCAGCTTGATTCTGTAGACAAAATTGCATTTGTGTGTTTTTAATTTATGGCTATATGAACATGTGAAATATGAAACCCTAGGTCTGTGATAAGAGACTTTTGTTGGCTTACTTGTTCTGTGTGTGCAATAATGGAAAATTATAAACCCTAACCTGAAACTTAGAAAAGATATATCAGTTATGTTATGATAAGATTAAACAATCATTACAAATTCTGTGTTTGACAATGATCTCAATAATAAATATAAAGAATAGTGATAATCTTTTTAAGACAATAAATTTCTATTTGATGAAGTAAAAATATGGAAATAAAAATAGTAATGTTAAGGAAATGCAAAATAATACTAATTGTTATCAGTAGTTAAATTAACTGAATATGCAAAAATGGTACTTTTATCATCTTGGCAATTTTGCCTATCTTATCAATCTATCTTAATCTGTTTCTGTACTGGAGTACGTTGCTATTCCTTTTTGCATGGGGAAAAATACAGAGACTATTTCATTCAATCAAATCAAATTTATACATAATTATTAATTCACACAGGCACTGAAATAAACTTATAAAATAAACAGTGAAAGTTAAATAAACAACAGAACTGTAAATATACAAAAATAGATAACAGAACTTAAAATAAAATAGATAAGACAATAGAACCTGTAACTAACGATAAGGCCGGCAAACACCCAAGGAGGCCTGTTCCTCCCAACCTGCTTCAGAAGAAGCAGCTCAACTGCTGACTTCTAGTGAACCCCCGAGCCTGATTACTGATCCAAAAAATGGGTGAAATCTGTGTAGAAGCAAGGCACTCAAAATACCTTCTCCACTCGGTATCAACCTCCTGAAATAAAATTCCTTCTCCACTCAGCATCAAACTCCTGAACTCAATAAGAGTTTAGCAGACTCACAACATGATGAACAACATAACATATCCCCTCATCAAATCTCTTGGGTGCAAACACAGCAAAACCCCAAGGTAAATTTCCTTGTCACGAAAAGTGATGAACCTCAGTTCAATATTTGATGGCTATTATCTAGACTGCCTAGGTCTTTTAGTGGTCAGTTTGGAATAAATGAGCCTCAAGCTCCAGTCCCATCTTTCAGGGCACTATGACCACATTTCAAGGGAGTTGTCCCATACCAACAACTAGTTAGTTGCATCATGATTCTTCCACTTGTCCATTTACTTCTACCCCAGATTCCATTCCACCTAGTGGATCAGTAACCACTCTTTCAACAGTCATCTTAGGTGTTTGTCTCCTATTTTATGTATTTAATAATAATATATTTTGCAAATTACAATCATCCTTGGACACCTGCCCAACATAAACTTTACAATAAAAGTTATCATAATGTTTCTTAACACAAAATGTTTTCTAGCAAATAGGATATGTTACAATTCTTAAATAATCTAGCAATCTCATAGGAAGTTGAAAGGTTTCCTCCATTCCCAAAATTATGTATGTTCCAATCCTGATATCTTCTCCTGTACCCACCTTCCACTTCAGGTCACCTACAATCCATCCAAAGGATTTTAATAAATCTCGCCACATAGGGGAAACACCCCCTCCATAATTCACCAGTTTCCTTAACCAAGATTTCACATCCATCTTTAGATACTTAACATATAGAACCCGGGACCAGAGAGACCTGCTAAACAATCCATGCCACAGACTTTTAGTTCTTAGTGCCAAACTGAAAGTGCTAAGATCTTTTATCCCCCATCGCCCATATTTTTCAGGCCTTGAAAGTGCCTCCCACCCTATCATTACCAGATTGGCACGTCTAGCACTACCAGTCCATAGAAAGTTGAAAAATAACCTTCTTAATACATTGATAATGAAAGCTAGAACCTCAAGCAAGGACATCCAATAGACCGGAACCCCCATTAATACAACCTTTACTAGAATAAGTTTCCCTCCAATAGATAGGAGCCTATAATCCCAATGAGAAATTCAGGCCTCGACCTTCCGAATGAGCCACCACCAATATTTAATTTGGTAATTATTTGGTTTTAAAAACACCCCAGATATTTAAGACCATCATCTAAAGGACAACATTTATAAGGAAATATATTTATAATTTCGCTCCTTTTGTCTAGATCCACATTAAAATAATGGAAACTAGATTTTGAAGTACTTACCTTCATTCCTGAGAGATTGCAGAAAGATTTAATAATGTTCCTAAATACTGTCCATTCTGCACCTGATGCTAAGCCCGCCAACAACACATCATCAACAAAAATTAAATGTGATAAAACACATTCAGTGCCCAACTCAATTCCTTTGACCAATCCTTCATTATTGGCAAATTTCACCATCCTGCTGAGACGATCAATAACTAAAAGAAACAACAATGGAGATAAGGGGAAGCCTTGACGGAGTCCCCTAATACACAGGAAAAAAGCTGAGGGGGATCCATTAACCAATATAGCAATAGTCAATGTTGAGACACGGGCCATGATCCAACTGATCACTAGTGGAGGAATCCCAATCTGAATCAAAATGAGTCTTAAAAATGTCCAATTGACCCGATCATAGGCCTTTTCTAGATCCATTTTAAGCAACATAGCTTTATGTTTCTGAGATTTGATGGTGTGTAAAAGTTCCTGAGTTACCCCATTGGCGTCATGAATTTGGCGATTATACAAGAAGCTGAATTGTTCTTCAGTAATATGCAAAGACAGAGCAGACTTGATCCTTTAAGCAATGATCTTTGAGATTAACTTGTATGCTAAATTGCAAAGTGCAATAGGTCTGAAATCTTCAAAAGTTGCAAGTTTATTACTTTTGGGAATCAATGTTACAAAGGTAGAATTCAGAGCTCCAGAAGAAAACCCATATAGCCAAGTATATTCTACCATACTCAGTATATCCATTCCCATGATATCGAAAAATGGGTATATATCTCCACTGGCCAACCGTCCGGACCAGGACTTTTTTCCCTTGCAAATAATTTCAAAGTATTCTCAACCTCCACAAGTATAACTTCTTTCCCCAATTCTGCAGCCTCCTGATCATCAAAGAATCTAGGGAAGAGTCCTGCTACTCTAATCTGGTCCAAAAGCTCATTATTACCCTCATCCTTATAAATTTTGCCAAAGAAGTTAACTGCTTCACTCTTCAATGTGTCACCACCAGAGATTTTATTCCCTACCACATCTTCTAGTTCCCAAATAGTATTCATATTTCGGTGAGCAGAAGAAAAGGAATGCAAAATTTTTAAATTTCAGTCATCATGTTGAATCCACAAAGCCCTGCTCTTCAATCTCCATTCCATTTCCTCCTATAGAAGGACCTCCTCCTTTTTCTTCTCAAACTTCTTCACTACCTCGAAACCATCCTCATTTAGCCCCCCCAAAAAAATTTCCAAGTGATCTTTTGAGTTTCCGATTCCAAATGAGCCAATTCTTCTTTATCATCTACTTTTCGGTCCTTTATCTAACCTACGACCACTCTCTTAAGCATTCTCATTTTGTTGCAAAACATATCCAAAGGGTTATTACCCTCAGCATTCATAGACTTCCAGAAATATTTAACCATTTTACAGAACTCCTCCTATAACAACCAGGAACTATTAAACTTAAAAGGAACATGAAGCTTCGACCCATAATCTTCTAGTTGGAAGACAATTGGCCAATGATCAGAAAATTTAACTTCATGCACCCAAGATCTGTACTTCTGAACTTGACTCAATAAAGTAACCTTTACCAGAAATCTATCTAGTCTTTTATGAACTCCTTCATTAACACTTCTGCCATTTGTCCAGGAGGGGAGCATCTTAACTGGTAAAACATCAAGCATATCCTTATTCACCAGCAACGTTGAAAAGAAATCTGCCATTGGATCCAGTCTAGCTCTTGATCCCCATACTTCAAAAGGTGACTTGGTAAAGTTTAAGTCACCTGCAAAAATTAGGTTCTCTGATCTTAAAATCCCTGAGCAATTCAGAGTATCCCAAAACTTTTGTCTATCTGAATAAGGAGCATAACAGTTGAATACAGTCAGCTTTAAATTTAAACCCACACAAAAACCTTTCATTAAAATCCCCCAATCAGTTCTAAATACTTTGAAGGAGAACAACATAGGGTTCCAAGCAATAGCCATCCCTCTAGATAACCCAGAAGAACTCGTGGCCATAACCTCCCAACTTGGCAAAATACCCCCAATCTTAGAAACAACATCACTACTGGAACACATGGTCTCTTGAAGTAAAACAATGCCTAGGCTAGTAGTAAGGAAGAGGTTGGTTAAGGCCCTAGCCCGAGTAGCCTTACCCAACCCATGCACATTCAGAGAGAGGAATGACATTATGAGCCATCCACGTCGGGCGTCTTTGCTCTAAGGCCCAAATAAGAAATACCGTCTACTTTTAACCTTTCGGCTACAGACAAACCCTCACCTACTGAAATATCAGAATCTGGAGCAACCTTCTTCTTCCTTCCCTTACGAATTGTGACATTTTGAAGTTTTAATGAATTGATAGGCAGAACGACCGAGTCCAGGGATGGATTCTTGGAAAATATAGGAAGAGGCGAGAAAATGTTGTCTTCCTTAGACCCATTAACACTAGTACTCAAATACTCTTTGCCTTCAGCCTCTAACGCACCCGGAGTAGTATCTATCTCCTGAGATGACTCCACAGGTGTATGTATGGAAATAGGGTTTGAAACTAGGTAAGAAGCAACAGGTAATCCGTAACCGGAGCAACACAAGGTAGTGGGTCAGAATTCATCACAGGAGAAACAACAACCAAACCCTCCTTCTCAAGTTCACAATCCAGGCTTCTAACCACCGACAGGGGTTCTAAAGCCTTATCTAAGAGAGACGGCTGGTCCTTGGGTTTATTAGAAATACCATGTCTCAACTGAACTTCACCCCTAGAAATCTTCCTATCTAAATCCATCTCCCAATCAAAAATATAGTCCAAATCAGCTTTTGATAGATCAGAATAAGCAGATTCAAGAGGGATTTTTGGCTTACCTTTTGCAGAAGAATCCGAAGCATCAATGCCAAGAGCAGGTGTTTTGACTCTTCCTTCACATGTCCAAAAGGCCCCGTTCGGCTCAAAAGAGAAGGGCATTTATCCTGAATATGTCCAATATCACGGCAATAAAAACACCAGAAAGGGATTCTATAAAAATCCAACCGTTGTTGCCAAATTCTGTCCCCCCAAACAATTTCAATAACTGCAGGGAGCCCCAGGCTCAAATCTAACTCCACCATCACCTTTACATATCTCCTGTCAATGTCGAAGAGGGTATTTTTATCAACTCGAATGAACTTTCTCACTGTATTTGTTTGACCCACAATGATATCTGCTGTTCATAACTCAATGGGAAGTCTAGGAATTAGCATCCAAAGGTGCCGAATGCCTTGCCGTTCACGAATAGGGTTGAATGACACATGCCATCACTTAAGGATCAAAGACCCTTCTTTAAATAACCAGGTTCCAGCCAATATCCGAGCCATAGACTCCTGATTTGGGAAAGTAAATAAAATCCAACGGTTAACCAAGAGATTTATCCGAGGAGTATTTCCTATGACAGGAAACCATAACTTATTGACCCATTCCACTATCTCTACTTTCGATCCAGAGGAAAATTCAAGCCTACCCACCAGTGCTCACCTAGCTAACATCTTTACCCTATCTAAATTAGAGCCAGCCGAAATCACGAACCTGTCAACCTTCTCCCTGGCTTTGAGGGTTTTAGCCCACCGCCTGTGCTTGGCTCTAGCACCAACTAGATTAGGGTTTTTCACAGGTCCACCATCAAAAGAGCAATGGCCTGCCAAAAAATCCCGATCAGAAACCCCTGGGGTATGTGAAATCGTCATATCACGTGTACTAACAGGAGCGAGTGAGGTAGAATCATCGTATCCAGAAGCAGAAGAAGCAAAGCAAATCCGCAGTCCTCGGAATTCAGGATCCAAATATGCGGGCACAATATCAGGAAGGCCTAGTAATCCAGCTGTATACTGTTGGAAAAATTAAACATGAACATAATCCAAAGGACAATAAACTTTACTGCCAAAGGATAATAACAGTACAAGAATTGTGTTTATTTTACAGAAAAATGCACCAGATCAATAAAAGACGCCTACTATCAATTCCTAAATCGGGCTATGCAATATATTGTCACTAGAAACTGCATGTAAGGGCGCAGAAGTAAGTACAAACAATATCTGCCGCTAATTTTCCATTCGTAAATCGACCAGTCGGTTTTCTGCGCACGAAATCTCTCCCATATGGAGGAAAGTTGGCCTTCACAATAGTTGCAAGGCCATTGTTATTACCAGGATCTATAGTAGAATCTCCAAATGTGTACGACGCTGTTACCAATGGCTTCGTAGCCTTAGTCTTTGCGTACGTTAACTTGGGTTCACACAATGCGAGAAAAATAATAATACATGTTACAATACAAACATTAAGACGCCCCGCCATAGCTAATACTTCGTCTCAATTGCTGCAGATGTTCAAATAGTCGACTACAGGAGCACGCCCATTTTAAAATAATAGCCTGATGGGAATTGTTTAAATAAGGTTGTTGGAGGCGTTTCACTCAGATTAATAGAATTTTCAGTGTGTTCAATAGTATCTGAAATCTCAATTTGCATTGTTCAAACTGTCACTAACAATGTAAATGGATTCCCAAATGTACACATTTACATTCTCATTTTTTTAAGATCGGTGGTGGAGTGAAAACATGAATGTACGGTGCAGTGCACACACATTTAAATCCTCACCTATCCTTTATACACATTCATATCCCGCATACTCTTAGGTTAAGTAGTCCCGAGGACTCAATCCTGTGTGAAAAGTGCCAATATCCTCACCTATCATTTCTAGAGATTTATATTTCAATCTTTTCAAGGTAGGTAAGGTAAGTAGTGAGAATTCAGTAGGGGATTGTAAATTTTTATCTTCACCATATCTTAATTTGAAGATTTATATTTCAATCTTTTTAAGGTGGTTTTGCAGGGTAGGTAGTGAGAATTCAATAGAGTATGGTAATTTTTAATCTTCATCATATCTTAATTTGAAGGACAATCAATAACCACTCCTTAATAGAGCATTTAATATTACTGCTACAGAGTTCTGAACGATTAAAATACTCTACTGCAAAGTGGTTAAGATAAAGATTTGAATCATAAATATTCATTAATATAAACGTACATTAGATTGAAAATTTGTACCCAACGGACTCTTCCACCAAATTGATTAATTGAGATTAAATGAAACTGTCGATATGTATTGGGGATCTGCAGCATTCGTATTCTTACAACAAGAGAGTAGGTAGTTATAGATACATGTGTACTTCATGCACCATCACCCCTTCCCCCTCATGATTGCAGTTTACTAATATTGACATTGTAAATTTGTATCATCAATATTTTTCAACCAAATTGAGGTAGGATTAAATGAATATGGATATCATGACCAAATCAAAATTTACCAATAAAATTTAGGTGAGATTAATTAAATATCAATATGATAAAAAAAATTATCTCTAAAGATTTATCTGAGTTCAATAAATAATGATGATGAGTTTTATGAGACCAAACCAAATTTAGTCTACTAGACTTTTAAAAGGGAAAACAATAAAATTATTTAGATTGCTTTAAAATTTTATTCGTATGCTAAAAATGTTTAAAGAAAAACATACTGCATTTACCATAGTTTTGAAATTTTATTTTTATTCTAAAAATGTTTTAAAATCCTTAAAGAAAAACATATCTAACTTACCAAAACTAGTTTTGAGGAGTTGAAAGGTTAGAAAAGTTTTTATTGTAACAAAGATTTTGGAATTAAGATCTAATGTGCTAGTATGCAAAGCATTTTTCAAACTAAAGTGTTTTAGAAATTATTCACACCACATTTACTCTTTAAATTAGATATAACAATATTTTTAATGTTTTTTCAAAATTATTTTAAAAATTAAATTTAAGTTATGTAATCTTATAATAATAAAAAAAAAATTAACAATTCAAATTCACCAATTCAATATTTATATGGATTTCTCTTTAATTGTTTTTATTAGAAAAATTTTGAATTGCAATTTAAATTATCTATACTTGAAAATCAATAAAAATAAATTAAAATATATTACAAATTAATTTATTACTATGTTTAAAATAATTATAATGTTATAATTTAAAAAATATATTTATTTATCATTGTAATATATTTACATCCAAATCTAAAATTCAAACCAGTTTGAACTAAATTCAATCCATATTTAACTAACATTTTGAATAGATAATTAATCTTTAATCAAATTCCATTCATTCAAGATAGACCATATGACACATGGGTAGAAATATTTAATCCAATTTCATCCTTAATCAAAGTCCATCCATTTAAGATAACATTTTGAATAGATAATTCATCTTTAGTCAAATTTCATCCATTTAAGATATACTATATGACACATGGGTTGAAATATTTAATCCAATTCCATCCTTCATCAAAGTCCATTCATTTAAGATACCATATAGCGCATGGGTAGAAATATTTAATCCAATCCTTAAATGATAGACCATAGAGTACATACATGGGTTGAAGCATGTCTTTATCTATCTAAAGCTTTCAGTATCTTTGAGCTTAAGTTTGAAAATGGCATTTGACTGAAAAATCCTTTCGTCCATGTGCATAATTAACTCCCCAAAAGACACTATTAAATAACATGTACTTTCAAGTTTTGTGCAACTTCTTCTAGCTTCCTATTGTAAGTAGGTGGTAAGGGAAGGTAATAGAAAGGGTTTTTTATTACTAATGGATAAATTAAATTTTTTTATTAAGTATCAAAATGGATTATATTTTTAAAGCTTAAATTTTTTTAGAGTTTAAAATTCTGAAAAGGTTTCAAATGTATTTCTAGGGATTTTATCTCTTTCTACACTTGGCAGATCTATAGTTAAGATGGATTTAGAAAGAGCCCCTTCAAAATTTTATCTTCCTCATTTACCTGCACCTACTAGGTTTTTAGCATTTTCATATTAATCATATAAGAAAGGAAATTGATATTGAAAACCATTCAATCATTTAGCTCTGGATATACTATCTCTCTTGCTTTGCAATATTAATATATTCTTTCTTTGTCAATTATGTTCATCATAATTATATTTAATTCTATTCCATACTTCTGGTATATATATTTGTGTGTGTTTAAAATTGGAGATAAAAATAATATATCTAATTATAGGACCATTATGATTAGTCATGTTTTAACCAAGTTATGGCTAGAAAGTCACGAAAAAGGAGCTAAATGCCATGCAAGATTTAGAAGTTATTGAATTCAATTGTGAACCACTTTGTTATGCTTAGGAACATGTTGAGAAGTGTCGTAATAATAAAACCAATATTTTTTGCTTCTTTGTTGACTTTAGAAAAAATTTTGACATATTGTTGAAAACTAACCTTTGAATCATATTAGAAGAGATAAAATTCACTTTGAAGATGAGAGATATTGGGATAAGGTTGTATGAGAAGGTTAAATTTGAAAGTTTAGGAACTCTGAGGAATGGTTAGAACAAATTAATTGTAATATAAGAGTCAAGTACGGTTGTTCCATGTCCCCGACCATTTTTTTTGTATACATTGACAAGTTTGAGGGTTGTTTACAAGATGCAAGTTGTGTTGGAATGACATTGCTTGGTATAGTCATCATCCTTCTTCTTTACGCTAATTATATTTTTATTGTGGAAAGGAGTCTCTATGATCTCAACAAGAAACTCAAACTTCTCAAGGATTTTTCTCTAGTATGGGCATGACTGTTAGCACTGAAAAAAGAAGATTACGATAATCAAATCCCAAAATATCACTTATGCTAATTTCATGTATGAAAACAACAGCTTGACAGATGAGACTTCATCAAAATATCATAAAATCTATCTTCATAAGATGCTTAATTGGAACTATAGCATAGAGAAAATGATTAATGGATGGTTGAAATCTTATTATGGACTTGAAAAAAGTTGCAACTCAACAAACCTTTGGATTTCGGAAAAGAATAAAATCCTCTTTGAGAGTCTCATCAGTATTATTATCTTATATGGATGTGATGTTTTGGGTTGCAGCATCTCTAGAGAGTTGTGGATAAAGACAGAGAAAATACAACAGTGCTTTATAAAGTATAATATCAAAATTATAGGCAGTGCTCCCCATCCTATCCTCCTCATAGAAACAATTGCATGCCTCATTGAGAGCATGGCTATGACTAGGTTCATAATGTACATTAACACGAATAACATCATGGGAGACAAGAGGCTTCCTAAAATTTCTTCATACTCTAGTCAAAACAACTAAGAGCATAAGTGAGGTTGGCCTAAAGATGCCATGTCTTGGCTAAATCATTGGGGATAATATTAAAAATATCATTACATCTAAATTTAAGGAAATTTTGTGGTGTGATAAAGAATTCATGGATAAGAGAAAATTAATATATTATAAGCATTTGATCAATCGTAATCTAGGATATCAAATGTATCTCCATGTTTTAACTAGAAGAAACAAGAAAATAAACATTGCTAAAATAAGAATAAACTCTCATAAGTTACATAGTGAAATAGGGTGGTCGACAATTCCTAAAACATCTTGGAATGAAATGATTTTTAATATTTGTGATACTAAGAGGGTTGAAGATGAAAATTACTTTCTCATAAAGTGTCTTGTCTAACCTCATGTTGGAGTGCAATTTAAAAATATTTTCTAGAGTACTCACATTCCTAACCTTTTCACTCATCAGAAATATGGTGATCTAGTAATGTTTCGCTTATATCCTTTCAAGCATATAAATAAAATTCTAATTAAAACCAAGTGATTCCTCACTTTTTCTAAGGCTCAATAAACCAAAGTCAACTTTATAAGAAATGATATGATTCAAATTGACGATGTCAACCATAACGGTAAATAGTTTGAAGGGAAACAAAAAAACTACTTTTTTCTATCATATGTTCAACTTAGCTCCTTGTAAGTTTACTCAAATTTCAAATGTGAGAAATCCCATGAATACTTGGAATACTTTTGATTGACACTTGGTAGGAAAAAATGTGAAATAGTTTTAAAAAACATATTTCCTTTTTTAATGTATTTCAAGTTTTTTTTCAATATATGTTGGATGTAAAATTTAATTCTCCATACAATTAGTTCTCAAATTGTTTTGAGTAAACTTAAAAAAATTGAAAATATATATATATATATATATATATATATTTTCTAAAGCTAATAACTATTTTTTTATTACTTTAAATTTTTTTTAGAAAATCCATTTTAAATTTAAATATTAATTCAATATAACATATAATGAATATTCTTGTAGAAACTGATATATATATAATCCACTTAGTTGATATGACCTATAAAAGAATCATCAATTTGGAAACTATGTAAACACCAATTAGCATCATATAGTGTGCCTCACATGGGTCCTCCGTTCTCGAAAGATAGACTCAACTTGTGGGAAGGAAATATTCATGGAAAAAGGTTCCAGACA
Source organism: Larix kaempferi (assembly GCA_027924585.1). Lineage (NCBI taxonomy): Eukaryota > Viridiplantae > Streptophyta > Pinopsida > Pinales > Pinaceae > Larix > Larix kaempferi. Next base: position 39,029,186 of record BSBM01000904.1, on the reverse strand, counting down.
CATTTCCCATACATTGATTAATGAGTTAAAGACATGGATGAAATAAATAATGTTGTACCTTAAGAGACATTGTTGACTAGAAGGAAAAAATTAATGGCAAATGGATGGGTGGAGAATAAAAAGTTCTTGAATATCTCAATTAACAATGGTTTAATATGGTTTATCTCATTAAATTTTCAATTAGCTTACCAGGAGAAAACACAGTTTCAGGAGCAACCAGAATCATATTTATGGAAATAGTGACTCATAAGAAAAAGAGTTGAGAAATTGGAACAAAGAGAAAATCTACAAAAGAGATGGATTATTCATAATCTCTACCATACACTATACACTAGTCTCACATATATGGAAGAAGCCACAATCAGTTAGAAAAATCCAAGTTATCCAAGGTACGAAATTAGTTAGAAAAATCCAAGTTGTCCAAGTTAGAAGGTATTATAAACCACTTATACTATGAAACGAGAACTATATACTAAGAACGAGAACTCTAGCCATACAAACTCATATTTTTGCATAAAAAACACCAAAAACAACCCCCAAATCAAAAAGTGTTGATGCCAGTATCATGTTTTCATAAAAAACACCAAAAACAACCCCCAAATCGAAAAGTGTTGATACTAGTATCAACGTTTTTTTTCTCTGGGTTAAAAATATAGCCATGGCTTAAAAATCTCATACTGTTGTTTACGAAAGCCTTAAAATCAACCCCTAAATTGAAATTTTTTGTTTTCAACAAATAAATTCCTAACCCTAACCCCCAACAAACTATTACAAAAGTTAAAAAAAAATTATAATGCGCCCCTCCTACCTTAAATGGTCAGGGTTGTCTCATTTGCCCCATATTAATAATTTTTTTAAAAATTTACATTTAAAAAAAAAATAAAAACCTAAACTTAAAAAATGAAATATAAAACCTAAACTTTACAAAAAAAAATAACAAAAAACAATCTAGACTTTACAAAAAAAAACAAATTAAAAATTAAAAAAAAAAAACTTTACAAAAAATAAATTAAAAAGCAAATTAAAAATTAAAAAAAAACAAGTTACAAAAATAAATTAAAAATTAAAAAAAAAAACTTTACAAAAAACAAATTAAAAATTAAAAAAAACCACTTTACAAAAAAAATTAAAAATTAAAATAAAAAAACAAACTTAAAAAAAAAAAAATCAAAATGGACCAAGGGGCCGCCCGTGGGGCGGCCCTTTGGGCGCCCGCGGGGCGGAGCTCAGCCCGATGGGCGCCCAAAGGGCCGCCCGTGGGGCGGCCCTTTGGGCGCCCATCGAGCTGAGCTCCGCCCCGCGGGCGGCCCTTTGGGCGCGCATCGAGCTGCCGCCCGTGGGGAGGCCCTTTGGGCGCCCATCGGGCTGAGCTCCGCCCCGCGGGCGGCCCTTTGGGCTCCCAAAGGGCCGCCCGTGGGGCGGAGCTCAGCCCGATGGGCGCCCAAAGGGCCGCCCGTGGGGCGGCCCTTTGGGCGCACATCGAGCTGAGCTCCGCCCCCTTGGGCGCCCAAAGGGCCGCCCCACGGGCGGCCCTTTGGGCGCCCAAGGGGGCGGATGCTCCCCGCCCATTTTGATTTTTTTTTTTTTTAAGTTTTGTTTTTCATTTTAATTTTTAATTTTTTTTTTAAAGTGTTTTTTTTAATTTTTAATTTGTTTTTTAATTTATTTTTTGTAAAGGTTTTTTTTTAATCTTTAATGTTTTTTTTATAACGTGTTTGGGCGCCTAAAGGGCCGCCCCATGGGGGCAGCTCGATGCCCGGCATCGAGCTGCCCCCGTGGGGCGGCCCTTTGGGCGCCCAAGGGAGCGGAGCCAGCATCCGCCCACCTCTTTGGGTGCGATCTTTGTTTTTTTTGTTTGTATTTTTATTTTTATTTTTAATTTTTGTTTTGTTTAATTTTTAATTTTTTTTAAAAGTTTGGTTTTGTTTAATTTTTATTTTGATTTTTTTTTTTTTTTGTAAAGTTTAGTTTTCTTTTTAATTTTTAATTTTTTTTGTAAAGTTTTTTTTTAAATTTTAAATTTGTTTTTAAATTTTTTTTTTTGTAAAGTCTTCTTTTTTAATTTGTAAAGTCGAGTTTGTTTTTTGTTTTTTTTTTTTGGTAAACTTTAGGTTTTATTTTTTATTTTTTAAGTTTAGGTTTTTATTTTTATTTTTTAATTTTTTTAAGTTGGGTTTTAAATTGTTTTTAATTAAAACGATGTGTGAGGGGTAATGGGGTAGTGGGTAGGGCATTAGGGAATGTAATTTTGGGGGGGCTAAGGTAGGGGGTAATGTAGGGGGCTAAGGCATTAGGAAATGTACTTTGTTTTTTTAAATGTTTATTAATGGTTGGTTGAGGGGTTAGGGTAGGATATGTAATTTTTTTTTTAAATGTAATTTTTTTAAAAAATTACTAATAGTTTGTTAGGAGGTTAGGGTAGAAGGGACGCATTATAATTATTTTTTAAACTTTTGTAATAGTTTGTGGGGGGGTAGGGATAGGGTTAGGGTAGAAGGGGGCAATGTAATTTTTTTAAATATTTTCTTTTTAAATTTTAATAATAATTGGTTAGGTGGTTAAATATTATGAAAAATAATGTGAAAGAGTATCATTTTTATACAAAATGACTAAAAATCTATTAAAAATGGGTTTAAATGTCCTTTTTTTTCTCGATTTGTTTACTATTTTTCCATAAAAATATATTATTTATGATTAAATTTTAAAGATAAATTTCGAAAATGTATGTGTTTTTCATTATAGCTAGCTTCTAAATGTATGTTTTTTGTTAAATTTCTAAAAAACACACTTGAAAATAGAAATTAAAAATACTTTACAATAAAGATGTGTCAAAGGCCCAAAAAAATGCCTCAAAATGAAAATGTGTGATACTGGCATCAACCCTTTTTGAAACGGAGGTAAAAATAGCTACTAAAATTAGGAGAGAGAAAAACGAGAACTGTGTCGAGTTCTCGTTTCATAGTATAAGTGGTTTATAGTGATCCATCATGGGAAGACTTTTAAAAAATACATTATCTAAATAATTATATATAAATATATATTATTAACAAGCCATGCAATATAAATATGTTTGTCATTTTGGAAATATTACAAATAGTTATTGATTTTAACATTGATGTGAAGAAGATAATTTTTTTTTTTTTTTTTTTTTAACAATTTAAGACATGTTTATATAAATATTCTTCTCGTTTTGTATCAGCATGCTGGATGGTTTACTTTTCGTTTTATTTTAATATAAAAAATCCATGTTAAAAAGATGACAAAGGAATGGAGACTATAGGTACATATCTTGGATATTATTATTTAACAATGATGTATAATGATATTAATAGTGTGATTTTATATGAATTATGTTCAATTATGCTAACATGAAAATTATGAATGAAATGAAAAATATTAATGGCCTCAATGACATCGATAGGTAGATTAATGATGTTTATAATATGGTAATATGATCTTTTATAATACGATAATATTATAGTATCGATAGTGTACCAATAAATATGAAGAATGGTTGTTACATGAGTGGTGTTGTTCAATGGAATTAAGTATGTGCATGATGAATTCACAAAACTAGAGTTGATCAAATTAATAGTGATTTATGGAACTTAGTGATGCTGGTTATGCTAAGTTGATAATCTTTATGGTGATGATTCTTTATTGATCTCTAAATGAATATGACTTTAATAAGATATTATTATTAATATTCGTAATTGTGTCGATTAATCATCGATTTCACATGATAATAATCGTCTTCATTGGTGAAGATTCAACATAATCAATTAAATTCATTTGGCGTTTGATAACGTTTATCATATTAATAAACCTTGTAATGTAAACTATTGATATGATGGCATCAATAATGCTGACCTTCGAGTAATAAATTCTGGTTATATCGGTGAAACGATGAAGAAACTTCTAACAACTTCATAACCTTTATTCAATGATAACTCAAAAATAATAATGGTGATTGAATTCTTGGATTAATGATAAGGTGACAAAATTAATGAATGGGATGATAGTGTGATGTTTTGAAATGTTGGTTCTATGAAAGTTGTGGACATTGAGGATTATTTATTGACAAAAATAATGGTGATTGAATTCTTGGATTAATGATAAGGTGACAAAATTAATGAATGGGATGATAGTGTGATGTTTTGAAATGTTGGTTCTATGAAAGTTGTGGACATTGAGGATTCATGACATCTTGTAACGGATTTGAACATAATACTTGTTGGGTAGTTTGATTTTTTTTTTTCTGAAGGGAAAATATATCCAAATTTTTGGAAGGGGCATTTGTATGGAGTTGCCTCGTAGTTTGGTGTGTGGGTTTCGTTGGCCTTATGTCCCACGTACCTGTCCTCGCTGTCACAGTCCCTTCCGTGGACCCAATTCAATGAAGGGAACCTCATGCCAATCTGGGGCTTTTACATAAACTCAGCCCATTAAATTCACAACAATTAAAATCAAATGTGTGCAGATGAAATTTAGAACAAACATGCACAGCGGAATACATCATCCACACACATAACATGCTCCCATTCAATTTAACACAATCAACAAATTAATAAATTTGCAGAAGTAATTACATATAAAAAAATACTCATCTTAATGTAATGTTGTCCCAAACAACTAGCTATGTTGCTACGACGTTCCACCCATCCATAGGCCAGTGGTGTTCATCAATCTCTCAACACAACTACCACCCCCGAGCTCGGCATGATTCTTACAAGGAAAAGGGGACATTCAAGCTCATGCACATCCAAAGCAAGAGATACCCATCTCAACCCCAACATACTCTTAGACACATCAACTTAGAAACTGGGCATGGATACACATTTCCAGCAATGGGGTTTTACAAACAAGATGGCCATGGGCTTTCCCAAATCGTGGGCATACCCAAAAATGGACTGTGAACAAGGGCCATTCGACCACATGGAGAAAAATGACTTATCCCACAGGTTATGGGCATTCCAATGGCCAAAACAACCTCCAGGAAACCCCCAAATTGATCTGTTCTCTTCACCATCGGTAAACCAAACAAAAACGCCCTCCTCCCAACTGAAAACAAGGGAAAAATAGGAAAACATGGAGGAAAAATGCCCAGGTAGTTTCAAAAAAGTGAGGGAGGAAAAACTGCTTGATGGGTTATGGATTGGGAGGCAAATTCATGGCTCTTTTCTTGCCAAGGAAGCCAAACACATTTTTCCATGCAGGGTGGTTGCCCATACTCGAATTTTGGACAGCCATACCTCTCATTCCCCAAGGCATTAACTACCTCAACCAACTTTGGGAGAAATGAATGATTGGGTACAAAAGTCAACATGGGTAGTTGAGGGTTTGATGGGTTCTCTCATTGACACTTGGCTTGACTTGATTGGCTCAAGGTTTTGAGTGTTTTCCCTCCCAATTCCTTGTAAAATCATGCCCCCATCTCTTGTTGCATTGCATAGCTAGTTGTGGGTATTTTATTAAAATGCATATTTACAATTCCAATGTGCATGGCTAGCACGTAAACCATATGCATCAATAAATCCGTGGTGGGGCCTTGGCCTTGAGCTCAGCTCCTCACCACGATTTTATAACAATATTACATCATTTTCATTTTAATGCAATGGAGTCAAACTCGGGATATCACAATCCCTTTCCCCTTGGAATAACATTGTCCTCGGTGTTCCAACACTTAGGAATAATACCCACTTTACACATGCCTCAGAATTCACAAATGGTGGCAGGTTTGTCCTGCATTCATCTCTTGAATTTGAACTCTCAGGATTAAGTCCTTTTGTTTCATCAAGATGCTCCTACTGGCTTTGATCTTCCAGCTCTGCAGGCAAGCATCACTCCACAGCCATCCCTTCCTTTTATTCACCTTCCAGCTGATCTACAAGTCTGGAATTTTCATGGCTGTCATCTTTCTTGTTGTCCTGGCAACTACTTGAGGAATATTTTCAGCCAAAACAAATGGCTTTCACCATCTCACCTATGAGATTCATCATGGCAATTCCTGTCAGGACAAGCATAACACAATATTAAAATTAGTCAATTAATTGCTCAATTGACATGGAACGTCTATGCTTTACCCATGAGACTTCCACACATTTCATGCTTTCCCAACATACACATGAACTCGTTCATGTTCATCCTTTCACAGGGAAATAACTATTTCAGCATTCACAATTCATTTCAAGCAATAAACACAATCAACTTCCAGTCACAACATGCATTCAACAATCCTTTGTTTCTGAAATGCATCAATCAAAAATGAAAGAGAAGAGTAAGAGTTTCCCCCTCTTAGTCTTGTTCCAATCTGGAGCCACATCATCACTGTGGTTTCATGCTCCTAGCCTCTTTCACTTCAATGTGAATGCTTGAATTGCCCTTTCTTGGCTATGACACTTAGTGTCTAAGGTCTGTCTAAGGATTTTCAACGTAGGAGCCCTTCCCATTGTTTCCTACAAGACCTTTGGCTACTAGAACTCACACATGTCCACTAGCACCATCTTTCATTACTGCTCATACTAAGCTCTTTAGGACAGTCACATGTCCACATGCATCCTTCAGATGCTTTCATAGTCCTTGCTTCCAGCAATATCTACACTCAAACTTGAGTCAATTCATATGTTTAGTTTATTTCCATAGGGTTTGTCTCCAAACAAGAGTTTAAGAAATCATAAACAAATCATATACACACGTATTTCATAAGCAAGAAGTTGCAATGTAACCAAATACTTATCTACATTGGATGTCTTCACTTTATTCCACAGGCTCCTTCTTCGCTTTATAAGCCTTGGATTGCCTATGGATGCAATAATGAATGTTGGGCCAGCACGCAGGCTACTCCACACCCATTCGAATTGGCAATGCCTAGCTAGTATGCCGACCGGGTTTCATCAATCATCTCATTTAGCAATATGCTATGACAATGCTCTGACTGGTTTTATTAATTAATTAAAGAATGTTTGGCCAACACGCCGACTGCTCCACAACATCAAGTGGTTAATGCCCCTACCAACTATTCTTTGAATTTATCGAGCATCAATTACTCTCTGGATTTACCAAGAATTTATAGTGCACAACGATTTACTCTCTAGTTTTACCAAGAATTTATAGTGCTCAACCAGCTACTCTCTGGTTTACCAAGAATTTATAGTTCTTTCAGGGTCCGTGCTTCCTGCAATGACCAAGGTTTCCAACAAAGAAACCACAGTGTATCAGCTTAGCTGTTAGAAAACTTATACCTGAAATCTTCATTATTCCAAGCAAGAAATAAATGAAAATGAATACGTATCTGTATTGTGCATTTCCTCGCTATTCCACAGGTTTCCTTCTCTGCTTTACAAGCCTTGGATCACCTGTGGGGTGGATGCTTGGCCAACACACATGTTGTTCCACACATCATCCAAATAGGCAATGCCAAGCTAGTACACCGACTGGGTTTATCAGGCATCCCCAAAAAATAGGATGCTAAGCCAGTACGATGACTGGGTTTTCAAGCATTTCAAAAATCAGTATGCTAAGCCAATACGCCGACGTGACGCCGACTAGGTTTATCAAGCATTTCAAAAAAATTAGTATGCTAAGCCAGTACACCGACTGGGTTTATCAAGCATACAATGATCATTCCCAAGCTAGTTCTTCGACTGGGCTTGTCAGGAAATAAGACTATTCACCAATACCTCCACAACATGCAAACAACCAATGCCAAGCCAGTACACCAACTGGGTTTACCAGGCATGCAATGACCATTGCCAAGCCAGTACACCTTCAAGCAATAAGAACTACACCATTGCCAAGCCAGTACACCTTCAAGCAATGGGTTTATCAAGCAATAAGAACTACACAATATGATTACGTGGATCCTTCTCTTATGCAAACCAGTGGTTCCCTCCAGGAACTCCATAGGTGACTTACTTGACTACAGGCTAGCATGGCCCCACAATACCCTACTCACACTACACAAGGATGATGTCCCTTTTCAGGTTACTCAGCTCCTCGGGCCCATCCATCTCTTCTAGTGTCCTTCAGTGTGAGCGTTGAAAGGTTACCGCTACCCATACAGACCTCTCGAGCACCCTTCTTAACTTTGCCTCTTACGTGCAACACCAGAGTGCATCTGTGTAAGCTAATAGCATAAGAAGGATAAGTAGGCTCATCAGTATTGCTGCTCTAAAATTGTAATCATATTTCATAACATTCACTATCGAGTATTGAAACACTAGGAATGCATCCATTCCCTTAGGGTGTAGTCAATATTGAAAACCCTAACATAACCCATCACTCGAAAGGTATGTATCCCTTTCTGATGTGAGCCATGTAGATCTTAGTCATACTCAAGTAGTCTAGAATAATAATGAAATAATAAAACATGCTCTGCATATTAAATCTAATAACCAGACATGTATATTCTTAGTTAGGGTTACTGAATACTCATTTGTTTCACGAATGTATCTTTTCTTCATTTGTGAAAAAAAAATAGGGGCTCCCTTCTCTGAGTCAACGGTCCTTCGGTTTGCCACCCCAATCTTTTCACGTTTCATAACCCACACATGCCTTCTTGGCATAGTTTTACCATCTCACTCACATGCAATGCAGCTGAGGTATTATCAAAATTCACAATGGCGTTTCACTCGAAACCCATTTCCAAAGCATGGGATCCTTCCCATCTAGTTTGGCTTCTACAGGCCATCATACATGGTCTTCCTGCAATGTGTCATCCTGGCACACTTATCAAATAGCCAAACAATCAACAACATTTAACAATAAAATTCAAATATGATTGTTCCATAACCAATCAATGTCATTAATAATTAAATTCAATATGAATTTGCAACTCTGTCTCCTACAGAAATTGATTTGTTTAACCATGAGGCCATCGTCATATTGTTTGGATTTCGTAAGTGGTATCACTCTGTCCATTATGGTTTTACACTTGCTACCATACATGAACATCCACCTAGAACATTTCCTCTTGACACAATTTATATCAGCCAAATAGTGATTAACAATTATAAGCAAATTCTCAAATTTGAAATCTACAAATTTGTTTTCCTATAGAAATTAGATTTGCAATCATGAGATTATTCTCATAAATTTAAACCATAAAATTTTTAGATTTGTTTCATGCATACTTTACAACTATGAGAACCTTCTCATAGCCTTTAGCTTCTGCACATGGTAGATCCCGGTCTTTACTATGGACTTATCCTCATTGCCATACGTAAGACTTTTCTAGCTGAAAACTAAAACTTCAGTCAACCAAACACGTTGTGAGTATTTATGCATATAATCCTTTCATTGCCACAATAGTCACTGAAGTGATCTCAGAATTATAACACTCAATAATTCAAACACCTTCAGCTGTTAACATTTGAAATGCAATGAAATATATAAATTCCTATATATGCATCATTGTCACAATAAAATTGCAAGACATGGTCACATTATCCATGCAATTTAAATAAACTGTAAATACTCATTACTTCACATTCCATGCAATTTTGTCCTTCCAACAGAGCACTCTGATAGCCCATCACATGTCTACCTTCGTCATGTAATCATTCTCCTATATTCATAGCAGCTCATGGAATGGTCTCAATGCCAACAATAGTTCACCATTTCATCTATCATCTAATTGCATTGAAATATATATATCACAACCATGCATTCACACAACACATCTCAACATGTGCACCCGCACATATGCATGCACATCCACAACATTTACATAATATTTTGATGTACATTCACTTAATGCATAACCCATCAATGCAACCTTGCATTAATCCAGGAATACTATGCATTCCAATATATTATGGCCTAACCATGCTTGTCTCATATGATATACACTATCACATGACCATAAGTCATCACGTGCTTTGGTTGTTAAACTCACAACCAACATACACAAATGTCATGATATAATTTCATATGAATGCATTGAGATTTCTAAGCAATTATAGGGTGTTTGGATCATTGCCTTCACTTACCCACACCTCACCATACTCGGTAGGTTAATGTTCCCATTCAGGCACTCAATACCACATGCAAACAATTCAACATAGTTTAAACATAGTGAAGGTATCTCACCAAATCATCTTTCAACATTCATGCAATTAAACACAATTAACCATTACCTGCATGGCTGTTATTAACATCGCTTGATGTTACCTGATCAGTTGGCCTATTACCAAGGCTACTCAGTCCTTCTTCCAACATCATGATCACGGATTTGTTGCACCATCCTTTCTTCATAAGGTCATTGGTTACGTGCAACCACGTCATCAACTTCTTTAGCCATGCTTCAGTTGCCTTTGGTCCTCTGCAACTGTGCTAGGTATCCCATGAAGGCTCCAATGTTGCAACCAGTAGCTCTGATACCACTCTATCATAGTCCCTCCCGTGGACCCAATTCAAGGAAGGGAACCTAATGCCAACCTGGGGCATTTACATAAACTCAACCCATTAAATTCACAGCAATTAAAATCAAATGTGTGTAGATGTAATTTAGAACAAACATGCATAGCGGGATACATCATCCACACACATAACATGTTGCCATCCAATTTAACACAGTCAACAAATTAATAAATTTGCAGAAGTAATTACATATAAAAAAATACTCATCTTGATGTAATGCTATCCCAAACAACTAGCTATGTTGATGTAACGTTCCACCCATCCATAGGCTAGTTGTGTTCATCAATCTCTCAACACAACTGCCACACCCGGGCTAGGCATGATTCTTACAAGGAAAAGGGGACATTCAAGCTCATGCATAGCCAAAGCAAGAGATACCCATCTCAACCCCAACATACTCTTAAACTCAGCAACTCAGAAACTGGGCATGGATACACATTTCCAGCAATGGGGTTTTACAAACAGGATGGCCATGGGCTTTCCCAAATTGTGGGCATACCAAAAAACGGACTGTGAACAAGGGCCATTCGACCACACGGAGAAAAATGACTTATACCACAGGTTATGGGCATTCCAATGGCCAAAACAACCTCCAGGAAACCCCCAAATTGATTTGTTCTCTTCACCATTGGTAAACCAAACAAAAACGCCCTCCTCCCAACTGAAAAACAAGGGAAGAACAGGAAAACATGGAGGAAAAATGCCGAGGCAGCTCCAAAAATGTGAGGGAGGCAAAACTGCTTGATGGGTTATGGCTTGGGAGGAAAATTCATGGCTCTTTTCTTGCCAAGGAAGCCAAACACGTTTTTCCATGTAGGGTGGTTTCCCATACTCGAATTTTGGACAGCCATACCTCTCATTCCCCAAGGCATTAACTACCTCAACCAACTTTTGGGAGAAATGAATGATTGGGTACAATAGTCAACATGGGTAGTTGAGGGTTTGATGGGTTCTCTTATTGACACTTGGCTTGACTTGATTGGCTCAAGGGTTTGAATGTTTTCCCTTCCAATTCCTTGTAAAATCATGACCCCATCTCTTGTTTCATTGCATATCTAGTTGTGGGTATTTTATTAAAATGCATATTTACAATTCCAATGTGCATGGCTAGCACGTAAACCATATGCATCAATAAATCGATGGTGGGGCCTTGGCCTTGAGCTCCTCACCACGATTTTATAACAATATTACATCATTTTCATTTTAATGCAATGGGGTCAAACTCGAGATATCACACCCGCCCGTACTCCTCATGACATAAAGTGAGGGGGGTTTTAATTGCTAGAGGGTGCATTGAGAGAGGCACCGGATGGGAAGTATACGATGAAGGGAGAGGCTACAAGGTTCAATGAACGAGTGTAGGGTTCATTTGTGGTTGATGTCATTTGGGTTTTAATTTCTACAGGGTGCATTGTATGCCTATCTGTAACATACGATGGTTTCACCATTTGCAAGGGTTTTGAGAGGTGGCAGGGAGGGCGTGAAGAACCCTGGCGTCGGGAAGGTGTTCTATGTGTTTTCTGTCTTGTCAGAGCAGTTTGATGGGGATTGAAAGATCAAGCACAATGCCGACCAAGAACTAGAGTGGAATTTTTTCGGCAAGTTGTAGTTGTTGGGTATTTGGAAAAGTTATTGAGGTGGGGATGGCGTTTAATGCGAGTTTGTGCTAGGTGTATTGGTGGGATTGCTATTTAAAGGAGCTTTGGGGCCATTTTCATGTTCTTCTTTGATCATTGCGGTCTTTGTTGTGTGGCTTGAGTGGCCATCTGCAAGGAAAAGTTTCTGTGGGTGAGGTATCTTCTGAGAGGGACCAGTGTGTTGTTTGTGATCTCTAGGCCAGGCAGGTTGTTGTTGATGGGCCGCGATGTTCAAGTGACAACAGTGGCAAGTGTAATATTCAGGTATGTTTGAGTTACATAGTGCATTGATTCCATGTTGTGGGCTATTGTAATTTTGTGCCGGGCATGCAATGTTATGCTTAATTTGTTCCAATTGCATAGCGCATTGGTTCCTTGTTGTCAGCTATTGTAATTTTGAGCTCGGGATATAGTGATATGGGACTAGTTTTGAAATGCGATGTCCCAGTACCAATTGATTATTGGCCTATCTCTTGAGCATGGTGATGCTTGGTATTGGTTTCTTCCTTGCATGGATTTTCAAGGAAAAAAGTATTTTTCGTTTTTTGTTTCTCCATGGTTTCTCGGCATGGATTTTCCTTTTTTTTTTGCACATAGTATTTGAGGTTGTCTTGGTAGAAACTAATATCCGGGTATGTTTCAGTTACATAGCGCATTGATTCCTTGTTGTGGGATATTGTAATTTTGAGTCGGGGATGTAATGCTATGCTTAATTTGTTCCAATTGCATAGTGCATTGATTCCCTGTTATGGGCTATTGCAATTTTGAGATGAGGATACACTGCTACAGGACTGCTTTTGAGATTTGATGTCTTAGTAGCAATTGATTATTGCCCTAGTTCTTGAGCATTGTGATGCTTGATATTGGTTTCTTCCTTGCATGGATTTTGAAGGAAAACGTCTTTTTTGGTTTTTATTTCTCCATGGCTTCTCGGCTTGTATTTTTTTTCCACATAGTATTCATTCCTATCTTGGCAGAAACTAGTATCCATGTCTTTGAACAAAGAGATGACCCTTGACATCTATGTTCATTGCTGTTGGTATCTTGGTCACTTTAAACAGAAACTAGTGCAATTCAGAGAATGGTATTTGTTGATGCATGGAACGGACTGGTTGAGCCCCAAATTAGTCATCTATGGGTTAGATTAATTGAGCGAGCTACAGGTTAGATTAATTGAGCAAATTGGTTAGAAGGGTTTTAGGGGCACTAATGTCAAATTTTTTATGGTGCAATGCTATCAAGTATTTGTAGTGGCTTCTCATATCTTAGTCACTTTAAATAAAGACTAGTGTCCATGTTTTTGAATAGGTGTTTTTTCCTTGACCATTGTTAGTGGTTGGGGGAAGGGAGATTAGAAGAGACCAAGAGAGAGAGAGACAGAATTTTGAGGGTGTTGTTAGTGGTTCAAGGGAGAGATATTAGAAGAGATTGGGAGAGAGAGAGAGAGAGATTGGGGGTTAGGGGTTTCTAGAAAAAGGGAGATAGAGGGGGGAGTGTCAGAGGTTAGTGGTAAGGGGGAAGGGGATTATGAGAGATAGATATATATATTGGGGGTTAGTGGTTTAGAGATAAAGGTTGGAGGTTAGTGGTTTAGAGAGAGAGAGAGAGAGATCGAGGGGTGGTGGTTAGTGGTAGGAGTAGGATAGAGAGAGCGAGGTTAGGGGTTTAGAGAGAGAGAGAGATATCAGGGGATGGTGGTTAGTCATAGCAGTAGATGAGAGAGAGGAAGAGAGACAGAGAGTGAGGGGGTCATTAAGGGTAGGGGGAGTAGGTGGAATACAGATAGAGAAAGAGAGAGGGATGAGGAGGTGGTTAATGGTATGTGAGATAGAGATAGAGTGGGGGATATGGGTAGGTGGGTGGGGTGTTGGGGTTTTGAGAGAGAGAGAGATAGAGAGAGAAATTGGGGGTGTGTTTAGTGGTAGGGGGGAGGGGGATTAGGAGAGAGAGGGGGGTGGGTAAGTGGTAGGAGTAGGAGAGGGACTGAGATATAGAGAGAGGGGTGGGTGTTTAAGGTGTATCATGAAGAATGTGTAAGGCCTCCTTGATATTTATTCCTCTCATATTGAGTGGCATTTCAAAAGGAGAAGGTTGAGAGTGAACCTCCTCATAATCTATTAGTGGATCAACCTCATGAAGCTCTTGTGGTGATAGTAAGATCGATCCTTGTACCTTTTTTTCAACTACAAGGAATTCATCTTCATCAATTTCATTGGATTTTGTACTTGTAGTAGCCTCATCAAGTGGTATCTCTATGTCACCAAAATAGAGAGATGGAAATCCATCAGTGGATGTCTCTTCAAAACTTAGGCACCCATTAGTATGTACCTCATCCTAGCATCCATCAGTATATGATTCTTTGGAACTTGAGAAACCATCAGTAGATGCCTCTTCTTGGAACACATCAGTAGCTACACTCTGATCCATAATTGGATGATCCTTAGAAGAACTAGTGGTGGCTTCTTCATGCTTACAACCCTCATCAGTAAGGATTGTACCTTCATCTTTTTCAGATATGCATGGTTCTTCACTTGAGAGACTATTGTGCCTCTCATGTTCATCAGATGGCTGATTTGTTCTTCCTTCTTCTTCTATAACTGGTTTTCTACCTTTAAATGATTCCTCATCTACCTCCTTGAGCTCAAATCCAAGCCTACAATAAAAATAATCTTTGAAAGGAATGTCCTTATAAATATTTTCTCCCAAGGCTAGATACTCCTGGTACTAGTGGGGCAAGTTTTCACTTGTAGATATCATCTTTTCTAGATCCTTCTTACTATTATCCATATGTGGTTCACCCCATTGATATTCACTGTATATTTGGTCTCTTCTTCCTCATCCCAATAGGAATCTTCTTCACTAAACCAAGACATAGATGAAAATTCTTGAAATTGAGAGCTTACTTTCCACAAGAGTAGAGGAAAGAGATCCAGTACTAATGTAATATCAACAAATTAGGTTACATATATAATAACTCAAATTTAAACTTTAAAACATGGATTTTTCAAGGACTGAAACTAGTCCTCAAAACTAGTCATGAAGAAACTAAACTTGCTCACTGATTAACCCACCCAAAGATTGATAGTTGGACTCTTTTAGATCTGCAAAATAAGATAATGAGTGGATACACCAGCACATGCATACTAAACTCATCCACTTACACTTGAAGGAAACCAAAAGGTGTATATCAGGTAATTCACCCCCAATGTAATGCTGGAAAATAGTTACATAAGTTTTGGGAGGATTTGGTAGACTTTGGAGACAAAAGGAGGAAGAGCGCTATGGTGGACTGCTCAACTAGTTTTTCTTCAACTCTTCCAAATAGGCAAAGAGGATAGCAAATTTGTAGTCTGAGACTTGTATGGGATTCATAACTATCTTAATAACTGAATATGATTGACATAACTAAAAATAGACATCTAAAGACCTTTTAATTAAAAATACTACAAAACTAATCAATTAAAAAGGCCTAAAGAGCTAGTCTTGACAAATATGAGCACAAAAAGCCTCTAAGGCTCTCAAATTATTCTTATGACGATCAATATGTATCATAAATGAATAAAATATGCAACATTAAACATTAACCGAGCTTATTAAGCAATAAATAGTTGTATCATAGCTCAGAATACACAAAAATTCATCAATCTTGGATTTTTACAAAGATTGGAGAATAATGCTCAGAGAAGAGTAAGAAGATGAAGTGTAATGAATGAATTTGAAATTAAGGGGATCGAGAAGCTGCTTTCTGCTCATGGGAGGTGCACTAAATTTCTGAATCTTCTTGCAAGCTCTCCAACTGATCTCTTTCTCTGAGTGAAAGTCATCAAACCACATCAAACCGATTTGGATCTCTGCATCAACTCTAAAGGATCATTATCTTCATGAAATGGGTTGGATAAAACCTACAAATCAGTCATCAATGGATGCACTGGATCATATGCATAATACTGGAACAATAACTATGGGGCACATCTCCCACAGGTGGCTAAGGGGGCATCTCCAAAGCCTAGAGAAGCTCGGAGCTTACTCATTCACAATTTATAAACTGTCAAAAGATTTCAAAGTGGTGTGCACTCCTTATTTTATAGATTATATGACTTTTTGAGAAAGTTAAGTTGGTGATGAAAATCCTTGGCCTTATCTAATGCACCTTCCTTGACTGAGTTGGAACTTTCCTGCTTTTCCACATTGACTACCTTTATTCCTTTTGGAAACTGCACTCTCCTAGCTTTTCCTAATGTTTCCTGCTTTTCACACTGAATGAATTTTATTCTTTTGGAAACTACACCCTCCTTTATTTCTTGATGTTTCCTTCTTTTCAAGACTGGCTTCATTTCTACACTTTCCTACTTTGTACACTTTCCTTCTTTACGCATTTGCTTGCTTTTTACTGCTTTTGCCAGTTTCCTTCTTTTTTTCTTTGCTCTTCTTTTCTTTCACTTTCCTCTTTGGTTGGCGACTCATTGAGCTATCCTTATCTCCTTATGCTCCCTCATCCAACTCATCATCACATTTAATAATAATTAAATATAAAAATAATAATTACATCACCTCCAATTTAATTTATTCTAAAACAACTATAGTCCAAAATATCCCTAGCTAATAATTTAATTTCCTATAGTAATTGGCCAATGTTATCCCCTTATTAATTGATTGATTGATTTTCACCAAGATCCATGGGCGTTTGATGTGACATTGGTTGCTTCCTGATGCTGACAAAAATGGGAACATGACATCGTATGGAGTTCTATGAATTATAATTTCTAGGTTATTAGGGCAACTCTATAGCTTTTCAGTCCTTAAATATTAATATAAAAATATATAAAATAACTTTACAATCAAAATTTAAAAAGTGATATATTAAATTGGATAAACATACATATAATTACTAAAATATATCCATATTGATTTTTACAAGTCAATATTAAAGATATTGGAACATCTTATCTTTCCCTATTATAATATTTTAAAAAATTAAAACTAAATAAATAAAATAGTAATTCTAAAATGAATAATGTTTGAATCTCATTGCTGGGTCCTCACACGAAGTTAAGGGACCTTTTAGATGCAATCCTAGTTTTGCGAAACCTACGAGATTTTAGTAAAACCAAAACGCTTCAGCGTTTTATTGAACTAGGCATGGGTGGGCCTGAGCCTCTCATGTCAATTTACACACAGGATCATAAACGAAAACGCTAGAGTGTTTTGTAACTGCAAAACACTATAGCATTTTTTAACTACAAAATGCTCTAGCATTTTTTAAATACAAATTTACAAAACACTAGAGAGTTTTGTAATTACAAAATGTTATAGCGTTTTGTATTACATATTAATTCCTTAACCTTCTCTCTATCCCCCCCTCTCTAACTCTTTTCCCCCTCCATATCTCCCTTGTTTCTCTATATGTCCCTACCCCTCCATCCCTCTATATATATCTCTCTATGTGTCCTCCCCCATCCACCCATCTCTCTCATCTCTACATAAATCTCTTTCCCTCCCTTTCTCTACCACCGTATCTCTCCCTCTCTATCTCTCTCCCTCCCCCTCCTTCATATATATATATATATACCCATCTCTCTCTCTCTCTCCCCCTCCATCATTCCCTCTCTCTCTCCCTCTTCATTCTCCCCCTTTGTCTCTCCCCTTCCATATGTCCCTACCCCTCCCTCCCTTTATACATATCTCTCTATGTGTTCGCCCCCAACACTCATCCCCCTTTCTCAACTCTACATACATCTCTTTCCCTCTCTCCCCCTGCTCTCCTTCCCCTCCCATCTCTCTCCTTAAGTATTGTGGGTTAGGTTGTTTAGGGGTTAGGGGTGGACTACGTTTTAGGGGTTAGGGGTTGTGGATTTAGAGGTAAAGTGTTTAACACATTTAGGGGTTAGTGGCTCTAAGGGTTAAGGTATTTAGTGCTCTAGGGTTAGGGGGTTAGGGTTTATGAGGTTAGGTGTTAAGGGTGAAGGGGTTAAAAGTTTAAAGGATTATAAGGTGTAAACTAGAGGTGAGAGGCTAATGCACAATCCCAAGCGAGACTTTCCAAGCCGAGATAGGAGTAATCAAGGCCAAGGGGGATCTATCAAGAAAACGTATATCTCTCATGTAAATGTAGAGTGCACAAGAAAATTCAAGGAACACTTGATCAAGAGAGGTCGCACATGCAACCAAACATTAGAGGTAGACAATTATTTTACCTCTAGGAGATAAACTAGAGCTTAGAGGGTAATGGTTAAAGGATTAGAGGTAAACAATTAAATGACTTAAGGGGTTTAGGAGTTACAGGGATTTAGGGGTAAAGGGATTTAGCATCCTAGGGTTAGGGGGTTAGGTTTTAAGAGTGTTAGCACTTAGATTGTGCTAAGTTCTAGGGTGGATTTCATGGGAATGAAGGTGCTTCAGGATTGTCAAAATCCTCGAAGGGAGAACTAGCTCTCGGACCACATCCCCACGAACAGAGGAATCAGAGTTCAGTGTAAGGAGAATAAATTCAAGGAATAGAAGATTCGGGGGAGATCCAGAGGTCCATGATGATCAGAGGGCTAATGACGAGCTAATGCGCCAGAAACAAATGAAAATATGTATGGATGGTTCAAATCAAACACCCCGAAGATCGATGGCCCTGAGCGCACAACACAAATGAAGTTGTGGGAAATCTAACGCATGGGTGGGAGTGATGTCGGTGGGTGAGTTCTTAAAGCAATAGATGGTGAAGATCAGTGGGAGGAAAGTTCTATGGTGTACCACCACCGCGTTGATCTAAATTGCGCGAAATATGTTATGTTTCAAATCACCGCGGTTGAAGTAAGCGTTGTGCATCTGTCAATGGTGCAGATCTACCGAAGGCAAATCAACGGCCTAAGATGATCGGGCTTATTTTTCTCATGGGTATTTTAACTGCGTCTCAAATCGCCACGGTCGATAAAGTTAAGTCCATCATACGGTCAAGATTTGAGCAAGAAAGGAGATCAACGGCTTAAGTATTTCGAAGATCTAAATTGATATTGAAGTCGAGTACGACTTCACTGAAAGTCGTGGGAGATCGAAAAGTAGATCTACGGCAGAGAAAGGGCTGACCAGGAGGGATGACTGATGTGGCTTCACCACCGTCACACCTAGAGGGGTGGTATGGCATCTAGCATTATAAAAACCGGGTATGTACAAAGACTTGAACTCCACCTGTATCGGATGCATTGGAAAGCAAAAGAACCTGATCCCGCAGAGCAAACCAGCCGACCAAAAGCTAAGGAAAATTGTCTAGGTGTTGGATCACTAGGTTGGTTTGTTCCTCTCTTTTCCCGTGAAGTTGTTTGAATGGCTAAAGTAAGAGATTCCCCTGGTGTCAAAACTCCAATCACCGGTCCACGATTGGAAGACAAGTATGGTGACATTTTTGACACCATACTGGTCAACATCTCCATAGATATGGCCAAGGAGAGGTTGGAGGTTATAAGAGGCATAAGAATAGATGTCCATAAGGTCTATCAGTCCTTCTTTCATCTGTTCACCACCACCCAGACCCCAAATTGCCCTAAATTCATTGAGTGGTGTGCCACAAATTATTCCTCAGAACAGAGAGTGATCCTAGATGCCTCGGGCTCTAAGACCCTCTGCTCAGTGAAAGCCCCGACTGTTAGAAAGGACTTAGCCATTCCCCATGAATTTGGTCAGAAATCCCTATGGTATTGAATGGAGGACCTGGTTCAATACTTTCGCCTAGCCCAAAACGAAATCAAACAGAGCTTTTACCATGATGCCCTATTACCAAAAGCATCCTTCCCAGGTTTAGTTTTCCCTAACGAGGCCAATTTGCTCGAAGATGAGTCTAAATGGATAATCTCCTTGATATCCCAGTTTTTAGGGTTAGATAGTGACCAATACGTTCCAGAAACATTGATCAGTCTAATCTTTGTCTTAAGTACCTATCCAGTAGAACAAACAGACCCAGATTCATTTGTCCAGACTGCATGTCTAAGGTTTGATGATGCCCTAGCTGAAAGTATTCACTCCTAGTTAGTTGAGTTCCCTAAGACAAGGACCTTTAGATTCCAGTCTTATTTACTAAAGATGTTCTTAACAGTAGCTGAAGACAACCTACAGGTACCTGTGCTGAAAATTACAAGAGAGATGTATTCAGATTACATACTTTTCATGAATAACTTGATGGCACGGGTTTATCACATCTTTTTCTAGGAGAATTTGCCTAGAGTACTCCCATAAATGAAGGATTTGCTACAACACCCTATGGAGAAAGGGATTGGGGATTGGTTTTTGCTAAAACAGGGAACTGTAGTTAGAGTATATGGATTTTCACACCCACCATATGCACTCCCTGGATTTTTGACACCCAGGTTGTTCCATTTGGAGTTCATAAGGAAAAAAATGATAGCTGAATGTGAACATTTTATAGATATCAATAATTTATCTGACTTAGATTTCAGCTGGACAATATGTTCTTTTGTAATCAAACACAAAACAACCCTCTCGGGAATTGAAAGGATGATGATAGACCTAGGACTCCCTTCCAAGGTTGCAATGAACTATGATCCACATCACATAATCTCAGAAAGAAGGAAGGCAGCTGACAGAAAGGGATATGAGCATTTTGAGATGGCTGGAATGACTGAGAGAGCCAATTGGTTAGAATATATTGATCAAGCACCAATGGACATTGATGCTTCGGAGGACTCTCAAACTCTGAGATTCCTTTTTCAGGGAGGCACACCTTCACCAAACAAATCACCTGGTAAAGCTCCTACAGGGCCCCCAGACTTATCTCTTGACAATATTCCAGTAAAAACCAATACTTCAGGGGTTATTAGCCCTATGGAGGTGGATAGTGACTCTGAAAGAGCTGGAAAGAGGCAAAAGGTGGAGGGTGATGATCAACAAATAGTGAAAATACAAGAAGAGAAAACTAAGAAAAAGAAAGTCAGGTTTCTCATGCCTCATTATGAAGTAAAAGAGCATGTATTTGGAAAACCACCCAAAGGACCTACAGGATCAAGTATCAGTAGGGCCCAGCTGTTGGAAGAATATGATGAAAATGCTGATAACATAGCAGCATAAGCTAAGTTGTACTCTAAGGTAAGGAAGATATGCAAGAAAGAAGTGGCCTTGGTTACTAGCCAAAATCTGACCCAGAACACATTGAGCCTGGCCATGGCCACCAAGAGAAAAGCTACAGAGGTAACGTTTAACCTGGAAGACATCCCTATCCCTGATAAAATCAATCTACACAAAGAGATAGGGGAAGTCATTTATAATAGGCTACTGAAGCTTGCAATAGAACTATCAAAAGTGCAGACAAATAAGTCCAGAGTCCAGAAACAGTTGGTGCTTGAGAAAACAGAAAATAAGTCTTTGAAAGCGCAGGAAAAGAAACATCAAACATAGTTGATGGAAAATGAGACCGAAGAGGATAAAAATAAAAACATCGAAGAGTTGTTGAATGAAAAAGATCAAGAGATCATATCATTAAAAAAGCAGCTAAAGATCCCCACCACTCAGTTGGAAAATAGTTCTAAAATAACAGAGCTGGAAGAAGAGAAGGAAAAGTTGAAAGGGGAGTTGTTAGACTGTAAAGGAAAATTGGTGGAGTTTGGAGATAGGGAAAAGAAGTTGAATTTTGACATGACCTTCGTGGAGGCCAGTGGAAACTCATGGAAAGCCTAGTTTGAAGAATTGGACAGTAATTTGAAGAAAAAGGAAAAGGAAACAGAATAAGAGGCCTCAGCCTCCATTGCAGCTGGAGATTTTTCCTTCATAGGGAAAATAGTTAATGCCAGCTTGGTGGATGTTGAGGTGATCCAATTAAAGAAGCAAGTTGCCAGTCTGCAAACTTTGAAGGATATTGCAGAAGGCCAAAAGGAGGCTTGGGAAACCAAGTACCAGGAGACGTAGTCAGAGCTTGATAGTTTGAAGGAACAAGTGATAGGGAAGAAGGTGTTACCAGAAGCCAGGAAAATCATATGGGATGATATCATAAAGCAGGTTGAATATCTAAGGCCCTACCTAAATTTTATAATGGATAAAGGAGTAGTGGTGAAATTGGCCCAACAAGGTGTAACAGTGGTGAAGGAGAGATTGAACAAAAAGCCTTTGGAGCATGCCCATAATGCAGTTGAGTTCTTAGGTGGCCTTTCAGAGGAACAAGCTACAACTACACACATCTAGGAAAGGATATCCATAATCATAGGAGCTAAGAAGATAATTAGTATATATCAACAAATGAAAGTTGTCCAATCAAGGATAGATGCCATATCAAAGCAGGCACAACTCTTTAAAGAAGCCTTTGATACTCTGTTCAAAAAGGGCCTGCCTACCTTCTGGGGTGAGAATGAAGTCATGCTTACAAGAGATGAATACAAGTCTAAGTTGTGGGACTACAGGATGAATGAAGAGGACTTCGTCAGCATATATACACCCTTAACATGCCTCATAGTGGTTGATACACTGAAAGATGACTTCGAACTAGCAGCACCTTTTAGAGAAGCTAGAACTCTTCATGTTGGCTTTTCGTACACTGAACACACTAAGCTAAGGATATTACTCAAAGAGCTTGCCTCCCAGGATTTACCCTCGCCCGAGCAATGGAAGCTAGTAGAGAAGTATGGGAAAGAAAAGTGAAATATGGGAGCGTGAAAGGATGCAGTGAAGTCAGAAAGCAGCCGGCATGGATGTATCCAGGATTTGATGAGGAGTGAAAGCAATTCAGCTGAAAGCAGCTACATAACTGCAATTCTTGTATTTTGTATTTTGTTTAAAAGTAATTTGGCCATGTAATGAAATGGCCACACAATTGTAAATGGCAGTTAAGACTTCCTCGTAGATATTTTGTTTTGTAATAGTGACAACAAACAATGCCTTGATTTGGCTATTAGATAGGTGTCATATGGTTGTAACTGTTTTCTGTTCAGAAGGAGTCGAGCCTAGAGCTCGAAGACATCTATAAATACATTTGTAATAGAAGGCACAAGGGTTGAAAATCTTATTTGAAATATTTTGGTATTTTTAGGATTAGTCTGTAAGACATTTTTTGAGTTGTTTTAATAAAGTTTGCAGAGCTGAAGCCTTTGTTTTGACAAGAATTCCTGCGTAATTGGTATGGTAGTCTATATTTTCCTTTTTCCCATGTGAAATTGTGTTTCTCTCTTTGTTATTCCATTCGGTGTTATTTCTTTCATGCTTGGATCAGGGTGATGGTTAAGTGGAATTCATAGAAGTTATGTTCTACTTAGCTTTTTCCAAGTATTTCACCAACATATTCTACTAAACTTGATGTAGGATTCATCTCGATATGCCTTACATTGATGGACTGTTTCTTTCCTTTTATGTTCCACAAATTAAATCTCTTTGACTACTAGCTGCTTGCTACCTTGCCCTTGTAAATGTGTTTGTAGAACCTTTGTGAATGATGTTTCATAGTTTGTTAAATATGACTCCATTGCCAAAACGAAATTCATATGTTTTCAACCAAACAATGCTTGAATCATTTTCGTTCCAAACATAAATATGATCTTTTGTATAATTGTTGTAATTGAATATTTTGGCCGTGAATGCTGGTGTTTATTTTTCATTATTGACAATCTTGATTATTCCATTCGTTTCATGAGATTTTAGAGAGAGCCTTCTCTATCTGTGTTGGGTCAGTAGAACAGGCCAAAGATTGGTTAGTGGTTACCCAGAATTACCCTCTTCCATCCTTGGGGGTCAATTTCGGTGTTAACAAAGAAGTTAGGCATTAAGGGCTTAGGTTTTATAGTGTTAAGGGCTTATAAAGGGTTAAGGGATTAGGGAATTAGGGATTAATGAGTAATGGATGGGATATAAGGGGTTAATTAAGGGAGTAAGGATTTAGGAATTAGAGCCTTTATAGGTTAAGGGATTTAGGGATCGACTGTTCATGGGGTAAGGTATAAAATGTTTGGGTTAAGTGTCAAGGGGTTAAAGTGGTAAGGGCTTGCATGTTAAGGGATTGAGATATTAGGAGATAATGACTTAGGGGTTTAGTGCTTTAGTGGGTTTGGTCCTTACAGCTTATGGGTTTAGGAATTTAATTTCCTCCCTCTTAATTCCTCTCTCCCCCTCTCTCACTTTTTTCCCTCCACCCCCCGCCCTCTCGTATCGCCTCTCTCTCTCACCCCCCTTACCTTCATCCATTATGTATATAGTCCCCCACCCCTCTCATATCCCCTTTCTCTCTCACCCCCCTTATTCCATCCATTACTTACACATAATTTATGTAAACAAGAAATGCTAAAGAATTTTAGAGAATTTTGTAAACTCCATAACAATAGAGCGTCTTGTAACTAAGAAACACTAGAGAATTTTGTAAATAATAAATGCTCGAGTGTTTCGTAGAGAAAAAATGCTAGAGCGTTTCCATTGACACCAAATGAAGGAATAAAAATTTAAATTTAAAGGAAACATGCAAGCATTCCTTAGAGCCTAAAACATTCATCCTGATGTGCCCACGTGTCATCACAATCCTAAGTGTTTGGTTCGGATTTACCAACCCTGGCTATGGAATATGGTAAACCATAGTTAATTGGGCATTTCCTCCATTTTCTAAGTGTGCATGTCTTTCACCATTCTTTACAATATGATAGGTATAATCATTTTTTATGAAATTTTAGACATAGATAGCATTTTTTCTACAAATTCCAAATATTATATTTTTAAAAAAAAATATTAAATTTTCTATTTTTTTCCTAATTTTCTTGTATCATGACTCCTTAACTCAAAAAACACACTATTAGTGTTTCGTCCATAAATTTTTCATTTCACAAGAATTTTTAAAACACATTGCATGTTGCACTACTAGACACTGACCTTTACATGTTATAAAAAATCTATTTCAGAATCATTGCATTAAGACCTTCAAAAGCTGCACCAACACTTGACATACCATTTTCAAGGTTTGATCACTTAGATAATTAAAAAAAATTAAAAATTAAAAATTTAATTTTGGAAAAATAATGTTGCACTAGTGCTACTTTTTATCTACATGTCTACCAATTTTTGTAACCTGAAACCATCATTTAGGAACTCAAATGCCACACCCACATAGGAATATACCTTATCAGTTGCTAAAAAAATAAAACATGACTGTTAGAAAAGAGGAAACTTGACATTGTTATGAAAATTTTCAATACATAAAATTTATATATTCGGGAACATGATTCAATTTCCTACATTTCATCTTTTTTACTCAATGCGAGATATTTTGTGTAAGTATCTCAAACAATCCAAGTAAGTTGAGGGATGCTTGATTTTTCGGTTTTCTATTACATCTAACGCGCCCAAATTCACCCTCATTAGCTTGCACTCACCTTGATATTTTTGCTTACTTTTTCTCTTTTTTATTTGTAATTAATGAATTTTTATGTCATGATTTGGTGAATTTACTACCATATGTCTAAGAGAATGATTACATGCATGTATGGTCATATGTTACAATTGTAATGTTAATAAATTAGATTAAGAAAAATGAAAAACTAAAAAAAATTAGAAGGGGAACACTATATAATAAATCCAATATAAATATACCAAGCAAGAAAATGTTTCGAATCCCTTGAGTTGCAAACCTTTTAATGTTTTGAGATAATTTTTGCACTTCTAATGTATTTGATTCACAATCATTCCAATCATTTCAATCAACTTCACATCACATTCAATCACAAATCATACATATTCAAACACCACTCCAACTTCAAACACAATTGGATTCACAAGACTTTTACGTAGATCATACTTATTCAAGCATTAATATAACCTCACAAAAAATAAAACTTACACAAACTTAGACATGGAGTACCTATTCAAATCCCCCAATAGCCTATTCAAACCGTAAGATACATAATTACAAACCCCCTTATATCTAAATATGTTTAATATATTAAAAATACCCCTTGATCCTTATATATTGGAAATATATTGCTTCCATATTTTAGAGTACTAAATCATGCAATATGAACTCACATGCTATGATATTGCCTACTTAGTGAACCCCTCATAGTATGAAGTCAGTTCCTCCAAGACTGTTGTTGTTTACATACATAAAATTAGCATAAGTGATATTTTGGGATTCAATTATCATAATCTTTTTTTTGTCAGTGTTAACAGTGATGCCCATACTAGAGAAACAAATCCTTGAGAATTTTTAGTTGCTTTTTGAGATCATAGGGACTCTTTGCTATAAGAGAAATATCATTAGTGTAAATAATAAAGATGATAACTATACCAATCGAAGTCATGCCGACACAACTTGCATTTTCCAAACAAGCATCTAGCTTGTAAATGTATATACCAAAAAGTTTAGGGGATAGGGGACAACCTTGCTTGAACCCTATAATACGATTAATTTCCTTTGACCACCCCTCAGAGTTCCTAAACTTGGAAATAACCTTCTCATAAAACCTTATCCCAACAACTCTAAACTTGAAAGGGGCATTTATCTCTTCTAATATATTCCAAAGGTTAGCTTTTAGCACTTTGTCAAATATTTTTCTAAAATCAACAAAGCAACACATATTTTTTTTTATTATTACCACACTCCTCAACAAAGTCTTAAGTGTAACAAGGTGGTTTATAACTGAGTGACAACTCCTAAATTCTATGTAACTTTTAGCTCTATTTTGTGACTTTCTAACCATATAACTTAGTTAAGATAATAATAATCCTATATTTCGAATAATTATTTTTATTTCCACTTTTAAAAATAAAAACACAAATATACATATATTAAAACCAAAAATATAAAATATAATAAAATATAATTATAAAAATAATTGACACAAAAAAGAATCTATTAATATTGCAAAGCAAAAAGATACGATATCAACAGCTAAATGATTGAATGGTTTTCAAGATCACTCCCTTTGTCCTATAATCAATATAAAAATGTTTGAAAAGATTTAAAATCTAGTAGACATGAGTAAATGGCAAGGCTCCTATACTTTTCTCAAGTTTTGGATTTAAAAAAAATTAAACTATACTTTTCTCAAGTTTTGGATTTTTAAAAAATATCCATTTTAAGGATATAATCTCTTTCAATAATTAATAAATTAATAAATTTAAAATTAAAATAGATCTATTTTTTTTTAATTTATCAATTATGAATAACAAACTCTTTATATTAGCTTGCTTTCACGAGTTATAAAAAGCTCTTAAAGTTGAAGTCCAGCTTGTCATTTTCAAATTTAACTCACTCTCGATGAAATCACGTGTTTATTTACTACATTGTCCTTTTGGAAGTTAATTTTGCACATGGACGAAATGATTTTCACTCTAATGTCATTTTCAAACTTAAGCTCAAAGATAAAGCCATGCTTCTACCCATGTACTATATGCTCTCTCCATTTAAGGATGGAATTGGATTAATTGTTTCTACCCATGTACTATATGGTGTGTCCATTCAAGATGGAATCTGATCAAAGATGAATTATGCATTAAATATGGTTGGAATTTTGGATTTGGATTAAATATATCTTAATCATAAATTAAATTATAATTTTATAATAATAAATTAATTTGTAATATATATATATATTTATATATATATATATATATATATTTATATATATATATATTTATTTATTTATTTATTTTTACATGTGTGATTTTGAAAGTAGATGAGATTTATAATTTTTTTAATAAAAATAAATAAAGAGAAATCCATACAAATATTGAAATTGTTATTTTTAATTATTAAAATTTAATTTTTTTTATAAAATTATACATAATTTAAATTCAACAAAAATAAGAAAATTGATCTATAAATATGTTAGGGATAAAATTGTTATTATATTAATCTTGTTATATTGTTATTATATATTTTTGTATTAGTATTTTTAATCTTGTTACATAGATAGGTGTTTATATCTTAGATAATTACTAAATAGAAACATTGATTGATTGTGATTCCAAATGAGAGTATGTAAACATTGACTAGGATTCTATGGATAAGTGTTCATTAAGAAAACTTTTTTTTAATTCATTAAATAAATTTAATAAATAAAAGGAAATTTGAGAAATTTTTGTATTGTTTTTAAGTTAGTGTTTTAAATTAAGATAATATGGTTACAAAATTTGTCTGGAATAAAAATATTTTTATCTTTGAGAGATCATATCAATTTTGTTTGGATAAAATATTATATAAATCAATGTATTAATACAATTGCTTAATATTAAGTTAAATCAATATAAATATTTTTTTCTTAAAAATAAATTATCAAACCACCAATTTCTTGTTTTAAGGTTAATGTTCTTCCATTAAACTTCCACCCTTTGGAAAATTAGCAAAGAAGAGAAGGTCATTGTTGAAGTCACAAAAGAGACATCAACTTACAAAAATATACATAGAAAAATCACATTTTGTATGGATATGTTTAAAACTCTTGGTAGTTGGAGGTTTAATCCTTTGGGGATTCTAGGCACATTCTTTATAATATCAAATTTAATTATACAATTGACACTACATTTAAATAATTATGCCCCAAAAGAAGTATGTCTTGGTAATATTTGAGAAACTTATGCATTGACAAGATTAACTGGAAAATTGCCCAACAAAAATATTTCTTTATATCATTGTTGACTTATAAGAGAATATATGAATCTATGAGGTGCTACCACAATATTCCAATCATTCCTATATATATATATGAATGATCCATATACATACTAAAATAAATCCATATTAAATTTTACACTTGAAGAGATTGTAATATCTTATTTTTCTTATTATAATATATTACAAAATTAAAACTGAAGAAATAATAATAGTAATCTCCAAAATTATAATGTTTAAATCTCACTAATATTTTTTTCCTTATTATTTTATTTTATTATTTGTAATTAATGAATTTATATATCACGATTTGGTGAATTTGTAAGAGTGATTACGCGCATATATAATCATATGTTACAATTATAATATTTACAAATTAAATTTAAAAAATGAAAACCTAAAAATATTTAAAGGGGATCATTGTAATAAAACCAACATAAATTTACCACGTAAGAATATGTATCAAATTTTGTAAATTACAAACCTTTTAATGTTTTGGGGTAACTTTTGCAAGAATATGTATCAAATTATTTAAATTGCAAACCTTTTAATGTTTTGAAGTAAGTTTTGCATTTCTAAGAAATTTAGTCTCTTTGGATATTCAAAACATAATTATAATGAATTTATGTTGATTTATTCTTATTTATAATTCTTAAATTAAATCAAATATTAATTTATTACCTTACAAAATCCAATATGATTATCATCTATTGTTTGTTTCACAAAGACTCCAAATCGATCCACTTAACTTTAGTTGTTGAGTTGTTGTCATTAAAAAATCTTAACATTACCCAATCTTAAAGAGGTTGAATTTGCAAGATTGAATTTGTGATAAACATAACAAAATAATAAATAGTGTATATTATTTAAAATACACCACTATTATTTTTGAACCACCATTTTATCACCTTACAAAATCCGTAAATCCAAGGTGATCATCATCCATTGGTTTTTTGAGAAACACTCCAAAGCGATCCATTTGGCTTTAGTTTTTGTGATTAAAGAATCTAACATCACTCAATCTTATAGCGAGCTTGAATTTACAAGCTTAAATTATGTGATAAACATAACAAAATAATAAATGTTCTTTTTTTTTAAGTTGTAGAGCAGAAATTTAACTAACATAAATTGAATGTATATCTAGAGCCAAGTGGAGTTTTGCATATTGGGGAGGCCTCGTGTGGTGAAGCCACCATCCCAATTGCTCAAAAATACTATAATGACTGACATAATACAAAATTAAGACCTCTGGAGTATGGTCTGCCCTTAAAAAAGTTGGGACTTTCTTCAAAGAAAAAAAACCTATTTTGTCTAACAGTATTAAAAAAAAGACTATGCAGGAAATAGAAGCAAAAGAGCTGATAGTCGCGAGGTAACCCAGAGCAATGGACGCCCAGGTTTCATTCTGCCGGTGGTTTCACTGTGTCTTCCTCGGTGATTGGGCAGGCCACATAATAATCTTTGAAAATCCCTAGTGGGGGCAGTGAAGGAGAACCTAGAGTGTGCATTCCAGGCTGGGTGGTGCTAGGTCCCGGAGCTGAGCTTTTGTACTTCATTCGTGGCGATTTCTTTTTTGCCGACCCATTGTATGGGGCTGTCTCTGCCGCTTCTTTTTTGCCATCCTATTTTTCAGGTTCTGAATTGTTGCCAATGGAGAAAAACTCCTAGGTTGAGCTTGCATCGAGAGTGTTGGCGTGTTCTGCTGCTTCCTTCAAGCTTTCCTTGATGTTGTGGGTGATGCTGGAACTGGCTTTCCAGCTAGCTTCAATTTCTTCTATGAGTGTGCTCATCATGTTTTTGAGCAACCAATAATGGTTAATGGTATCGCCATTACTACCAATAGCAAGGAGTGTCGCTACTCTACGATCCTCCCACCCGTCTATGATATTGCGTGTCCTCACCGAGATACGTTCGGTATATCCATCCATCATAGACCAGTCCATTGCCACCTTCGGTCGATGATTGTTGTTCTTATGGTTGCTCCCACTCCCACAATGAGAAATGCCCCTGGTGTGGTTCGTCATGACAGAGGGAATGTCTGCAATTACCTTGAAGTTCGTTGACGCCCAGGGAAGAAATGCAATGAAGAGCCAAAGATCAATCATCGTAGCCGCGTCCATATCGACTAGGGGATTTAAAGAGCTGAGGTGATAATTGCCACAGGCTGTCGTCCTCATTGAAAATGCGGATATTGAATGCAGGTCCCAAAGACTAAGGGGAGACATTAAACCAGGCGTGAGCGAAGGAGATCAACAATAACTCCCTCGTCCTCTAGATTTAAGTTTATGCCATCGTCCAGATTGCCACGTCGTCGAGGTTCCAGGTGGCTGCAACATCCCTCGTTGATTGTGGCCAGGTGTCTACCATCGTTCGTCGGAGGATTTTTCTCTTGCATGACGGATGTGTCCTCATGTACGGGGGGGTGCGGTGGTAGCATCTCCCTGCGCACAGCATCCGAGGGTTGGATGGTGATGTCACCCGCATCCGGGGAACAAAATAATAAATGTTATATATTTAAAATATACTCCATTAAATTTGAAACATTTAAGATTAAAATACTTATATATATATATATATATATATATATATATATATGTTAACCTATACATCATTATTATTTTTATTTTAAAATAATGTAGCTACTCACTTGGTGACCCTTACATCATGTAGACTTCATTATAGTGCTTGTTAACTATCGCATTGGATTGCATTTGACCCTTGCATCAAGTAGACCTCATTATGGTACATGATAACTGTTAAAATTCCATTTTGTCTTTGTCTCTATTTATTGTGATATTTTGTTGAATATAATTTATTGATTATTAATTAAACAAGAGCTGCGTGCAGCTTAGTCCCTGCCCTAGTGGATTAGGGAAAAAACAAATAATAAATATTAATGAATTTTTATTTACTTTAAAAAACAAAACAAAAAATGTTATTGAGTTAATTGAAATACATCAATATTTATGAAATTATAATGGGAATTGAGTTTCCATATCTCAACAAGAAAATATAGTAGGAAATTAAATCTAAGAGGAAACATACACCAGTATGCATCTTCACTATTAACTCCCACATCGACACATTGATAGTGGTAAAGTCTCATGTTACCTAAAAAAACTCTAAACTACATACAACGAGCAATCACTATTCCCCTAAACCAGAACTTAAAGGGCCCATCTGAAAAATGGCCACCTTGTGCAGAACCTCATTCAATCTTCATTGATGAGTTTATTGTCTGCACAAACCAGACGTAGGAATAGAAACCTATTGTGCCCATCAAAACAAAAAATGAGTATGAAAAGATGGTTATGTAACCAAAATACAAAATTGTAGAAACAAGCTTTGTCATATCCAACTTGGTGAAGAAATAGAATGAGCCTAAATTATAAATATAATTAAAAAAATTATTAATATATTTAGCATAGATTATGATGGGCTAACATTAAAAAAAAACCATTATTATTATTTAATGATTTGGTAAAAAATATGTTAACATATTATATTAGTGCTTATAAGTCTTCATAAGAGAAAGGGACATTAAATCTTTCAAGTGCCCCCTTACAAACCATTCACAAATAATTTCACAAACCACTAGCAATGTAACATACCGCTTTTGTTGGAAAACATTTTGTGTTAGAAAACATTATGATAACTTTTATTGTAAAGTTCTATGTTGGACAGGTGTCCAAGGATGATTGTAATTTGCACAATATATTATTATTAAATAAATAAAATAGGAGACAAACACCTAAGAGGACTGTTGAAAGAGTGGTTATTGATCCACTAGGTGGAATGGAATCTAGGGTAGAAGGAAATGGACAAGTGGCAGCATCATGATGCAACTAACTAGCTGTTGGTATGGGACAACTCCCTTGAAATGTGGTCATAGTGCCCTGAAATATGGGACTGGATCTTGAGGCTCATTTATTCCAAACTAACCACTAAAGACCTAGGCAGTCTATATAATAGCCATCAAATTTTGAACTGAGGTTCATCACTTTTCCTGACGAGGAAATTTACCTTGGGGTTTTGCTGTGTTTTCACCCAAGAGATTTGATGAGGGGATATGCTATGTTGTTGATCATGTTGTGAGTCTTCCAAACTCTTATTGAGTTCAGGAGGTTGATGCTGAGTGGAGAAGGCATGTTATTTCAGGAGGTTGATGCTGAGTGCTGAAGGCGTTTTGAGTGCCTTCCTTCTACACAGATTCCATCTACTTAGTGGTTCTATAATCAGGCTCAGGGGTTCATAAGAAGCCAGCAGTTGAGCTACTTCTTCTGGAATAGGTCGGGAGGAACAGGCCTCCTTGGGTGTTTTCCAGTCCTATCAACATCTACAAGTTCTGTTTGTTTATATGTTATTAAGTAGTTAAATCTGTTCATTGCAAGTATTTAATTTTAAGAATGTGTTCTGGTTTAGTTACCCCTACTTTTAGTTTTCTGAAACAAATTAAAATTATAAATAGAATTGATGAATGAAGTAAATATTCTCTACATTTTTCCCCATGCTATAGGAACTGCATCGTACTCTAGTACAGCGGCAAATTAAGATAGATAGTTATGATAGGGGTGAAAAAATGAAGATGGGTGTCTATTTTGGGGGGTCTCGTGAGAAAATAATTCTGTTTTTTTCATGTCTTCCAACTTCGGGCGAACAAAAGTGATATTTTTATTTAAAATTTCACTTTGCCGTAAAAAGAAAACTTTTGTAGAATTATGTTAGCTTTCTACTCATAATTTTTTCAATTTTTTTTATTAAGACTTGATATGTCAATTTCGCAAATGTTTGACAGTGTGTTCTTATAAAATAAAAAGACTACAAAAGAGTTATGATTTGTTGCACCACTAAAATCGTTGTTAGACTTGTGTTTTGCAAAAACTGAAAATGCTACGACAATCTACACACAATGTACTAACGTCTGACTATAAGTTTGCATCCAATGGACCTCTATACTAATTATTATATTTTTTTAAAGTCGATCCATGGGGAAACTCAGTCGATTTTCAACAACCTTTTTGTTGCACCACTTTTCTCTCAATCCGCTATAAAATCAAAAAATCTACGACCACCCTTTTGAAGTAGACACGTCAATGAATCGACCCACATTTTCTTCAATTTTTTTGGTGTTGTATTTACAAAGTTATGGATTTTTCTTTTCGCTGTTTTTTTAAAGAGCTGAATCATAACTCGACACATGTTACAAATATAAAACTTAAAAAATATCAGTTCTTATCTATATACAACAAAATTTATACCCTCGTAAAGTAGATTCAATGATGAATCTACTGGTATGA
The DNA here is from genome assembly GCA_027924585.1 of Larix kaempferi. NCBI lineage: Eukaryota > Viridiplantae > Streptophyta > Pinopsida > Pinales > Pinaceae > Larix > Larix kaempferi. Next base: position 38,995,266 of record BSBM01000904.1, on the reverse strand, counting down.
AGTCCGACATTCGTTTTGTTGTGTAAGAGGTGGTTTTCTCCTTCCGAAAATGGAGAAACCTGAAATTTTTGCAGAGATCTGAATCGGTCATGTTTCAGAGATTATTCGGCCGAAATAATTATTCGGCCGAATAATTATTCGGCCGAATAACTTTTTTTCGTAACGGCGCCGTAACTTATGGCGAAGGTTATTCGGCCGAATAACTAAACGAAAAAAAAATTACGTCGACCGAAAAAAAAAAATATATATATATTATACTCATATAAATAAACGTAAAGTTAATTCATTATTTTCGCATGTTTGAACTTCGCATTTTTTTGTCAAACTAATTTCGGAAGGAGGAGATAATTTTTGCAAAAGGAGGTTTTTACAAGGTATGTTTCTTCTTCTTCTTTACAAAAGGCACATTGAAGGAGTTTTTTTTTCTAAGGCATATTTGCAAGGAGTTTTTCCAAACTATCTCTTTTCTTATTGCATTTTTACAAAGAAGACATTTTTTGCAAAATGAGATTTTTACAAGCTATGTTTCTTCTTCTTCTTCACAAAAGGCACATTGAAGGAGTTTTTTTTTCTAAGGCATATTTGCAAGGAGTTTTTCCAAACTATCTCTTTTCTTATTGCATTTTTACAAAGAAGACATTTTTTGCAAAAGGAGGTTTTTACAAGCTATGTCTTCTTCTTTTTTACAAAAGGCACATTGAAGGAGTTTTTCCAACATATCTCTTTTTTATTGCATTTTTACAAAGAAGACATTTTTTGCAAAAGGAGGTTTTTACAAGGTATGTTTCTTCTTTTTTCCAAAGACACATTGAAGAAAATGTTTTTCTAAGGCATATTTGCAAGAAATTTTTTCCAAATATTTATTTTCTGGTTGTATATTTGCAAAGAAAACATTTTTTTGAAAAAGAGATTTTTACAAAGTATGTTTCTTCTTCTTTTTTCCAAAAGACACATTGAAAGTGTTTTTTTTAAGGGATATTTGCAAGGAGTTTTTTCAAAATATTTCTTTTCTTAGACATGTTTGCAAGGAGGTTCTTTGCAAGGATGTTTTTTTTTCAAAGTAGCTTTGCACTTTTTATTTAATTGAAAGAGGTTTTTTCAAATAGTTGTTTTGCTAAGGTATTTTGCAAATGATTTTTTTCCAAAGTAGTTTTGCACTTCTTATTTATTTGAAAGGAGTTTTTTCAAATAGTTATCTTATTTTGCAAAGGATTTTTTACAAAGTAATTTTGTACTTCTTATTTCTTTGAAATTGAGTTTTTTTCAAAGAGTTGTTTCTTTACAATGATTTTTTCCCAGATATATTTATAAATAAGTTTTTATTGAAAGTATTTTTTTCTAGTGGTTTTTTTCGTAGATATTTTTTCAAAAAAGTATTCTTGGAATGAATTTTACAACAAAGATTTATTTACAACGTGTTTTATTTTCTTTCTTGGCACAAGGTGTTTTTATTATTTTCCAAAGAAGATTTTTGTTCAGAGAATTTTTTCAAAGGAAAGTTAATTCCAAAGAAATCTTCTTCAAAAGACTCTTACAAAATTTTTAAAAGGTAAAGTAAATTTCAGTTCATGTTTTTATAAATTCCGTAAATGTTTTTAAATCTTAATTTATTTGTTTTTACTATAAAGTAACATGATTCTTTAATTTATCGTCTATAGATTAAACAACCATGGGCAATAAGAGAAATCGTAAAAGAAAAGCTGATCGTAAACGTGATGATGATGATAATAGAGAGAAACAAAAACTCAGATATATTGCCAAAAAACAAAGGGTTGCTGAAACGGAAGAGAGAACTATTGAAGATATAAATACAGATTTACATGACAATGTTGAAGAAATGGAAATTGAAAATAGAGTACAAGAAGAACAAATTGAAGTTGAAAAGAACATTGCAAAAGATGTAAATAGTGATTTACATGCTAATGTCGATGAAATCAATATTGAAGATCAAGTTCAAAATCCAGAAATTGAACCTGGTATGTATATATCGTATATTTTCCAAATTCATTTTTTTATAATGAATTTTATTTTTTGATATATGTTAAATTAAATTTAACTTGATGTATAGGTACTTTTACTATTGATGATGAAATGTTAGAAGACATTGATTGCGACAAATATGGAGAAAAACTACAAATACATGTTGCACGATATCGTGCTACAAAATTTTATGATGAAGTTCTCAAAGATTACTCAATAGCAGGACAAGCACAAATTTTGAGATGTTTATTAGTGTCCAAGAAATTAGAAGGTGTTACATCGTTATTGGGTATTCACAAAGTAACAAAAGAGTCGAAATTGAAACAAAATGTGATGGAAAATATAGGCGATGCAATAAAAAAATTTGGAAAATCCAGGAAGAAAGATATCAATGCTGCACGTAAAGCAATTCATACAGCAATTCTTTCAGCTAGTACTAAACAAAAGCGTTTGACAACAGAACTAGCAAAAGCAGTTGGAACATCAAGAAAAACATTATACAAACATAGCAAATTCAGAATGCAAATAGATGAAAATAATGAACTTGCTTGTTGGGCAATTATTTGTAGACAACCTTACAAAGATAGATTAGGAGCAGGGGTTAAAGATATTGTACGAGAATATTGGTTGGAACATGCTCGAGTTTCACCAAATGCAAGAGATGTGATACGCAAAAGAATATCAAGAAATGTATATGAAAGCCAACCAAAACATATAATGGACATGACACAAGTACAATTGTTCAATAAATTCAAGGAAGATCATCGTGGAATTAATATATCAATCACTACATTTGTGCAACAAAAACCATGGTATGTTCGACCTATAACTATACGTGATACATGTTGTTGCCGTTATCATGTGCAATTTCAGTTATATTATGACACGTTTCTTGAATTTGGTAAAATGTTTTGGACAAATTCACCACCTCCGCCGACGATACGTGAATTCATATCTCAAATTTTATGTGAGAGAAATCACGATGAAGTATTTTATTCAAAGAAATGTGTCAATGGAAAACATTGTCATCATTGTGGAAATTTGGTGTTATTCCACAATAAATACCCTATCGATAATGATCAATCGTTGTCAAATGTAAATGTTGATTGGAAGAGATACGAATACATCAACTATAATACAAGTTCTAGTGATTCACGTTCCAAAAGAATTGATTTGCTAGAAGACAAGATATGCGTCACAGATTTTCTCAAAAAATTTGAAAACGAAATTTATAAATACACCCAGCATTCACATAGAGCACGATGGCAAGATCTTCAATTCAAATAGTCTCGTGAAATTTTTCCACCCGGAACAATTTTGTCGGTGGTTGATTTTGCTGAAAACTATACATTTGCTGCACAAAACGAAATACAGAGTGAATACTATCACTCTGACCAAGTTTTGATATTTGTCCATGTTGTATATAGACATTCTCAACAGGATATCGATGGCATTGAAAGCACATGTGACAATCGAGATGTGATTAAAGAATATCACTTCTATATCAGCGATGATCGTACACACGACACACATTTTGTCCAACATTGTATAGAAAATATTTTCTATGACTCACTGAAAAAACGCGAAGTCAAATTCAAAGAGCATTGGATATGGTCTGATGGATGTGCGGGTCAATTTAAATCTTCACGATCATTTTTTTGGTTATGTCGACTTCATAAAGCGCTGAACATTAAACATTGCTGGAATTTCTTTGAAACTGGGCATGGAAAAGGTGAGCATGATGGTGCAGGAGCATGCGTGAAAAGAGCACTTCGAAGATGGCAAATGAACTATTCTTCAGCACGGTTTCATTCAGCTGCAGAGGTTGTCCAATGGTGTCAATTAAATCTAAGCCATGATTATAATCAACAATCAAAAGACGTGCGCAGGTATGTCCACTATTTTTTTAATTTACATTATTTCTTAAAATTAAAAAAAATGTATATACTAACATTTAAGTACACATGTACACTATTTATTGTGTAGGTTTTTTTGGCTTGTTGGGGTCCAAGATATAAATAGATCAATACCATATGACGCTAGCACCATACATAGAACTAGAGATCTTCACTCTATTCAAACAAAATCATTTCACAACGTGTTTGCATTTGACAGTAGAAAGCAATCATGCTTTTGTCATATTTGCATTGAAAATGTCGAGTCTACAGAAGTTTGTGAAAACATAACAAACAACTACGTAAAAGCTTGGAGACACACAGAGATTAATCCAAAAGGAAAAATGCCACTGGAAAGTGTTGAAGAATTAGAATCAGAAGAAATAACAATATCGTCTGATGGCGATAGAATTTCAGATCTCGTAAGAGAAGGTAATAAACTTGTTTTTGACTTTTTAATCAATTGTTCATTCTAATCCTTCACCATAAGTAGTCAATTCAATTCATTTAAATACGCTAACACCAATCATAACTTGCACAGGAGATGTTTTCGCTGTGATTGCACCTGTAGACAACAACGAAAATGTCAAATATTATTTGATGCGATGCACTGAAGGAAAAATGAAATTATTGGAGGACTACAACGACAACGGATTTACATACGAAAGAGGATCCATCATTTTAAAAGGCTACTTTTTTCAGCAGACGCATATGACTAAAAATTATGTCTACTTTCAAGATTATGAAACCGATGTTATATGTTGTCAATATAGTCATTTAGTATGTGCATCTCGAATAAAATTGATACAAGTTCCATAAAAAAAACAGTTAAAAACCAAAAAATGGAAACTATCCATATGTGACCATGAACGGATAGTTGAAGATGGTATTCCATTGCGATGTTTTTAACTACATATCAAAAATAAATTGATCTATATTTTTGTCCATATCAATTGTTGTGTGCAATATATTTTTTGTCCAATTATCAAAATTGTTGTGCACAGTATATTTTTTCATTGAGATTTTATGAATATTTTCTTGAATGACAACTAACACAAAAGCTTAAATGGTTTATTTTTTCATTGAAATTTTATGAATATTTTCTTGAATGACCACTAACACAAAAGCTTAAATGGTTGTACTTTAACATGCTTAAAAATGAATTCAAATATAATTTGAAAATTCAAAAGTACTTTATTCGGGTCCCCATATGTCTATTAGACCACTAAGGGATGAGATAACGGATGTGGCTATCCCCACTCCGCCCCGAATTTTTACTTTTGATTGATTGATACTAACAAAAAATCACAAAAAGACCTTTTAAATTTTGTATTATTTTAATCCATCGAACATGTTTCTTTAATACATACTTCACCATAAATATGATCTTAAATAGATGTCTTAAAATTGTCACCAAGTTCTCCGTCCCAAATCTTTAATTTAAAATATCGCTTGTGCAAATTCACATAACTGAAATCATGGCAAATGGAGATAACGATCATTTGATTTTTAATCACAAGCAAGGATTCCAGGATTGTGAAGCTTATGCTAAATTAGAGAAATGATTATTTACAACAAATCAATGAAAATTCATCAAATTGTTGTTTAAAATCATTGCTCTAATTTAGCACAAACTTCACAATCCTGGAATCTTCGCTTATGATTAAAAAACAAAAAACCGTTACCCCCATTTGCCATGATTTCAGCCACATCAAATGTACCTGAACATTGTAAATAAAAATTAAATTAATTAAAAATCCATTATATCAAAATTTGAACTTAACATATATTTGTTTTAAAACTTCCTAATCCATCCATATTTTCTATCAAAACTTATATTTAACATTCCTAAACTTTCTATTTTTTTCATATTTCTATCGACTTTCTAACATTCCTAAAACTTCATAACATCCTTGAAGATAACATTCAAACTTACTTAAATTTCATTTTTAAACTTTATATTTCATCCGTGTATTTTCATCAAAACTTCAAACATTCTTGAACTTCCTAACATCTCTAAAGTTTAATGTAATCACTTTTAATCTTCCTGATTCATCGATATGTACGAAAACTTCTAACATTTCTAAGCATTCTAACATTCAAAGACAATATTTTTATCAAAACTTCTATCCATATTTCTTCCATATTTCTATAGACTTCTAACATTCCTAAAACTTCATAACATCCTTGAAAATAACATTCAACCTTACTTAAATTTCATTTTTAAACTTTATATTTCATCCATATTTTCATTAAAACTTCAAACATTCTTGAACTTCCTAACATCTCTAAAGTTTGAATGTAATCACTTTTAAACTTCCTGATTCATCGATATGTATAAAAACTAACATTTCTAAGCATTCTAACATTCAAAGACAACATTCATTTTTAAACTACCTGATCCATATAACTATCAAAACTTTCTAACAAATTATTAAACTTCCTAACATTCTTGTTCTTAATACACTCAATCTTATCATTCATTCATGTCGAACAATTATAACTTCCTCATTTATAAACTCTAAACCTATATGTGAACATCCACTTTTAAAAATTTCCTAAATAACATTTTTTAAACTTCAATCAAAACTTCCTCATTTATGAACTTTATACCTAATATGTTTATCCATTTTTAAACTTTCTAAATAACATTTCTTAAACTTAATAATATTCAAGAATGTCATGTTTCTTAACATTCAGTTTTACATATATTCATTCATTCAAACATGCAAATACATATTTTAAACTAAATTTAACACCAAATATGTCAAATAAACAAAAATAAACTTAGAAATCATTTAAAAACCATGATTCACGAAATATGTAAGTTCAAAATTTATATGTATATAATCTCCAAAAAAATAATCATGAACATGCAAATTCAATGTACATCCATATATGTATATATCTCGTCCAAAAATAAACCTCCTCAACATGTCCAAGACAAATGTTTCCAATCTAAATGCATATCAACAACAAAAAATAGTGGACACCATGAACTATAAAATTAAAATGTATACATGCTATCCTCCACTCGGGCCTCCCCCTCCTCCACTCAAGCCTCCCCCTGGACTCAACCCTCCCTGCAACATGTGTAAAAAAAAATTATGTTCATATCATTTAAATTACTTAAACTATAATCAAAAAATTAAAATATTAAACTAATATATCAAAATACAATTCAAATATTAACAATATTACATCAAATTCTCCAAATGCTTGTCCACCACCATCCTCCAAAGGACTTTTTCCTTTGCCTCCAAAAGATTTGAGAGACCCAAGCTGCAATCCATATATAAAATCAATTTATGAATCTCATAAATCTAAATCCACAAAAATTAAAATATTAAAACAGTAAACAAAATTAAAGCAAAATTAAAGCAATCAATGAAATTACCTCTCTACCAATATCTGCATCATTAAGCAAAGAACCTATATCTCCACCCTAAAATTTAAATTGTATTAATAAATAAAACATATAATACAAACCAAAAAAATTACTATACCAATTAAAACTTAAAACTAAAACAAAAAATTTTAAAAACATTAGCTCACAATAGATGGTAAATCATTTATAAAGTTGGTATCTAAAGAAACCTGCATGGATGAGTCAAATTAACAATAAAATACACAGTTAAATTATCATTCAAAAAATAATAATTTATATATATATATATCAAATTCAAACATAAGTACAAATATGTTGATAATAAATATGTACCTCTCTCCCTACATTTTCGCTAGTTGAAATGTGAAAAGAATGTTCGTTCATCATTCTTGAAAACTGCAACCAATTTAAACATTTACATAATGTACCTATGATAAGGTAACAAAAAAAATAAAATCAAGATAAATAAAATATTTAATTCAAATCAAATCATATCATGTAGTCAACGAACCTCTCCCAAACTCGATGTGTCGTTGGATATAACATTTGCTGCTAAGTCACGACAAATCTTTGCATATGCCCTGAGATCTTCAATGCTCATTCCATCTATTTCATCATCAGTTTTATAAACAAACTTTTGACGAATAGCAGAACGAGCCCTTTCTCTAACCAACCCCACATCTACTCCCACTAATACTGATGATAGCCCATCACCAACAAAATTCCTTGCTGTCGTCCCAAGTTGAGATGTGGGCTCCATCTCTGATTTTAATGCCACCAACCTAGGTGGACGAGATATCTGGGGCGGAGGTCTAAGAGTTGCAGGATCTCTATGTGCACCCTCTCGATCATATATTCGACCCTTCCCAACTCCATAAAATTTTGAATGAACATCAGTATAATCTGGCTTCATATTTAAAAAAAACTCAGCATAAAAAAATCTAGCAAAATACTAAGAAACCTCATCGTTCCATGGAAAACGACCATAGGCAGCAAGAAACCGATCATAAAGTAAGTGTGCCAGATGAGGATGTTTGAAATATTGCACTTTCAACATTTCTTTTTTCAAACCTTCTTTGAAATTAAACATTGATTTGGCCTGCTCTCTTGTCACTCTTTCTTTCACAACATCCCATTTGTCTGGACCCATCACTTGATCCCTTCGTCTTCGCATCAAATCTACAAAACCATCTGTAGTCGGCCCAAGATTCTCATATGCTTGAATGAAGTTTTGCAATGATCCCAAGACAATCTCCAAACTTTGTTTACTCTCCGGAGGAAGATCCATAGTAGACAAATCATTTTGAAACTTTTCATAGTGAGATCTACATCTTTCAAGAGTCATTTGATGATTACCACCTTCCCATGGAAGCTCCCGAGGTAGATCAGATGGATATGTCGTAATGGGTGTACAACCCTCAGTTAATTCAACATATTGTGTCCTAGCTCTACCATCATCACCTCGTGCCGAATGGTGAGCCTCTTGAGAACCTTGCTCTGCACCGTCATCCGTCTCCCTTGTTTGCCCTGTCTCCCTCCCTACAGAATTAGGAGCATCTTCCGAACCATGCTCTGCTTCAAATGACAAAGTCTAGTTTAAACACAACTACAAATTTTGCACTCTCAAAAAAACAATTTGCATATATAAATGTTCAAAGATTGATATTCATATGTACCAATAGAGGGTCGAGATCGACGTTCTCCCATAGAAGATACAGGGGAATCATTTGTACCCCTTTCACCTTGTCGGTGTGAACTATACAATAAATTAGAGTCCCAAGGAGAGGTTGACAACCTCCGATTATCACTCGTACCACCTACGCCAGAAGATTGTGAAGACCTCCTACGCTTTCGCCTTAAAGAATCCTCTCTTTCCATTTGATATATAATGCCTACACCTAAAGACGAATCAACTAATTACATATTCAAATCCTACAAGTTAATTCTATGAACTCTAAAAACCAACTACTTAATAGACTAAGTTATTTAACAAGTACCTAGATTTACCTAATTTATCATCTAACAATTTTCAAAAAAAATATAGCTAATATTGTTAGATGATGAATTAATGTACCAATCTTTTAGGTGTTTTTGATGTTTAAAATGAATGGAACCAATATAGTTAAGTACTAAATAATGGGTTTTTTTTTTTATGTGTATGAGTTCATGAATCTCTTTTACCTTCTTCATACATAACTTAATACCTAAAACATAAATCATGAATCTATTTAACCTTTTACTACATAACTTAATACCTAAAACATAAATCATGAATCTCTTTTACCTTTTTAATACATAACTTAATACCTAAAGCATAAATCATGAATCTCTCTCACCTTCTTAATACATAACTTAATATCTGAAACATAAATTAAGTCTTGAAAATATTTTCATTATTGACAATAAAATAAAAATTGACAATTCATGTTTTATGTTTTCAAAATTTGCCATTTGATAATCGTTTTCAGTTTCTTAAACTACAAATTTAAACCAGAAATTTTATTACTCTAGACATAAATTATATCTACAAATAATCTCATTGTTCCATAGAACAAAAAAAAAATTACTGTTCAAGTATTATGATTGAGTTAAATGTCATGTTTCTCAAATTGGCCTCGTTTGACAATGATCTTTAATTTCAATCTAATAATGGTAACAATTCTTGGTATTATGTTCTCCAAGTCAGCCATGTTGCAAACAAAAGAAAACACAATACCAATTTACCACCTTTACTAGAATAAAACTCGAACCATTCTGACATAACATCACCTAGTATTTTATAAAACTTACTATAGTACATTTAGATTAAAGCCTATTCATGTCTATAGTTCCCTTTTACATAAAATCCATTTAAATTATTGTTTTATCAAAAATAGACTGTGTATCTAAGCTAAACTAAAACATGTTGACAGAGTTCATGAACTCTGTCAACTAAGACATGTTGACAGAGTTCATGAACTCTGTCAACATGTTTTAGTTGACAGAGTTCATGTCATCATTGTTAAATTACATAAGACTTACTATAATACTTATAAATTAAAATCTATTCATGTCTTTAGTTTCCTTGTACCTCAAGTCCATTTACATTGTTGATTTATCAAAAATAGAGTTGAACTATCTGAAATTTGTTTGTATCTGAACTATCTATTGCCAAAGTTGGTAATATAATTAATATCTTAATCTCTGAACTCTGTCAACTTAGACGAGTCGACAGAGTTCATGAACTCTGTCAACTTAGACGAGTCGACAGAGTTCATGAACTCTGTCAACTTAGACGAGTCGACAGAGTTCATGAACTCTGTCAACTTAGACGAGTCGACAGAGTTCTTAAGTAAAACAAGCCTACATACAACTTAGAAATGTTCTTTCAAATTAAAATTAATGTTAATTTCTTTTCTAAACACAGCCAAATACAACAATTTAAAAAAGTACTCAAAAAATTTCTTTATATTTAAATTTAAATACTCCTCTTCATATTTTAATTTAAGACATTCTGGACATTCAATTCGACCAACTCCAAGAACTCAATCAACTGTACATAGTCCATGGACTCCGTCCTACTGGGCAGAGTCCATAGACTCTGTCCAACTGGGCAGAGTCCATGGACTCTGTCCAACTGGGCAGAGTCCATGGACTCTGCCCTGTTGCAGCCCATGGCCTCTGCCCAGTTGGACAGAGTGCAATATACAGAGAATATGGGAATTACAAAACGATCGAAAACAATTTATATAAACGGGATTTAGAAAGATTTATCCACCTTACCTCTAAAACGCAGCCAAAACAAATGAGCGCGACCTGAAATCTTTCGGACAACAGCGCAGATAAAATTTCTTCCACCCGAAACAGAGCAGCCATAGCAGACGAACTGGGAGACCTGCGTAAAATCAATAACATTTTAGCAACAAAAAATAGCGATAACACACTTCAATAAAATACACATCTACAAAACAGAAAAACGAAACGATACCTTCAACCACTGCAAACGCCGTGTCGATCTGTCACCACCCGCAACTTCTCAACGATGTTCGACCTCGCGCTATGAAGCCCTACAAGCCCAAATCTGCTACATACGTTACCAGCAGCAAGCAGCAAACAGCAAGCAGCAAACAATATTGCATACCAGCCGAAACGATATTACATACCAGCAGCAACATCTTTGTCGAATCCTCCCTGCGCACCAGAACACCACCACTTACCAGAAGCAAGCAGCAAGCAGCAGACAGTATTACTTACGTGCAGGTGGCTAAACAACGAGAGGCGAAACAACGACGAACGCTGGACTTACACGCAGGCTTACAGGTCGACAACACACGCCGTCGACCAATAGGGTGGCTAACGGGCGACAGGGCAGCGGGGGTGACGGAGCAGACGGGCCACTACGAACACAACAGGGGTCCACGAGATCCCACGAAAGTGATGGGAGAGGGGCCGGGACAGAGCTTTTATGCCGAATAATTGTTCGGCCGAACAATTATTTCCACCGCCGTGAGTTTGCTCCGTCCGGCTAGCCCATGGCACATATTCCGAGGCCTCCGTTATGTTTAACGGGCCACCGTTAAAGATTATTCGGCCGAATAAATACTATATTATTCGGCCGAATAACGTTGATTATTCGGCCGAATAATTATAATTATTCGGCCGAATAATTAACGTTATTCGGCCGAATAACATACGCTAGAGTTCTTACCCCGCCGATTCTCACCAAAGTGTTACCCACCTTCGCATTTCCACCCATAGGCAAATTCCCAAGATGATGAAAAGAACAACTCTGCATAAATTGTTAATTTTCCTACTATTAGAAATTATTATTGATTACTGTATTTTGTTACAGTACTATTTTATTTCACCAAATAGGAGTTTACTGCCTTAAAGATTATACTGTGATTTATATTTATTATTGAAATCATTGCTAATGCAGAAATTAAAGAAGATTGCATAATCTCATCATACAGAACTAATATGTCATTTTCAAGTTTCAATTTAGGGTTTGTATTTTCCATATTTTCTTCTCAAAAGTTTACTATAGTCTACTGTTATTTTTACTACTGTACTTACATGATAAATAAGCAAATAGAAGTCTCATATTACAAACCTAGGGTTTGCACATTTCACTTTCCAAGCCATACATTAAAACTATTGAAATTATCATTGAACAATAGCAACAAAGATATTAAAAGGTATCTTTTATTTCAACAGTTCTCAACTTAATATTCATTCACATGTTTCTATTTCCATAAAACAAAATACACAGCTGCATTCTTTTCTACAAAATCGAGCTAGTTAAACAAACTATTTATCGTTTAAAAGTTCCATTATTTCATTAACAGTAGAATGCTTCTAAACAACAGAAGCAAAACAAGTTTGGATTTGCCTAAGGCTTGACGATGAGTAAACCCTTAACCATACAGAGACAAACCCTAATCCTTGACAAGCTTTTAGAATGATTTTACAACATCATTTACAAATCGACGAGCTTTATATAGGCAGAAACCATATCATAAATTACAAACATCTACCCATTGTTTATTGACAACAGTAGTTTTCCCATTATTCACTTATCACACGATTTCATTTTCCATTGTTTACATTTCTTAACTTCACAAATCATAAAAGAAAATGATAGTAGCAGGTGTATTAAAACCTAGTTACATAAACTACATCTTCGTATTACATCGAATTCAAACACAGAGGTCTGCTAAAACACAAGTTTCATTTCCACATTTTAAATCAATGAGTCATAGATTTTGTTCACGAGCCAAGTCCCAAAACGAAGAAACAAAACAACTACAGCAACATAGATTTGTAAATATTCTTTTGTATTAAAAACTCGATAGATATTGAAACCCTCGATGACAGAGGTACATTGCCCAGTTCAAAATCAGAACCCAAAACACTGTACAGTAACCTACAAAACTATTACATCAACTCTACGAGATGAGAGACATCTTAACACAGGCGTAACACAAAACAACATGGGTTTTGAACCACGATTTCCAGGACAAAGATTGTTACAACTTCAAACGATGGTCAAAATATGCCAGGAGAACCTACGAAGGGTTATGCCACTGGGGCTTACCAAAAAGTAGCGTGTCATCCATTGCCATCAAACCCAACACTGTAATATCCACAAAGAAGGCAATACCTCCCACACAAATCACCCAGAAGTTATAACTAGTTCCAAACGATTACTTGATAAACCTAAACTGTAATATTAAAATAGTAGTGTTACGAGTCGACTTACCTTCACTTTGACAGACGGATGGAATGATTCATGCTTCCAATTCCTCCAACCGTCGCAACAAGACAACATACAAGTGAACCTTTATCAAACTCGGAGTTTAAATCTCACCGAAAACCTAACCTATCACACGACGAAATCCACAGGGCTTCATTGCCTTACACCCTTCGAACCTGAGCAACTTATACAACAAGTTTCACCATAAAAATTACAGAGATTGTAGTTACAAAGCCATCAACAAACCACCCAAGGTCGAGCCCTGCTATCCAACGGCCTGTCGGCCTCTTTCCCAAACCAAAAACTTCAAATGAATGAGGCAAACAACAAACAGAAATGCGAGACTGCCTTAGGGTTTAAGATCTCAATGATCGAGGCAGTTAGATCAATGATCAGGATTTGGCCAGCCAAGCCACGACAGTACCAAGGCAGAGTTACGATCAATCACCATTAATAACATCAATAAATAACCAACACAGTTGGAGTGCCATATCATAAAGGCAGAGCCTATAGCTCAGCGAGTTCTCACCATTCTTACAACTACTCCACGTGAAGTCAGATACACATTGGAGCCATTGAGACACACCACTACCATTGCACAAGGTTTGCAATTAATGCTAGATTTTACGTATCACCTGCCAGGCCTTTATCTGCAACTGCATTAAATTCATGTTAGCACCAAGTTATGGGTTACAACACAATATAGGGATTATATCACCATTGTCAAACAACCTCGTTGTATAGTTTCAAACCATAGGGTATTATCATATTATGGTATTACAATCATGTATAAAGTTTCAAACTATAACAAATGTATATTACAACATAACTATATTATATAGTTTCCAAACCATATGTTGTATTCATATAACCACGATATGAATCGAGTCCAAACCTTATCACATAATGTCTATGTTTCATGCATTATAAACGTTAAGTCTCCAATTGCTTAGGGCGCACCCTTTTCAAAGTCAAATGTTAAGTTATTGTTTGCATAGCAATTATACATTGCAAAATCAAAGGCTACGATATGTTATATATCAAGCATGTTTTAGAATATCCAAATAAGCCTTAGTTTGTAGGCATAATAGCTTCAACATTTAGTTTATGCATATAGAAGATATGCATCATGATTCTAAAGGCTAAGTCATTTTGCATAACACTAATGCATTATAAACTCTAACCTTAATCCACTTAGAAAACTAGGGTTAGACAACAATTGGAATATTGTCACAGACTACAACTGGGTAACATCTTGCCTAAAAAGTGATGTAACAAAACATTTAACAACACATCTAGAAATTTGGAACAACTACGATAAGCCTTATAGATATATGGTAAATTTTTATTATTCACCAAGATCTTTCAATGTTCAACCATGTCGTAATAATGGATATCATCTTAGGATTGTTGTTATCACTTTGCACCAAAGTAAACCTTGTTCAAACCTTGTCTCATTTCAGACCGTTATTATAAGTTGTATTTCCAATAAATCTACCGACAGTTACAACAGAAGTATAGCATAAAACATCTACAAGTGATAGTATAAAAATGACACAAGTTGTTAGGAAAGCTACGAACTTCATACCATCAACACCTTCAAGCACAACAATATATACATCTATCTTAAAAAAGGAGATGACTAGCTGAAGCTTATAACCCGTCTTGAAATACTGGAATTATTCTATTACCTTACCTGCAGATCTGCGAAAGAAAAGAATCCAAGGCACCAAAGGCAAATATGTGCAACCAAAGAGGGAAAGAAAGACCAAGTCACCTATATTAAAAAATAATTGCAAAGAGGATGGTCTCCAAAATTAGACATGTTATAAAGCATGAATTGAGGAGGCTCGGAATCCATGAGCAAGCTAGTGTCAAATCCATTGTCAAAATAAGTTATAGCTTTGGTTATTTAAATGCTAATATTAAAATGAATATACATAAAAATATATTTGTGTATTTTGACATGCTTTATCAGTTAAAGACATTTTATGTCCACCTTAAGGAGAATTTTTCTTTTTATGTGTTGGGATTGTCATTAACTAAGTTTAGGTTTAAGTTTAGGTTTATATTTGTAGTTTCCTACTAGCCAAAGTTCCTTTCAACTGTAGGGATCATGGATCACTATTCACATACATTAATCTTGATTCCATAACCTGCAGTGCAATCAAATGACAATTTAACAAAGGAAAATAATTTCAAGTAATCAGGATTTGTTTGCACAATGATCTTTCAAATACCCTAGAAAATATTCTCAAGTAAAGGTTCTGTTTGCACACAATGATTTTTCAAATGCCCCTTACAAACCACCACCAACAGATAATTTCATGAAAATAAGTTGCAAAACAATGATCTTTCAAATGCCACTTGGAAACCACCACCAGCAAATAATTGTTTATTTGCACAGAATGATTCAACAGCGCATGACGATCTTGAGATTATGCCAAGTAAGACTAGGCCAGTATGTCAAGTAACCCCGAATCCCGAGTACTATAATAATATTTTTCTAATTCCAAATAAATTGACAATAATATAAAACACTTTTAAAAAGGAAACAACCCTAATCCGGATATGTTAGCATTGGAAATTTTGAGTTTCATGATAATTTGCCAAAGTACCTAATTAAGTCATATGCATTATACCAGTTATCATTGTTTGTACCTAATTAATCCATATGCATTATACTAGTTATCACTGTTTGCAAATATATTTATTACATCAACAATGCACTTCAATCATTTTTCACAGAGCGAGTGAAAATAGAAAGAAAAAACATTAAAATAATATATTATTCAATCCAACCCTTGTTCTGGTGAGAAATTGGTTCCTCTTACAAAGAGAAAAAGTGCATAGATATAGATTAATGCACTACACCCATTGCAAAAGTTCAGTGCTAACAACATTTAATAATACAGTACAAGATCCAACAGGAAGCACAGATATTTTACCCAAAATTGAACAGAATTTAAACACGATCCAAAACCCTAAAGATGAAACAATCAAAGATACTTCCAAATTCACCATACTAAAATAGAATTTAAATATCATAGTATAAAGAAGTTAATTATTTTAGTTTGTTATTTACATCCCAAACAATCCTAATAAACATCCTGTGGCAAGCGTGGCGTAGATGTTGCCTCCAAAGGCACCGTCTTTTGAATGCTCACTCCAAACTTCTCCGTCATGTCAACTTGGTCTGCACTCATTCCCTTGGGAGGTGCCCAGTCTAAGGAATGGATGAGAGAAGCCAATATCAGATGAATCCTCCGACTCACCAACAGAAGCCCCACGCACATTCTCCTTCCTGCTTCGAACGATATCAGCTCGAAGTGTTTTCCTCTGTAATCCACACTCTCCATCTTATCGTCCATAAATCTCTTTGGGATGAATTTCGACGGCTCATTCCAGATGGCAGGGTCCCTTCCGATTGCCCACATGTTAACGATTACTTGAGTGTCTTTGGGTATCACAAATCCTTCAATTTCACAATTACTATCTGCTTTGTGGGGAACGAGCAGAGGAGCTACCAGGTGAAACCTCAACACTTCTTTCACCACTGCATGGAGATAAGGGAGACATTTGGTATAACTTTCTTCTACCCTTCGACTGCAACCAACTACCTCGTCCAGCTCGGCCTGGGCTCGTTTCATTTTCTCCGGATTGCATATCAGTTTTGCCATCTCCCATTCCATTGTCTTCGCAGTGGTGTCACTTCCCGCCGCAAATATGTCCTGCAACAAACAATGAAACATTAGAGCAATTGAATTTGGCAGTGTTAATCCCACTAGTAAACTACAATAATTGTTAAAATAAGATGCCATCTATCACTAGATAGTTTGACCGACTTATATGATAAGTATAACTACAGGAGATAATGAAAAGGGTTACAGTTAAGTAGCCTCTGATATCGGTAATCTTAAAGTCATTGCTTATCATGTCCAATAGAGCGTCCAAGAAATCCTTTGGACCATCACTTCCGTCCATGGTTTTGCCTCTTATGGCCAGGCGATCTTCTATGAATCTGTCAAAAATGCCATAAATCCTTTTCATATAGATTCACATGTTCTGTGCCACACCTTGAGGATCCAACCACTTAAGAAAGGGGAAGTAGTCAGCCAAATTAGGAGCTCCTCACTTCACCGCCAGTTTCCACAAACTGTCTTTGAACTCTTGTAAGTCCGGAGATGGGAATCAAACATGTGTTTACCAAAGGCGATGTTTCCCAACAGATTTATCGAATATTGGACCACAGTCTCTGCGATATTTGTAGCATTCCCTTTCATGCTTTCCTGCAGAATCTGCTGGATCGTTCGGATCATTTGAACTCTTTTGCGTTGTCCAAACCTATAAAATCAACCAGGTTTGGAACTCGAACTAGCATTGGAGGTGGAGTGCACTGTTTTTTAGGAGCCTCTTCTGCTTTTGTTAGGAGCCTTCTTTCTGGTAGTATGGTAGTATGCCTCTGTTTGTTTTCATATTACTGTAAAATGTAGAACAAATATAGTATCAAGGACACTTGTAAATTCATTTTCAAAATTGGGAAATGGATTAGAGTGCTTTGGACAGGTGTAAACTCTTGCCTAAAATTCAACAATAGAGAACCACATTGGACAGGTGTAAACTCTTGCCTGAAATTCAACAACAAAGGACAGCACCGCCGACTGCCAAATGACTTGCACGACAAGTAATATCAAATTGTTGGCATGTAATGTTTAACTAAGGTAGAAGTATTTTATTTTTATTTTTATTTTTCACTAATCATCGACAATAATAAAATTAGTTCAATCAAACTATATTCTAATAAAAAGATAACACATATGAAAACAATTTATATAAAAAAACTAATAAATCTTTATTTTGTATAGACTTTATCAGTTTACATAGTTGTTGTATTTAATCATACAAATTAATACAATAGGTGGGAACATATCAATTATTTTCTTTTTAAGGAAAATCCTAAAAGGGGGTACTAACAATTATGGTGAATTGTTGGCACTTGTTTTAAAGATTTCTTTGGAAAAGTCTCAAGAAAAAATACAAGTTCTAGGGGACTCCTCATTGTTCATTTTGTGGATGAAAAATCAATTACAAATTCATAATATCAATCTTCTCAAAATGGTTGAACACTTGAAGGAGATCTCAAGTCAATTTCAAGTGATTACTTTCACTCTTCTTTTTTGGAGTTGAATACCTTAGCATATGCTTTGTCAAAGGGTGGACTTCTACTACTTGTGAGCCATTTCTAAACTTTTCTTTAAACTTTATTTTAATTTTATTTCATTTTCTTTAAACTTTATTTTATTAATTTTAGTTGAGTCTTGAAACTTTAAACTTAAATTTAAATTTAATTGGCTTTTTTTTGTTATAACTTTGATTCAATCTTTTAATAGCAAATTCTTTTTTTTTTAAACTTAAATTTCCAACTTCCAAATTATGTCGATATCTTTTCGTGAAGTTGGTACTCATTAGTTTAATGAACTTGATCAACCAGTTGGTACTGAATAGTTTAATGAACTTGATCAACCAGTAAATAAGAGGTTTCAATAGTGGAGAGGCGTTCCCAATTCAACACCAATGACCAAGTGGATTGATGAAATGTTGTCTGCAAGCTTTATCTATTCTCTTCATAAAGAAAAAGCGGTTTCGAAAAAGATTGCACATAGCCTTAAAAATTATGATGTTAACATTTGCATGTGGATAGATGTCTGAGACGGTATTGTCTGATCAAATCTGGGACATGTTTGACTTGTAAAAATGAAAAATCATGACTACTCATGGTATCCAATAAAACTATTTTCACACAAAACTTTGTTTTTCCATTGCTTCATAATTGTAACGGTAATCCATAGGCCTTAATTTACAAACTGCCCACTTAGCAATACAGGCCATGAAAATTTTGATCATCCTAAAGGGAACTAACCATAAACAATAAACCACCACCATGTCAAGCTCAAGCTCCTGCATCGACTGTGCCTGCCTGTGCACTTTGCCAGATGATAGTCTATTTGGGCTTTTCAGTGGGGTGAGATTTTGGCTGCAAAACTATTCAATTCTTTGAGAAAATTCTAGTGAACATTAATTTTTATGTCATTTGCTAGGAAGAATGACCACGGAAAAATGCAAGGGCGCCAACCAGTGGAGCGTTGATGTAAGTAGTGGGATTAGACTGCCTGAAGTATGTACGGGCATCCAAATATTGATCTCTGGTGTTTGGTCCTCCAACCACTGCCCCCACTAGAAGATTTGGGTTGGGACTTTTGCTGAAGAAGTATTGGGAGCCACCCTTGCATGTTATGACTTGGATGGTGTGTTACAGAGGGTATTGATGAGACTCTGTGGTGAATATATTTGGGGAAGCCGAATCCATATCCCACCATGTAAGAGAACTTCATAGGATTGTCTCCCAGTATGTAGTCCACCTGCACATCAGATAGAATGAGTTATGCTTACCCATTTCCTTGAGAGATCAAATTCCATGCATACATTTGCCATCTAACTGAACATTGTGAAATATAGAATGGGTTACAATCACTCATTTCCTTCACAGAAATCAAAATTGCATACATACATTTTGGTAACTGAACTTTGAGAAATATAAATGGATGAGAATCAACGAAAGGAATTAGTTCAAATTGTTTACTTGCTATTTACATTTAGAGTAGATACTCCATCCATTTTCAGATCTCACTCTACCTATCTTTAAATCTTGAAAATGGGTGGAATGTCCACACAGTGAAATTCCAAATCCAAAAACTTTGACACAATGTTTACACACTGAAAATGTTCAGAATGTACCTGGCTTTTGGCCACTGCCTGCAGTCTGGCAGGGGTGACTGCTATGTTTCCGCAGTGCACAACTTGTGAAGAATGACCCAAGTAATTTACATAAGCCAAACGCAAAAAAGATATGGCTGTCACATGCTACATGTTGCTTCCTCCTGGTTTGTATATCAGCCCCCCTGTTATAGAAACATAATTTCAGGAACCATGAATCGGAGACAAAATACAAATATGTGCTATACACTGGCTAGATACAAGGAGATTGATGACTGTCAGATTAACTTGTTGTGTGTGAAACATGTCTATAAGACGTTTCTGGAAAGAGTGAGCAAATGAAGTTGTCATCATGTCCCTTGTACGTTTGAAGGAATCCCACCTTCCCCAGCAAGAATTCCTAAAACACCACAGCATTGATAAACATATAATCAGCTGTATTCTCACCGTAAAACCCCATTGTTAGAAGTTCATAGAATAAAAAATATGATGTGTGTATGAAATAAAAAAAATCCATCGCTTCATGGATGTTGTTGAACGAATCAAATACAGGACATGGTCTGGGTGATATAAATACCACTCACCTTTGATACCAGAACGTTTATTCCATCATGTTTGTTGTCCCAACCGAATTCATTAATGTTCTCGTTAGCCCCAAGAATGTTTCCATTGATTTGAATGTAGTTGATATATGAACGATCCTTTGTTGCTTTATACAGCCATGCCGCAGCCCATAACAACTCATCCTGTAAACATAAATACATCATGCACCATTACCATAACAATTCCCCAGTTTTACAGTTCAGTCAAGAATTGAATTGAAGTTATTAAAAAGAATAAAGTGTAATCCTGTGAATCACAAGAGTGAGGTGCATTCTACAACTTCCATTGGATTTCCTGCATTGGATATATTCAAAGGAGACACTCATAGAGATTCAGATTTGATACCTAGATCAAGGTAGCAAAGTTGGAGACTGCATATCTAAAGTTCAAGACATGGTGAATCTATCAATATCTGACACTCCAATATGATATTTATGTACATAGTCACAAGAAAGGGGCATTAATGGGATATATACACAGTAGGCTGGTAACTTGCAACATCATATTCATGATAAGTAGGACTGCAAGGCCATATTATAATCATAATAGTGACAAGTAGTTTACAAGGCCTTCTTAGTATCAGAGGGAAGGAGGATGTTATAGCATCAATCCAAAACCAACAACATCAAGACTTGGAATCCAAAACAACATTAGGATTGGCAACCATAGATCCAAATAGGAAAAACCAAGTTCAACATAGATCCACATACTTGGTATCCACTAAAGTCGCAATAAAAGGGGCACACTCTTGCTTTGAGGCCGTCACTGTAAGATCCCTTATATTTGTCTGCAAACCGGAAGACCTGTTGCAGGCATGGAAAGAAAATAATTACACTTAAACATAGACAACTGCCAACCAGCACAGCACTAGACTTGATTTCTTGAAGAACTAGCATAGTTTGGAGTGTGGAAGCTACCTTCATTGCAGTCTTGAGAAGCCGTTGAGAATATGCCATGTCTGACGATCGAAACGCAATGGATGCAGCAGCTAAGGCCGCAGCTGTTTCACCTGCAACATCTGAACCAGGACTGTCTTTTGTGATTTTGTAAACTGTCCTAGCTGTGTCCATGTCTTCCGGTCTCTCCCAACAATTGTGATCTGCAGTTGGATTGCCCACCTGTAGTAGTACACAATGCACATTTCAATTTACATTTCCCTTAAACCAAAACTATAAAAACCATATAAATATGAAATATAAAATTATCTCCCATTTAGTTGCAGTTGGGTTACTTTAGCTTATCTCCCATTTTTTTTAGCTTATCTCCCAATTCTGCAGTCATAATTAAAGATAATTTCTTGCAGACTAGTCTCAGCGGTCTCAGCAAAGTAACCCGTATATAAAGATTGGAGCAAGGAGAGAAACAGTTTTACCGTTTTGTGTAACTGTCAACTTGTATCACGAAAATCTGGTGGTTATCAATGGCTTTATTAATACCCTCAATGCTACAAAAGTAAAGAAACTAAAGGATGAGAGCAAATACTAAAGACTAAATACAAACGTGGCTAAAACTTATAAATAAATACCTTGTTTAGTACAAATCCTTGGCATCCTGGATGCATGTACATACATCAGAACAAAATTACTAATCCTTCGGATCCTGGATGCATGTACATACAGCTAAACAAAATTACTGCAGAGAAAGGAAGAGATGCGAATAAATTTGTTTTTCAAACCTAAAACCCGCAACCGAAATGAAAGAATTTATGGTTCCTTATTATCTGTGCTGCTACTGTTGCTGTTGGAAATCCCTTGATGGTGATGATGATACGAGGAGTTCAGCAAGGGCGGACAATCTCATGCACTGCCATCCATCTGTTGGTAAAAACATCGGGAATCTTTAAGCCCACGTGGTTGATGGAGAAGGGCTCGTTTTCTATCACCACCAGCGATTGGCCGTGGAGGAGAGTGGGGAGTCTGGTACCAGCCGAAAGATGCAACAGCTTCCTGTTGGGAAGATTATGGTATCTCATGTTGTTCGTAAAATCTTCACCGCCCTTCAAGAAAACAGAATTCTTGAATCGTCACTGAGCATAAAGATGGTGAGGTTTTGTAGGCTCAGAATCTCTGGGGACTTTATGCACAGGGCCAACGCCAGGATGTTGTATCCCTCATTTCTCAGAATCAGCTCTGCATCTTCGAGCATGAAAAACATTATGATATGCATTGGTCGATCAAAACTAGGGTTTCCTGATGATGAGTGTGATATCAATGCAGAAACAGCTGCTGGCGGTGGAGTCAACCCAAATATGGGGCATCTGTGGGACTAGTCAACCCAAATATGGGGCATCTGTGGGACTCAAATCAAAATGAACAACAAGGGTGCCCCAGGAGGCAACCTGCAAGTAGCTTGGGAGAACATAGTTCAGTGGGGTAACAGATCTTCTTACACATAGCAGGGCGGTTGTCATGGTGGAATGAATTCAAATTGAGTTCCCTTAAAACTTGGTTTTTGGTCTTTTCTAGATGCATGTCAACCCTACCTTGTCATATTGTCTATACCGCACTACCTTGTCACATTGTCTATACGTGTCAAACTGACCTGCCAGAGATTGTTTGTCAGTCCACTATCCAACTGTTCGTCGGTCCACTAAGAAGCAAATATTTAGATGTTACATTTGCCGGTCCACTAAGAAGCAAATATTTAGATGTTACATTTGCCGGTCCACTAAGAAGCAAATATTTAGATGTTACATTTGCAAGATTAAAGTCATGTTCTATTTTTTATTTTATTTTTATTTAATTTAATGCGTGGCAATGATAAAAATAGTCTTGTCAAACACTTTCCACCAATAGAGTTTACATAAATGGCTAATATATTTTATTAAATAAATACAAATAAATAAATAAAAATATTCAACATTAAACAAAGTATAATCAGGTTTTAGAAATATTTTGGTAGAGAGTAAATTAATAGCATTTAGTGGAACATATAGTCTCGCAGGGACTGAAATGGAACATAAATTATATATATTGGATTATTTTAATTTTATTTGGAACATATATTTATAGAGAATTTGATGTATTTATACTTTTTTAGATTGAAAAAGGATGGAACAAGTATAGTGTTTAGATTGATTTTATGGGCATGGTTCAAAATTTGAAATAAACAATTATAAAAAAAATATATAAAAAATAAATGGTAGTTGATGCTCGGACAACTCATAGCTTATACATGGATAACAAGTAGTAACATACAACCTATTTAACTAAAAAATATAACAGAACGCTAAGACATAGACAACAGGTGATTACAACTAAACAAATAAATTCTTATCACTTCACTTTTAACTTAACTATATATTCATAAACCAAAAATTAAATAACATAGTAGTATATATAAAAATTTAACATAAATATGATAATTATTATGCATACAGAGATTTCCAACCGCACAATACAATTATGTCTAATGTGGCGCATCGATATTCGCGTTCCGCGTTTAATTGTTCAGAGATTTAGAAGCGAAACACCCTGTGAGAATATGACTTGGGAGAGGATATCGTAGGTTTTTTCAGTTGGATGGAAAGAATCCCAGAACACGTATTTTGATGGATCGAGGCAGACGGGGCTCGCGGGGTTGCACAGAATAGCTGTCTCTAGCAAACCAGTTCCGCAGCAACCTCTCCTCGCTTCTTGAAAACCTTCCACACATAAATTTATAAGCTATAAACGGTTAGTATAATTCTCTGCAACAAAAATGCCATGAAACTTATTCAAGCATTGAGGATTCAGAAAGAGAGAGAATATTTTACCATATTTACTGTAATTCTTTGTGATGTCAAATAGTTTATCATATATGCTAATATAGGCAATATTAAGACCAGGAAATGTGGCATTCAGTGTCTCTGCTAAGGATGCAGCCTTCTGATTAAATGATATCGCAACATCATTCAGCTCGTCAACGCATGCGTTACCGGTCAAGTTGTGCAGAGTTATTTGCGATGGCAAACAACCGAAAGGAGGAAGACCGATGATGGCAAGTAAGGTGACACCTTCCTGGTAAATATTCTGTCACATAATCATTTGGAATTTCAGTCATTGTGTCTATTTAGTAATTATCTCAATATGAAGCTTTATAAGATTAATTTTCCGTAACTGTGAATCATTATCACCTGTATAAATTTCGAGAGAGAGGCAACAAGAAGATCTTGGAACTCGGCAACAGTATACTGTGCACTAGTAAGGGGATTGAGAAAATAATTATTGGCAAAGTCATCGGTTCCCGAGCTTATTGCGAAGAGGGCTCCCGATATTATCTTGCTGGCATTCTGCGCGCCTACCATATTTACAAGCTGCTGTCGATAAAGCTTGAAATTCTCCAGCTGCTGGTCCAAAGTTAGAGCATTCTGCAAGAATTCAAGGACAGATTTTCTAGTAATGAAATGTCTATACGTTTCTATATTTAGATAAATCCTTTTATACATATTGCAATCACATGAAATGTACTAAGTTACTAACAAGAGTGAGTGAAGTAGTATCATCGTATCCAGAAGCAGAAGAAGCAAAGCTGGTGCCTGTCAGAATCTGCTGTCCTTGGAATTCAGGATCCAAATATGCTGGCACTATGTCAGGAAGGCCTGCTAATCCAGCTGTATACAATTGAAAAAATTAAACATAAACTTTATTACCAAAGGATAATAATAATACTAGAATTGGAAAGATTGCTGCCATAGAATAATAATAGTGCAAGAATTCTGTTTATTTTACAGGCAACTACACCGGATCAATAAGAAGCACCTATAAAAGAAGCCTACTATAAATTCCTAAATCGAGCTACGCAAACCCAGGCATGATATATTTTCATTGTAAACTACAAGGAAGGTCGCAGAAGTAAGTACAAAGAATATCTGTTGGTAATCTTCCATTAGTAAATCGACCAGTCGGTCTTCTACCGGGGAAATCTCTCCCATATGGAGGAAAGTTGGCCTTCACAATAGTTGCAAGTCCATTGTTGTTACCAGGATCTACAGTAGAATCTCCAAATATATACGACGCTGTCACCAAAGGCTTCGAAGCCTTGGTCTTTGCGTACGTTAACTTTGGTTGACACAATGAGATGAAAATAATAATACATGTTACAATACAAACATTAAGGCCTCCCGCCATAGCTAATACTTCGTCTCAATTGCTCACAGTTGTTCCAAACTGGGCAACACTAGCACGCCCACTTTAAAATAACAGCGTAATGTGGATGGACTTGGAGTCTACATATATTTATAGGGCATATATTTTTCAAATTAGGAATTTTTATGTAAGTATGGATTTATAATTTAAGAACTAAAATTAGTAATGTTGAAAAAACAATCTACTTATTTAATGAGTCATTTGTCACTATTTGTTTGTTATCCATGTATACATAAACTACTAATTAAGAAACCTAAACCTATCAATGTATATAAATATTTTGACAAACACCAAATATCCTACCACTTCACACTATATTCATCACTAATTTATTATTACTTTATTCTAATATTGAAATTAGAAATTTATAACCAATAAAGTTTCCAACCAAATTTTGATGAAATTAAATGAAAGAATATGATGTCATTTAAACCCACATTGTTGGACATGTGCAACATTCATATCTTGACCTCAAAAGGGTGGGTAGTGGGGAAACCATGTGAGGATATAAATATGTATGTCCATGTCCTCATATTATTTATTATTGGGATTGCAACTTTCATATCCTCACCTCAAATACGTGGGTGGTGAGGGACCCACGTGAGGGTATAAATATCCACCCATCCTTGCTAGATTATTTGGGGTTGTGCAACGTTCATATCCAGCAAAAGGGTGGGTATTGGCGACGTACATGAGGATATAAATATGTATGTATATCTCATGTTTCATCATCCATTTAGATATAAATAGGTAGGGTATGTGTACTTTATGTTCTGTTATCCATTCTCGTTCGTATTATGTATGGTTGGGTGGTGGGTTAGTTACGGTTAGGATCTTCACTTCAAAAAGGTGGGTGTGGGTTAATGAACAATTCATGTGAGGATATAAATGGCATTTTATGTAGTTATCAATGATCAAATTTGAAGGGCGAGTTTTTATTTTAATTGGAAGAATATTTGTTCTTGGATCCCTTCAAAGATGAAAGGAAATATAAATAATTGTACTTCAATTGACAAGTATAAATTAACTATTCTTCCGCCAAAAAATGTATAAAACAAATATTTCCCATCCAATTTTTTATAACCATGAATAAATAAACACTCCTTAATATTTACATGAAAATGACATATTTTCAATAAAACCTAATTTGAACACATTAATTTGTCATATATATAACATTAATTTTACAATTCATTAAAATAACAATTATTATGTTGCATTTTTCTGGGTTGGAACACATTTCATTATACATAAAAACTAGTTAGACCATGCAATAACCATATTTGGGCATCCACATGATCTTATTGATAGTCTAGGACATTTTAACTAGATATATTCTTAAAATAAAACTAGAAACATGAGAAAATTACTTATTGTTAATTGTGTACAAACGGAAGCCACCCATAATAAACCTACAACCAAAAAATACATATAATTTACCAATCAAAAACTTAATTCAAACTGGAGAGAGGGCACTCATTCAAGCCTGAGAGATGTAAGAATTATGGGCATTAGGTGCCTAAGAAAAAAGCTCATAAAAAATTAAAAAAAATCCTCCATACCAAGCAAGTTAGCAACGCTAGCATCAGAGGGGCTGCGGCATCAAATTTTGTTGTTCAACACTTGTCTCGACAACATACAAGTATGGGATGGAGAGGAATGGAATCAAGCCTAAGTCAACTAGAGCCTTGCAACTCGCTGTTTGATGTCACTGGCATGAAATTAAAGTTATTTAATGAAAAGAATTAATGTATCTACCTCTATGTTGAAATCATTTTCAAGGTTGATGCCAATACCCTCCTTATTGTCTTACCAAAAGACATGAGAATGAGGAAGAAGACTTAAAATTATGGACTTCACCTTCAAAGAATGCCTTACAATTACATTGATAAGAGTGATAAGAATATCACAACAGTCCAACGTGTCAAATCTTAGTTGATAGTGTCAATTAAATACTTATATGATAAATTTAATATAAGACTTACTTATAGTTGTCTCTTACTCTTTGTATCTTGACACGTTTGATATTTTATGGTTGTCTTTACATCTTGAACCAATTGATATTATAAGGTGAGGATGTGCATGCATGATAATCCTTAGTTATGACTATGCGATGAAGATTTAAAGAGAAGAGGATGTAAGCATATGTAATTTTTATATGTATTTTGGTGGTGAGCACCAAAGACAAACGTGGTGAGAATAATCCTTAGTTATGAATATGAGATAAGGATTTAAAGAGAAAAGGATGTAAAGACATGTGGTTTTTATAATACGCATTTTGGTTGCGAATGTCGAAGACAAATGTGGTAAGAAACCACATATGTTTGGAAGGACGGAGGGAGATTACATCATGATCATTCTGCCCATCAAATTGAGACTATTCTTGGGCCAATTTTTTTTTAATTTTATTAATAACCATTGTAGTGCTTTGGTCCAAATGTTTTTTCTAACTCATTGTTTCTCCATATCATGTGCCCAATGCCACTTCTCTACACCAATGCATAAATCGACCTCTACATGGTTTGTGTTCCTGACTGCATGCCATTATTTGTAGTTGCATGTCATTGAGTGTTGTTTAGAGTTGCCATGAGTATGTGATTTTCATGCAAGAAATGAAATCTTGTAGAGGAGGACTCATCAAACCAGCCATTTGATTTTCATTTTGATGAAACATGAGTGGACATTGGTAGCCATCTTCACATAGGTGGTAGGCACAAAGTTTCAGTTTTGTTTTGGGCCTAGTAGTAGACTAGTAGTGGTTCTCTGTTGTTACAACTATAGTCGTTGACACATTGTCACACCTTAGATCTCACCCCAAAGTGACTCGAGAGTTAGAGTCAAAGCTTGGTGGCCAGTGCCTCATAGTCGTCAGTCATCACTCGCCATCTTGCATAGCTAAGCAATGAGTGCATGACATGAGTGAGTGATTATAATTTATGATATTTCCAATATTTTCAATGACGAATAGAATTTTATTAACATAAGAATTTCAACATAGAAATTGAAATTTATATAGACATGGGTAATTTCAAATGGTGCCATTCTTTTGAAATGTTGATATAAATTATGTCATTCTTAATTGGAAGAATAAAATTCAGATTTTAAATTTTTTTTGAAGGACAATTTTAACTTTACACTTCGAGGAAGGGTTAGAACCCTTTGGAAAGGCTAAGAAGGATTCAAATTTGAACACTAGTGGCCATTCATGATTGCTGATATTATTTTAGGATTGTAATTTATTTTAATACTTGTTAATATTTTTTTAGAATTGCATTTTATTAATATCAAGATTATAAATTTGTAATAATAAAAATAATTTTCAAATTTTTAATAAAATTGAGATTAAATTAAATGAAAATCAACATAATATTATATGTTTTTTCTAATATGTTATTTTTGTGGAGTGGAATGAAAAACAATTTAAATAAGACTATGATAAATGTTGCTAATCATATAGTCAAATTGAATAAATAAGTCAATTCAAAAATATTTTGAAAATAAAATTTAATAGTAACTCAATTTTATATAATTATATGTAAGATTAAAGAGTTTTGATTTTTTTCTATTAACTTTGACATTATTCAATTCAAAACTCATTTTATTATAAAAACTGATTCAAACATTCTCAAAATATTGCACAATCTCAACATTAACTTTGACATTATTCATTATTCAAAACTCATTTTATTATAAAAACTGATTCAAACATTCTCAAAATATTGCACAATCTCGACATTATTCAAAAATCATTTTTTATTATAAAAAATTCAAACATGTACAAATTACAATCTCAACGGCTTATCTTTGAAATTCCAACTACTCCCATACGGCCTGAAACAAAAATAATCAAAACAACAAACAGGAAAAATGGTCCAACAAACAGTAAAAATGGTCCAAATTGTACTAGAAGTCTAGAACCAATCCACCTACCCTCCACCGACTGGACGGAACATTATGTCCTAACAACGGGTATTTTCATGTAATAAAATACCGTCCATATTGATAGTGATAGCGGCTTCAACGTCCTCTTCCCACCGCAGTCATGAAAGCCCTCATGTACACTTCTGCCAGAGAGTTAAGGAAGGCAGAGGATATTTCTGCAGCAAACCTTTTCAGCTTGTCGTTTGCAATTTGGCTTAAAAAAAAGTGACTTTGATTTTTCAATTGATTTACTACAGTGATGATGGGACATAAATCTATGGTGAAGTGATTTTTTTATTTATATTTTAAAAATAAATAAAATGATTTTTTTAGCAGAAAAATCACTTTCCTATTATTCATTTAAAAGAAAAATTTATAAAATTGTTGCATATCATAATGGGACATAAGTCCATGGTGAAGTGATTTTTTTATTTATATTTTAAAAATAAATAAAATGATTTTTTTTAACGAAAAAAATCACTTTCCTATTATTCATTTAAAAGAAAAATTTATAAAATTGTTGCATACCATAATTTGCAGTTTGCTGGGATATTATTATGTAGATTTTGAAATGCCTATCCATATCACACCTAATACAAAGGTTATAGGAAAGTGTTTTAATTGATTTTTTTAATGACTTATATGTGTTAAAAGTTCTTCTTTAAAGTGTTTTATTTTATGATTCACATTCAAATATGGGATTTTGGTTTTCTTTTGGATCTTTGATCTAATTGAAAGCTATTTCTAACCTAGATCTGGATATTTTTATCCTTATCACATATTTGATCTTGGCCCTACCAAGGCACGGATATTAGAATTAATCTCACTTTTTTGTCATTGGTTAATTAGTGGGTCCCCATGTTACCATAAATTTCACTACACTCTTTCCTTCTTGTCTTGTTACATCAAAATAAAAGAAAAATTAAAATTAAAATCTAAAATCTTCATTATGACACATGTTTTTATTAACACCTTTACATTGATTGTGATATAGATTTGATTCATTATGATATATGTTTCTGGTGTTCACGCCATTACCTTAATTCTTATATAGATTTGATTATAGATTGTCTGAATAAATCGTAATATTTTGGATGTTTACTTGTTGTGGGTTGTCTTCACTTTTATCAATCTAAAAATATTGAGAAGATTCTTAAATCTCCTCTCAGTTTTAGCGACATTTTTTGAGGTCTTTGTTCTTTGGTTCATTCCAATATCATTTATAGAATGTTTTGAAATTTTATGGGTCTTTCTTGATAATAGAAAATTGTCAAAACCAAGATTAAAGGATATGATTGAGTGAATTTATAAATGTCTTTCAATTTGAAAATATAGATAGTACGTGTAATTTATAACATTTGGAAATCCATAGCCAAAATCTACAATAACCATTTTTAAGGATTATGCCTTTTAAAATGATAATTTGGAAATCCATAGCCAAAATATACAACAACCATTTAAGGATTGCCCTTTTTGAAATGATCATTTTCTTAGGATTGTTCTTCTTAGAACTATTTGTGTTGCATAAAATTACAACCAATATTTCAAGAATTTATGTTAGTGCATTAATTTAATGTGGCAAGTTCCTAGATTAACTCTACGCTTGCTATGTGACAAACCAATTTGTTCATTTCATTGTAACTTAGTTTTTCTCTTGATTGCCAATAGTATTGTATCTTCTTCCTTGATTATTGCAATTGGTAACAAGCCAAATTCTCCACAATAATGGATACTTACATTTGATCTCTTGCAGTGGATTATTGTTGGTAGTCTTGTTGATATTGTTTCTTCTCAAAGAAGGGCTTCTTTCTTTTCAAATGTAGAATTGTTGCTATACATTGCAAAATCTCTTTTACTTGTAAAAGTCCTCATTAACTATGGCTTGGCATATTATGAGAATAAGCATCGTGGATGTTGTTGTGTTTGAACTGGAGACTTATCTCCTTCGTAGGAATTCTAGTTTCCAACTGACTGCCATATTTGGCGCAAGTTTTTTAGCCATTGGGACTTTGAAAATTCATTTTCAGCATTGAAGCCAGACTTCTATCCCTCGTAGTGAATGTATTCCCACTCCACTACCACATGTCAACATTGTAGATTACAATAGCTTTGTTCTTATTTCCAACACCGTCGAGCCTATCCCTTTGTTATTTGACACTTATGTCCAACATCGTCGAGCACTACCCTCCCACTATGCATACTTTAAACTTATTAACTACACATTAAGTAAAAAATTATCATTATGCTGCCATGTGTCAACACCATAGAGCGCTATGGATTTGTGCTTCGACGCTTATATCCAACGCCATCTTTTGCATATCACTTTTTGTTGTAGATGTTTTCCCCATGGACCTAGCTATCCCTATAGCATAGAATTTGCTACAACACAAGTGTTTCTTGTTTATTTTACAAACAATTTAATAACTTAAAATATTAAATATTTAAATTATTTATTTCACAAACAATTTAATAACTTAAAAGTCAATTTACTGCACCTAAAAGTATAATGAAGATGTTGTAATTAAGTAACGAAAAATGAGTTATACAATTTAATAAAATTGCATAGGTTTATAAAATAAAATTTAAGATAAAAATATTAATACTTGAATCTTCTAATATTTAATATATCCTAATTTAAAATAGATCTCTATATTAATTTATATATACTTTTTTTCAGCGAAAAAAAAACGTACTATTGCTATTTATAGAAATAAATCAAATAGTACAACGATGAGCTATTATCAACACTGCTTATACAAGAGTATCAAAATCTATCAGAATCAACTGGATCCAGAGAATATATGTCCAAAAATTGACGTTTAGCCATATAAAGCAAAACTGACACATGAAAATATCTACCCTTAGGCCTCAAAAAGTCGATAGGTACCACCAGAAACCATCCTGTAATCTATGAATTCTTCCCAGAATAAGATTCCTTCTTCAGTTTCCATTGCCTCCTTAGATAATTTGTCTGCTAGTGTATTGTTTTCTCTATAAATATGTTGAAGTGTAAAATCATGGAAACATGAGAGTTCTTGTCTAATGCAATCACACCATGGAGTCAAAACAACAACCTGTAACTTATATTCACCAAGGGCCCACTTGATGGTGACCCGTGAATCACCAAAGATCTTAACTTCTGCCAGCCCAAAAAGATTTGCCACCCTAACAATCATCCATAAAGCCACAATTTTAGCTTTCATGTTTGTTCCTCTGCCACATTTTAGTTTACAAGTATAATAGTGGTTCTGGTTTAGAAAAATTACACCCCCAGCTGCACATTGATCCCAAGTAGCAGCCCCATCAAAATAGAGAATTGGATTATCAACCTGGACATTCAAGACTGCAACATTTCTTTGGTTTCTGCCAACTTCCTTGTTATGATAAAGAGCAAACTGCTTTAGACATATATATGCTATCACATTAATATTTGGAGAATGATTTTCAAAAATAGCCAAATTCCTCATGTACCAAATGCTCCAGCAAACCAGTACTGGAAGTATCTCGAAGGCTTTATGAGACGAAATCCATTGTGCACAACTAGAGATTACATCCAAATTCCCCCAATCATTTGAAATTTTGAGAGTATGACAAACTCTTTCCCAGACTAATTTCGAAAATTCACAAAAACTAAATATATGTGAAATATTTTCCTCATTAAGTTTACACAGGCTGCACATACTTGGACCAATCCAACCCCTCCTGATGAGATTATCCCAGGTCTTAAGTCTATTCATGAAAACAAACCACATAAAGCACTTCATCTTGATAGGAATCTGCCACCTCCACACAGATTTATACCACCAGTGATAAGGAAAGATACATTTTTTCCTAATGATCCTCAGATAGGTAGTTTTTGTCGTCACAATTCCTGTCTTTTCATTCCCCATCCATAACAGCTTATCCCTTTCACCAGTAGCTCTGCAACCGGTCTCACTTAATGATCTAATATAATAATCCCATTCATTTGCATCAAGTCCCGTCATCCCTAAATCATAAGAGTTATACCAATATCCAGTAGAGTTGTTCTTAATAATCTGATTAAGGGTATACCAACCAAACCTTCTGAGATGTGTCAATATGTTGTTGGACAAGCAGTAAGTGTCTTGTAACCCCACAATCGGATCCACTCCGATGGAGATGTCTTTCCCATCACCCAATATCCAGCAGATTTCCACAGCTAACCACTTATAGACTTTTAAGAACCCATTCCAAATGGGCGATACACCTTTACTCTTCTTAGCAGGGTGTCTTAACCAATGACTAATATCCATTTTAATATATTTTGAGTGCAATACTTCTGACCAGAAAGTTCCGTTGAATAATCCACGCTAAAAGGATTTGAGGCACAGAGCTTCATTGAAAGAGGAGAGATCCTTTATACCCCAGCCTCCAGCGCTCTTCGAGATACATAATTTGTCCTAGCCAATCATCACAATGGCATTCTTATTCCCTCCACCAGACCAAAGAAAAGTGCTAAAAATTTTATTCATATTTTTTATGACAACAGTGGGAATTGGCAGAAGAGAAAGCCAATAAACTGGGATTCCAAATAGGATAGATTTCAATAATACAAGCTTCCCCCTGATAGATAAAAATCTGAAGGACCAATGTCCTATGCGCGCTTCAATTTTCCTGAACAACCACTACCAATCTTGTATCAAGTATCCATTGGGTTTTATGAAATACCCTAGGTATTTAAATCCATCTCCCATCAAGCAAGCTTTATAGGGTAGCAACCTCTGTAAATTGTTAATCTCCAAATCATCCATAGAATTAATAAGAAATGAAGACTTCTTCAAACTCACCTTCATGCCAGACGCACTGCAAAATAACTTTATAATATCACAATAGACCTTCCATTCCTTATCAGAACCTGAGCCAATTAATAGAATATCGTCCACAAATAGTATGTGTGACAGAGACAAATACCTGGTCACTTTTATACCTTTAATAGAACCATCAGTCTTTGCTTTTGAGATTAATAGGCTCAAACCATCGATAACTAGTAAAAACAAAAGTGGTGACAGAGAACAACCTTGGCGTAACCCTCTAGAACATCTAAAAAATTCTGTTGGATCACCATTCACAAGCACTGCAATATTCATGGAGTTCACACAAGCTATGATCCAATTGATGATCAATGGCGGAATACCAATTTGGATGAGAACAATCCTCAGGAAATCCCAATTCACACGGTCATATGCTTTTTCCAAGCCCATCTTGAGTATAACAACCTTCTTTTTCTGAGTTTTTATAGAGTGTAGCAGCTCCTGAGTTATCCCCATAGCATCCAATATCTGTCTTCCATCTAGGAAGCCAAATTGTTCTTTGGTAATAAATTTAGATAGAATAGGCTTTAATCTAGTGGCAATAATTTTTGAGACAATTTTACAGGCCATATTGCACAAGGCAATAGGTCTATAATCCCCTAGATGTTTAGGCTCATTACTCTTTGGCATAAGAGTCAAGAATGTTGCATTAAGAGCCCCTGAAATGAAACCCTGATTCTTAGTGTATGCCACCATATTCAGTATGTCTAATCCCATGATATCGAAGAAATGTATGAACAGCTCGACAATCCATCCATTGGGCCTGAGGCTCTTTTACTTGGCAAAAGAGTGTAAGACCTCCTCAATCTCTTCCAATGAAACATCCTTAACCAGCTCCCATGAGTTAGCATCATCACAAAATCTGGGATACAATCTAGCAACCCTGAGTTGGTCTAATAAGTCACAGTCCTTCTGATCAATATAAATAGAACCAAAATGTTCTTTAGCCAATTCTTGAACCCTTTCTTTTCCAAAGACACTAGTTCCTGAACCATACTCCAGATGGAATTTAAATTGCGCCCGTGAGAAGCATAGGAATGGAAAAAATTTGTATTTTTATCACCATGATTTAACCAGATGGCCCTACTCTTTAGGCGCCACTCCTGTTCTTCTCTTTCCAAAATTTTTTCTTTATTGCCCTCCAACTTTTTAAGAGTATCAAATCCATTAGCAGAGAGTGTCTCCTCAATGTTCCGGGAATGCAATGAATGGATATCAGCTTCAATTTTAGATAAATCTAAAAGATCTTTCCTTTTATGTTCATGAATCCAACCAAAAAACTTTAGATTTAAGCAATCTAAGTTTATAACAGAAAGAGTCGACTAGATTCAAAGCAGGGTCCACTTCCAATTCTGTCCAATGATTCCGAACCATCAAGCAGAAAGCCTCATCACTCAACCAGGAGCTATTGAACTTAAAAGGATAGAAGACTTTATGGGTCAACTCATGAAATTTGAAATGTATAGGCCAATGGTCTGCAAATTTTTGATTTCCAACCCACGTCTTATAGGTCCTCGCACATTCCAGAAGAGAGGAATTTATCAAAAATTTATCCAGTCTCTTATAGATACCCCCCTCACCCTAACGACCATTAGTCCATGTGGGAGCTAAAATAGCAGGATAAACATCCACAAGATTATTATCCACAAGAAAATCTGTAAAGTAATGTCCCAACACATCCTGCCTTACATGACGACCCCAAATTTCAATAGCACCTCTAGTGAAATTTAAGCCACCTGCGATCATAAGATTAGGTTTATTCAGTAAACCAGACGCTGCCAATGAATCCCATAAACAAGACCTGTCTTGATAGGGCCCATAACAATTTAAAAGAGTTAATTTATGATTATTAACTCTACAGAATCCATCTAATAAAATTCCCCATTTTGTTTTGAAAGCAACAAAAGTAAAGTATCGGGGATCCCAAGCAGATAACATCCCCCCAGAGAGTCCTGTAGAACTAAGAGCAATAACCTCCCAATCAAGAATCAAACCAAAAATCTTTGAAATAGTAGTTGAGGCATCACACATCGTTTCTTGTAACAGTAACACATTCAACTCAGTAGACTTTATAAGATGGGATAAGGCCCTAAGCCTGGCAACCTTCCCCACCCCCCTAATATTCAAGGAGCAGAAAGACATTAAGAACCTAAATCACTGGGATTCCCTGCTCTAAGATCCCCAACATAAGAATTTAACAATTGCCCAGCATCCCCAGCCTGTAATATAGATGACAGAGTTACATAATCCTCAACTTCTGAAGGAGTATCCTTCATTCTTCCCTTTTTTCTTCTAATAGTAACACTCTGAAAATGCACCGAGTTTGATTCCAAGACCTCCGGGTTACTAGAAGGGTTTTTTGAAAACACAGGAAAAGGTGAAAGATATGTTTGACCCTCAGGGATCTTAGACCCAGACTCCTGCAATATATCAGACTCTGGCATAGTAAAAGACCCACCACCCACATTTGAAGCTACACAGTTTGGTGCCCCCAAAGAGCCCTCCTCCCTTGAACAAGTAGACCTATCAACCTCTAGTGTAGGATTAACAATATCAGCCGCCAGGGGACCTACTTCTACCTCGGAACCAAAGAGATTTATTTTGATGGAAGGATTCTCCCCCCCATCAGTCGAATTAAGCAAAAAATTTTAAGAATGAGGACCAGTAACAGAATTACCCAAATTCAAAACAATGTCCCCAATAGAAATATGGTGGTCTAATACCTTTTCTGAATCCTCAACAAATTTGAGTTCCTCATTTGTTAGATCAGTGTTATGAAAAATAGGGATATCAAAGAACTTACCCAATGTCTCCAGGATCGAAGCTAGAACAACACATGGACTGTCAGGAGCAGAAACCCCCTTTTGCCCTGGTTTTTGAGATCGGATCCTCTGACAATTAGCACGAACGTGACCAGTCTGATGGCACTCGAAACAATGAAAAGGAATCTTGAAGTAATCTAATATTTGCATCCAGCTCTGCAAACCCCAAGAAATATAAAGCTCAGTAGGTAAGCCCTTACCCATCTCAAACTCTACCATAACTTTAACAAAATGTCTGTCACAACCATAGAGTGTGTTATTATCCACCTGAATGAACTTTCCCACTAAATTGGCAATGCCAATCAGTATATTTTCTGTCCACAGTTCAATTGGTAGCCCAGGTATAATCATCCAGAGATGTCTCCTACTTTGAACTTCAGAAATAGGGTTAAAAGAAATGTGCCACCGCTTAAGCCACAAAGACCCATCTTTAAAAATCCAGGTGTCCTTCAGTATCAATTCCAGGTGGGCTGATTCAACAAAAATGAACATAAGCCAGCTGTTGATAAGTATGTTATCCCACGGAAGTGTCCCAATCACTAGTTCCCATTCCTTCTTCATCCATTCAATAATCTCCCCTTTATGACCAGCGGTGAATTCGAAAACGCCCCACCACTACTCGAGAAGCCAACATTTCGATTCCGTCAAAGTTGGTGTCCTGTAAAATGGAGAATTTATCTACACCTTCCCTCACTTTGATTGTCTTCAAAGTCTGCATGGACCTGTATTTTTCCTTCCTAGATTTATCATCCAACGACCGTATGCCTGTGCGACCCAACACAGTATCCCTCGCCTCAGGACGATGGAGACGGCCGCTGTTACTATCCACAGATCCTGATCGAAAAGGAAAAGGGGAAAAGGGAAAAGCCTTGCCACTAACCACTAGATCAAGAGAAGAGCCACCTGTCCTTGACCGAATGCCATCTGTCCGATTGGCAATCAATACATACCTAACTCCTAGGGATGATAATAAAAAATCCTACCAGTCACATCAAATTAGAGCTATAGTAGAAAATAGATAGTCCCACAAACCACTAGATAGAAGTGCGGCCAATATAGTAGATCTAGATCAAGAACTTGACCCCACCAAAAAAATAAACCAAGGGATTAGAGGAAAATCCAGTCACATCAAATCAGAGCTATAGTAGAAAATAGATAGTCCCACAAACCACCAGCTAGAAGTGCAGCCAGATTAGTAGATCTGGATCAAAAACTTGACCCCACCAAAAACAAAACTAAGGGTTTAGAGGAAAATCCTGCAAAAAATAAAACAATAAGCTGAAAAAATTGTAAAAAACCACTTCCCACTTTTTTAATAAACTTGGTTGGTACTAGAGATAGCCCATCAGCTAGCTGGACTCCAAGTCGTTTTCAGCATTACTGTCAATAATCTGCAGAAAAAAACCTAAAAACCCTAGAAAAATCGCTGCCTTCCGACAAACCCATCCTCCTGATCTCTCATATTAACATAAAAAGTAATTTAATAATGGATAGTTTAGTTTTATTTTTAAAATGAAGAATTTCTTTATAGAAAATAATACATTAAAAATAATTATTATTTTAATATTAACTTATAGATATCTAATATTTTAATACTCTCCTTGAAAGTGAGTTTTTATATTTTATGATGGAAATAAATCAAAATACATTTGAATATGAAAGTAAAATTAAATATAGCAATGTATTTTAATATTTGTTTATAAAAATTTTGAGATATATAATTTTGTAATTAAAACTAAATTTATTAATTAGAAATTAAAATATTTATTTAGATTTATTTATAATTAATTTTAATAAAAAATTAATAATTATAATTTGAACCATAAAATCTTAAACTTCACAAAATTACATTTTAAATTAATTATTATTTAATAAAATTAACAAAATTACATTTTAAATTTATTATTATTAAATTTAATACAATTTTGTCTTTATTTATATATATATTACAATATGGTTAGACCATATTATACATGGGTGGAAATTTGATTTTTTCTTATATCAATGATGAGTTTAAGTTGGAAAATGGCATTCTACCTAAATTTCATTCTCGAAAGCTTTATGTTGTTAGTTCATTTGTTATAAGTGGTAGGCAGTTTTAAAGGTTTGTCATTATTGCTTCTAAGAGGTACATTGTGTTATTTTGGAGATGACACACATTGTGTTCATTTTGGAGATGACATGTGTTCATTTTGGAGATGACATGTATTATTTAATTTTTTTTATAAAAAAAATAGTATATAGGTTATATAAAACTATACAAATTAGATAAATTAAAAAGATATAATTGTACTTTAAAAGAATTTTCACTTTAAAGATTTGATCTCTCAAAACACTTGATAGATCCCCTTTAAGATGGATCTATACTGATATTTATAATAAATTAACATAATTATATATTTTAAGTAGTTGATATATATTATTGATAAATTTAAATTAGAAAATAATATTATATGTTTCACCATTTTTTTTAAGAAAAAAATAAATCAATTTTTTTTCTTTCTTATTACATTTTATTTTAACTTTTAAATAATTATTCTACTTGCTCAAAATTCATATACTTGTTTCTATATTTATATTTCAATATAATTCTTCTTTTAAACCAGTGTTGATAAATATGTTTTAACATATATTAATTACTAATAATTAATATATGTAATTTATTTTACTTATTATTACAACGAATAAAAGAGGTAGATAGTTTTATATTAAAAATATGTTTTAACATATATTAATTACTAATAATTAATATATGTAATTTGTTCTTACTTATTATTACAACCAATAAAAGAGGTAGATAGTTTTATTTTATAAAGGAAAATTTTGTCTTTTTTGTTTTACGCTAAGTAAATATATTTTTAGAAAAAATGATATAAATATCCATTATAAAACTATTAAATTTATTAATCTTTTATTTTAATTTTATTATTTTTATGAATATTATGAAGGTTAATCAATGGAAAGAATATTGGCTCACATTGTCTAATATTATTTAATGATAATTCAGAGTCTCATATAATATTTGATATTAGAACCTCATACCTTATTAAAAAAATAGTAATAAGAATTTGAACTTAATATCTTATAAAATATTTAATAAAAACTATAAAAGTCACACATCATTTAATTATAATATATTTTTTTAAGAAGAACGGTTATAGAGATTGTATTAAAAAAGAGCCTTCAAAAATACAGACATAGAGATTCTGGTTTTCCTCTATGAGGGAACATCATTCTAATTGTTTTTTGTTTTTGTTTTGGTAATTCTTCTCCTAGCTCTAACAGGTCTGAAGCTAGTGCTATAAAACTTAACAAATTGTCCTAAAATGAGCTTACAAAAGCAATACAATACAAAAACTGGATATAGAATCCATTAAAGCTGAGAATACCCATTAAAACTAAACTAGAGTTTCTTCTAGACTATAGCAAAAAGATAAAGTATAACCCGCAAAAAAGAAGAACCAGCAAGCTGAGTCATTTTTGGCGTTGTCGAGGAGGTTCTGGGCTTTCCATGGAGTCCGTCTGGGTTGGAGCTAGAGCCTGTAGTGTCCTGGAACCCTAGAATGCAGCAGGCCAAATCTTCTCTGAGCCTGTCCACCTTTCCTTCAACGTCTAAAATATTCCTGTAGTTATCGTCCACCTTGGAGTCCACATTTGATATATTGTTTGTTGTGTAGTCCACCGCTTCCGACATGGAGAAAATTCGGTCGTTCATTAGGTCATTGTTATGCCTAATGTCGGTGCTGAGAGAGTGTAGGAGGGTAAAAATTCTCGTCATATTCTTCTTTATGTCTGCCACCTCAATTCTTATCCTGTTCACCTGCGCTTCCATGGATTCGACCACTGAACCTTGTAGAGTCATAGGGGAGGAAGAGTCAAGGGCTACTAGCTCGTCTTCGCACAGACTGAGGGACAAAAGATCCACGAGAAGAGTGTGTAAAGGCTCCAGGAGCTTTGCTTTAGGAAGAGAGATACCCTGGGAGGGGACCAATGGCTTGTCATAGAGCAAACAAGAGAGCAACGGAAGAGAAATGGCAGAGTTGGCGCCCAAGGAAGGAGCAAAGAAAGTAGTGGAGCGAGCATCCATTCTCAGGGCAAAGGTTAACAAAGAGAAGTTCTAGAAGCGTCTGAGCGAAAATGTAATCAAAGCGTGCGAAGGAGTGGAGGTAGGTGAGGAGAGGCCATGTGAAGGCATTAAATGCCTCCATCGGCCCTCAAACAAAGAGACAAGTGTTTGCATGCAGAAGCAAGGGTGGCCACTATCAAAGGTGGCGAAAGGTGGGAGAGAAGGAGGCCGAGGTGGAAAGGGAGCACCCCAAGGGAGAGAGTGGTTAGCGAATCCAACAAGGAGTGGGATCATCACCATCGTAGGATAGAAAACCAAAACATTGGAGCACCCCTTTATTAGCCATTTCATCGGCATGGTGATTATTTGAGCGCAGAACATATAGGAATTTAATGGTGTTTAAGTTTCTGCTGACAAATTTGAGGAGGTGGTGATACTTATTTGATAGGGTGGAATGTTTCCGAATGAGATTGTGGGCTTCTTGGATTATAATAAGAGAATCCCCAACAGCTATCAGATCTTTTATCCCGACCTTGATGGCGATTTCCAGACCTTTAAGTAAGGCAAGCCATTCAACGTCGTTATTGGTTTTGATTCCAATTACCGAGGAATAACTTTTCATTCTGTTTCCCCCAGGGTAAAAAATGACCCCTCCCTCACTTGCCAACCCAGGATTACCTTTAGAGGCACCATCAAAAAAAAGAGTGTGCTTGCCAAGCTGAGCTTTCCAATCTTCAAATTCATCTGGATTGATTCTAATTTGCCATCCGGTAGAGCAGGGATTGATTCGATCAGGGTCTCTAAGAATTGTTCCTGGATGGAGGAGAAAGTCAAAGGCCCAAAGCTTTTCTTCAACATCCATTGGTTCTTGATGAATGTAATTTAGACCTCTTGAGAGGAGAGTTTCTGCCCATGGGGCTTTGGCAGTGATAGAGGTTCGAAAGGGAGGATGGATTTGATTTTCGAAGATCCCTTTGTTCCTGGCATTCCATATTTTCCAACAAATGAATTTGGGCAGAGCGATCCAAGCCTTAGACAAGTCGGGTTTCTTATAGAGATATCCAGGGTAGTAGTCTTTCCAACAGTCAAAGAAGTTCGTTAAGGAAGTGGGAAGAGTGATATTGGCTTACAGTTCTTAGAGAGCAAAGTTTTAGACTTCCATGACGTAGGGACAATCCATAAATAGATGATCCATTGTTTCCTCTGAGTTTTTACAAAGAATGCAGATGGACGGTCCGGAGATACCTCTTTTCCTCAGGTTTTCCGCTATTAGAATCTTTTTGTGAACCAAAGTCCAACAGAAAAAGTTCACTTTAGGGAGGCCATCATTGTTCCATATGCATTTCCATATCATTTCTTTGTGTTGATTGCTGAGTAGGGAGGAGTATCCATCTTTGACCAAATAGCAACCTTGCTTTCCCCAGGTTTTGGAATCATGGAGGCTTAAGTGGATCGGGCTATAGCCCTGCAGTGAGGTAATCAAGGAGGAGTATTCCAAGGTTAGATGTTCAGGGATCTCAAAGGTCTTCCAACCTTTCCATCTACTAGAGCTGAACTAGAGAGAAAGAGCATACAAGGTGAGGATATTTTGTTGCTCCATCCAAAATTTTAAATCAGCAAAGAAGAGAGGGTTTTTAGCTGGAGATGAGGGGATGAGTGGATCTTCCCATATTCTAATCTGCTTTTCATTGCCAGGAAACCAACGAAGATATCTCTGGATAATAGGAGCCGGCTTTCTACAAAGTTTCCAAATTGGAGAATCATCGACCATAGACGGGATTTCTTCCAAGCACCTATTTCTTGCTCCTTTTACATATTTCTTTCGAAGAATATCCTTCCACCAAGCTGACTTCCCAGCTAACATTCTCCAAAGTATTTTGGCTCCTAGAGCGAGGTTCATTTTTCCAAGGTCTCTGATTCCTGCTCCACCACTGCTTTTTGGGTTGCACACCATTTCCTAGCTAATGAGGTTGAATTTCTTATTTCCATTCATTTTCCCCCCTTGCCAGAGAAAATATCTGATTTCTTTGAAAATGGTTTGAATTATAGAGCTAGGTGCCAAAGCTATTGAGTAGGTGAAAATGGGGTAAGCAGCAAGGACAGAGGAGATGAGGACTAACTTACTAGCTGGGTTTAGCCATTGGGCTCCCCAGGCTTGAATTTTCTTCTTTATTTTCTCAACCAAAACGTTCCAGTCTGACCCTTTTTTTTCCCTTTATTAATGAGAACACCTAGGTAGCTGAAAGCGTT
This sequence comes from Larix kaempferi, assembly GCA_027924585.1. Lineage (NCBI taxonomy): Eukaryota > Viridiplantae > Streptophyta > Pinopsida > Pinales > Pinaceae > Larix > Larix kaempferi. The sequence goes on along the minus strand of BSBM01000904.1, from coordinate 38,951,374 downwards.
CCAGTTTGTCGTTCCTTCATAAATGAGAGTTTTGGAAATCCTAGCTATAGTTTTCTCATGACAATTCCAACCATAGATTTGGATTTTAGGTTGTTGATTTTCCCATCTGAAGCTTTTGCAAAGGTAGTGAGGGATGCTTTAAATCTTGCTTCTATAGTAATGGACGCGCCGTCGAGAAGAATAGTGTCATTGGCGAATTGGCATGATTTGCAGCTTTTATTCCTTGGGCTATTTTGATTCCTTTCAACTCTCCTCTTTCCTAGAGAATGGAGAGTTTCCTGCTGAGAGATTCAACCACTATGATGTAAAGGAAGGGAGATAGAGGACATCCTTGTCTGAGGACTAGGGGAAGCTTGAAGAAACCAACCATTCTACCATTAATCAAAGGGGCGATCCAGGGGTTGGAGATACAGGCTTTGATCCATCTAATGAAGTTCTTGGAGAATCCCATTTTTTGCATGATTTCAAAGAGGAAGAAGTGGTTGACTCTATCAAAGGCATTTTGCCATATCAAGTTTTATGGCCATCCTTATTGCTTATCCTTCAGGCTGGAATGGATTGCTTCCTGAACAATGACTATGTTGTCCATGATTTGCCTGCTAATAATAAAACCACCTTGGGTGTTCGAGATGATTTTATTCATCAACTTTTTCATATGGTTTGCAAGGATTTTCGTGAGGATTTTATAAGACGTATTGCATAAGAATATGGGATTGAATCTGTCTAGGGATTGAGAGTTTTTTTTCCTTTGGGATAAGAGCTAGGATGTAGAGTTTGTGGCTCCTCCAATCTTCTCTTTGTTTCCTAGTCCAGTTCAACATCTTCATTAAGTCCTCTTTGATAATGTGCCAAGCAGCTCGATAGAAGTTGATAGTGAAGCCATCAGGACCAGGGGATTTATCCAGATGAAGCGACCAAATAGCCAAGATTATTTCATTCTCAGATATAGGATTCTCGAGTTTATCGTTATCTTTATCAGAGATTGAGAGCTTGATTCCTGAGAGAAGATTAGCCTGAGAGATTGGATCCATATTTCCACTATCCATGAGTAGATTCTTGAAATGTTGGTAGGATGATTCCTTGATGGCTTTGTGACCTTTAACCACTTGATTGTTGCAGTCTTTCAGTTCTTTGATGAAGTTGCAGCTTAGCCTAATTTTGGATTGGTTATGAAAATACTTGGTATTTTTAATCTCCCCCTTTGAGCCAAAGTTGTCTGGACTTCAATCTCTAGGTTTCTTCCTCTCGCTTGGCAGTAATAAGAATGTCAAAGTTGAGTACCTTTTCTTGCGGCAGGATTTACTAGGTAATTTCTGCCTGCTCCATGTAGCTTTGCAGGGAAATGAGATTATCTTGGAGTTTTTTTTTAGAGGAGGAGGGGTCCGAAAGGAGGAGATTGCCCAAGATTTTAAGGCTTGTTGGATAGCCCCTAAGATTGGATTCCCAGATGTAACAAGGAGATTCAGAGAAAGGTTTGATCCAAACGGAATGAATTAGGGTCCAACGTTGAGCTATAATGGAGCCAAAGGGGGTTGAATCTAAAGGGAATGGGACCGAGATTTGAGGGTGGGGGAGAGGGAGAGAGCTATCGGTCTGTGGTCTGAGGAGGCTGAGGGAATTAGATAAGAAGAAACTATTAAATCATGTTGGAGGAGAGTGGTACTTATCAGAAAGCGATCTAGCCAAGCTACTATATGTCCCGGACCAATGCGCTTGTTGCTCCAGGTGAATCTTCCATTATTTGGGTGGGATCCAAGAGATTGAAGTCAGCCATTAGATCTTGCATCATTTCACCAAAAGGGTCCTTGATGATTAAACCTCCCCTTTTCTCAGTGCTGGAAATGGTTGTGTTTAAAGTCTCCCGCAATGATGAGATTTTTGCCTAGATATTCTTCACAAAGAGAGCAAAGGGAGTTCCAGAAGGTCTGCTTATCTCTGTAGTGAGTCGGGCCATATACATTACATAATAAGAAGGAGTCTGAACTGCTTTTGCTAACTATTTCCGTAAGGAGCCAGTGAGTATTCTCTTTGACCAAATTGAGGGTGAAATTGTTTGAGTTACAAAAAGTTGCAATTCCACCAGCAGCTCCTCTAGAGCTGATTGCCATACGAGTTCTATTTTTCCAGAAGAGGTTCGAAAGGTCTAGAACCTCCTTTTTATTCATCTTAGTCTCTTCGATGAGAAGGACACCAGCTTTTTCAGACATTAGCATATTTTTTAAAGCATCGATTTTGTGGATGCAGCCTAGCCCTCTGTAGTTCCAAGAGACAAGCTTCATTATTTCTTTGACACTTGTGATCCTGCTCGGGATCGAGTTTCCTTGTTGCCATTATTTTTGGTGTTTTGTAGAAGTTTGGTGTCTTCTATACTGAGTTGTCTTCCTAGATTCAGTTCTCTCTCTGCCTCTTGTTCGCAGTGTTGCCTTTGCGACATTCTTCCTCTGCCAAACGGGAGGGGACCAATATCAACTGCCTCAGTATCCTGGGAGAACTGTGTTTCTTTGGAGGTGGTTTGTCCTGAGGATGAAGATATGGGGTTAGGTCTGCTTATTTTAACCATTTCAGCCCAGGTTCCTCCTGGAGAAGCTTGATGCTTAATGTACTCTTCTACGGCTGCCATATCCGCCCAGGTTTCCTTAGGTGAAGGTGGGTCTAAGGGGGGATTTTCAATGATCTGATCAATGACAGAGATATGTATGGTTTCAATAGCATTATCTACGCTTTTGCTGACTTCAGCTCTTTCCTCGTTCGATTGTTCTTCATGATTAGGAATTTCTCCTTCTTCTATCTCGAGTTTCTCAAAATGATTGCTAGTTGAGGGTTTGGTGCTTTTCTAATGCTGATCCTTATTTTTCCCTTGCTGTGTTCCGGGTTTGTTTGGGACTAACATTGTTGTATAGCCTTTTTTTCCTTTTTTAGCTTGTTTCCATCCTTCTTCCTGGAATTTTTCAGAACTTTCCTATGTGTATTTCGGGGCAGTTTTTGACAAAGTGCCCATATTCATGACATTTTCTGCACTTGAAGGGGTAATTGCTCATAATCCACTTTCTGATAGAATTCCCACCCATCCATGAGAAGATTGATTCCTTCTGGAAATCCCTTTTCAAATCCACTTTGACACAGATCCTAGAATAGGAGAAAGGTGCCCTTTGGGCTCCGCTTTGTCTATGTATCTTCCAAGGGAGTTCCCTATAGCTTGAAAGACCTCGTCGTTCCAACAGTGGAGAGGGAGGTGCGGAAGGCAAACCTAGATCGGAACAACAAAGGGAATATCTTTATCAGGATCGAAAGAGAGGTTCCATCTATTGAGGTACAACCCTCTTGATCCCAATAAATAAGGCCCGCTGTGAAAGATCAAATCTCTATCTTCTTTAAATTTGAAAAGAAAAGTGTAGAAACCCTTACCATAGAAGCAATGCTGAAGTCCTCCAAAAATGAGAGGCATCTAGTTCTTTGAGAGCCAAGAATCCATGGTTTTCGGAGATGGCCAAATCCCAGTAAATTGCCATATGAGACCTCTTTCATTCAGGGCTAGCGCTTTCATCCTAGAAGCTACTGACGTGACATGCACTTTGGGAGCTCCTGCTCGCTTGAAAAAGGAAGAGGATGGGAGATCTGCTGTAAGAGAGGGGGGGAGACGAGGCCACCAAGAGGTGGAAGGATGCATCTAGGTGAGAACAAAACTCCTTTGGGGAAGGATCCACAGGAGGAGGGGCGGCCATGGTGGCCCAAACCAGGCAAACCTTGCAAAACCCTCCAAAGATAAGAAGAATTTTTAATTTCCCATTTAATTATAATATTAATATATGATCCACATGGATATATGTGGCCACCCACCTATTCAACTGCCTCATAACAGTTTTTCATTTTGACTGTTTACTAGTCATTTTTCTAAAGTTTTTCGGGTTCCGGACATTCGGGGTCGTTTTGAGGCCCAAAACGATGTTTTTTGGAGATTTGAGGGGCTTATGGATACTATTGACATGCATTCCCCCCCATTCGAAAGTTGTAGAGGTAAGATATACCTTCCCAAATAGCTATAGAGCACCCTAAACAGAGATCACATGCAAAAGTTATGACCCAAGGAAGTTTATTGTTCAACTGACCAACTTGGGGCCACAAAATTTATGATGGTTCATCTTCTAGGGTTAGGTTTTTGGATGTTTAGGGTTATTTTCCTCATTCTTATGATAAATAAGCTCTGTCGACCTCTTATTGTATTCAACTTGTCACGAATGAGTGTAGTTGCTACATCTCTTCTCAGAGATATAGCTACCACCATTCTAGCTGCTTTTATTTTACAGTTTGTTCTATTTCATTCATTTAATAGAATTCGAGTTTACTGTATCACTATGTTTCTTTCCATATATCTGTGTGTGAATATATATATATATATATATATATATGCTCTTTCATTTTGTTCTCACATAAATCCGTATCAGTGGTATCAGAGTCTTTTTCTCTTGTGGTTTCTCAGTGCATATCCCCTACGAGATCTAAATATTGAGAGTTGGGTCTTGAACTAGTTGAGCTTGGAGAAAACCCTCCTTTTCAGGCCAAGTAGACTCCCATGGAAGGAGAAGAAAAGAGAGATGGCGGAGCAGGAGATCCTCTTAAGCTATTGCTTGAGGAAGCTCTCGCACGCCAGAGGAACGAGATGATGGATAATTTCGCATAGATCCTTCGAAGAATGGAGACAACGACATATGCACCTTCAATGAGCAGTCGTTTCGGGGATGCAACTCCCTTTAAGGTACAAGTTAACTTTGAATTTCCCCTATTTGAAGGAAAGATAGATGCATACTCTTTAAAGAAATGGTTAAATCTATTAGAGGGTTACTTCTCTGTTCAAAAATTTTTTGATAGCAAAAATCTCACATTCACACTCTTTAAGTCCCTCCCCCATATCAAATATTGGTGGGATGGGTACTGTGAGAGGCATGCAAGTGTAACACCCCCAAAATTAACAAAAATTTAAAATTTTCTAAGTAGCATGTAATTCTTGTATTTATCATGCGAAAGTTTCATAAATGTTAACTTAGTTTATTTAACCACAGACCAATTAGTTTTCTATGATGACAACTACTAGATGTTTGTCGGTGATTGAATGAGTTGCGTCGCTTTATTAGCAATGATTACTATGATCTGTCATACTCGCTGTTATTACATATTATTGTATGAAGAGTTGAATGATAGTTATTTTTAATTGTGTAACATCATTATGTAATCGTTATTCATTTGTCTAAAAGCATCATTATTACAAAAGTTTAGATGTTATGTCAATGTCTGAAACTTGAATTATTTAATTGTTCAAAGTGCACTTCATCATTAATATTGTTCGTGCCTATGTTGTACTTTTGACTATGGTGACTAATTGTTTGTTTTCCTTTGTAATGAATGGGTCCTAAGGTACCCGAAGGCTTACTTAGCTATTTATAGCTAATGCTCTTAAAGTTCTATTATAGATCACAGGTAAGAGTTGAGACTTCATACTTAAGCATAATCGATGTATGTCAATTGACTTGCTATACTTCAATTAGCCTTCGATGTTAAGTACAATGTTTAGAGAGCTTAAAATTAAACAGGGGTAAGACCTACCCTAGCTATGGTTACAAATATTAGGCTTTAATTCAATAGGATGCCCAATATATATATTCATGTATTTTCTAGATTCATATATTGTACATAGCTTAAGAATGTCCTATACATCCACTATGGTTTTCGTAATGTTTAATCTTCTTTCTTTAATGTCAAAGCTTTAAGTGTATTTGAAATTCTATCTATAGTGTTTGAGTATGCAAACTTTAACATGGCCATGTTACGACCATGATTTACCTAATGTATTTTGCAAGGTTTATGTAACATGATCCATCCATATAATATAGATTATATATTATATAATATAATACATATGTTACAAACTATATACATATATTCTATCTACTATACGATATGAACTAAATGTAAAATGTTATAAACTATATGCTAACTGTTATAAACTATATGCTATATACTTTACACTATATGCATAGTGTGGACCACGATATTAACCATGGTGTAACTATGCGTTGCCAGGAGTTACTGAGCTCGTTAGCTATAAATTTAAATTCAATTAAAAAGGTTTGGTGGATCACTTGATAGCATGCCCTCGTCGCAGGCTCGACGCCATTGATCACTTGATGGATTTGGGTTTTGGGATAAACCTTAACCTTGCATTGATAGTCTATCAACCCTTTTGGGAGAGGCCGACAGGCTTCTAACTATGTAGGTCTTTTTTGAATGCTCTTTGCAGTGGTTCTCTGATGACTATTTAATGATACAGGTAGCTTATTATTCTTTAAAATGTTTAAGTTCATCAAACAACTCTGTGTATGGTATTGACCAAAGATCCGAACCCTAGATTTATGGGTTGGACTTATGCGTAAAAGAGTATTGTAAAAGAATGGGTATAACCTTAGAGTGTTTCGACCCCATCCCAAAAGCATTTTTTTTTTATATAAATATAACTGCTGTACTTAGTTAATAATTTCCCTATTATAGAAATCGGTAGAATTAGGGTTAGAAGCATTTGTTTTAAAACTATCTAAGAATGTTGTGTTATAGGTCTTACGTTTCATCAGTATGAATTAACGTTCATACTTGATAGAGCTTTATCTTTGTAAGCTGTACATATTTTATGATTTGAAAAATAGAAATGATAATGTTTAAATGTCTAATATTCGCATAATGATTATATCAAGATTTGAACGATTATTTTGTTTAAAACCTAACCTTGGATGATTCTGGCAGCATAGTTATTTATAGTAAAGAAAATTGTAATATTAAAAAGTTGAATCCTACAGTAGTTATGTAGTTTTCTTTGAGGTTTTAATAATGTAATTAGTTTATTAATATAACCTAAATTACTACTATGTAATTATAAAAATATAATTTAGGGTTTGAAACCCTCAATACATTATGTTTATTTGTATATATTTTTCTACATACAATGTTTCTATTTGGTATAATTTTAAACTCTTGTTTAGAAGGGAAGCCGATGCTCAAAACTATATACTTATGAAATAATCTAACAGAGGACTGATATACATTAGAATAATGAAACTCACGGTTTTGTATATAGGTATTTTTTTTATAATAAGATATATATTCTTTTTGGCTGCAAATAGATTCATTTATACAGATCTTTATAAAAACATATTCTATCTGAGATATGCAAATCATTCTGATCTATTTATAATTCAACTCCTCTGTACTAGAGTATGGCACTCAAACGTGTGTGGAAAAATACAGAAGAGAATTTTATTCATTTATACTATATGCAATCTAGAATTAAACTATTAGTTTCAACATCTAACCTATCATTTAAGTAAATGAAAGTTTCAGGAATAATAACAGTTCAGAATTTAATCAAAACTTAACATGACAGAAAGGAAATAAGATAACACAATAGAAACCTATTAATAGTAGAGGGTGACAAACATCCAAAGGAGCTCGTTCCACCCAACCTTCTCCTAAATATAGCCAAGTCACTTTCCTTAGGACCCCCGAGCTTGTTCACTGAACCACCAGGACGAAGATGTTGTGTGGAGGATGGAATAAATTCCTTTGCAACTCAACAGTAGTACTTAATAGTAATACTTCTGCCTTTAGCAATATTGAACTCAGCAATGTGGATGCACTAGTTCAAAATGCAGTCTTATCTCACTCAATTACTTACTAGCCTTTCCCTCATCGAATCTCTTGTGCTCTCTTGTCTTTTTCTTTCAGGAAAATATCACAAGGTAAAAACTGAACAACCTACTGCTGAATTCGAGGGGTAGATAAAGCATGCCTAGGTCTTTGGTCAATTGCTTAGTTATTGATCCACCTGCTCAGTTCCACTTTCTTGGGGAACATGACCATAAAAATAGGGAAGTTGCTTCCTGTAACAACTAGAAGTGAATTGATGATGCTGCTAAGTGTCAGTTTTCTCTCGCCCCAGTCCATTCCTCCTAGTGGGTCAGTGAACACTCATTTAACAGCCTCCTTTGGATATTTGTCTCCTCTTTTATTTATTAATAATAATATATTCAAAGTAATTAATTACAGGCATCCATGACCCCCACTTGGTCAATAATCATAAAACTTTATAATAACATAAAACATAATGTTTTTCTCACAACATAAAATGCTTAGAATTTGGGTATGTGACAGCAAGAGACGAGTATGAACTATTCTTGCCAGACCTCACTTGGGCAGCTTTTGTTGATTTCATCAAGGAAGAGTTCTACTCTATTGGAAACTATGATGACTAGTACACCAGGTGGATGACTTTGTGGCAGGAGAGAGACCAAACAATGCCAAATTTTACCAACATGTTCCATATCCTGAGCTCCAAACTAGGTATTTGAGACTATAAACAACACTTGGTCCTAAAGTACCGTAATGGCTTGCACAAGTACATTAAGGCATAGATAGATTTCCTGGACATATCGTCACTGGAAGAAGCTTATCGATAGGTTGTAAAGATCGAGCAAAATTTTAAGAAAAATAATAAGCGGGATTTTTGGTTTGCAAATCAACAGTAGAATCATGGAAAATGTGGCCCTAATTCACAAAGCAAAGGACAGAGCAAGGACGACCAAAACCCCAACAACCATCCCAAGCCACAAGCAAAGAAGGGTAATGGGAAATCAAAGAAGGAGACTAGAAAGTGGTGTGAATTCTACAAGAGGCCTTTGCACAACACTGATGAATGTCGCTCAAAACAATCCTTGTTAGTTGAGACAAAATCCCCAAATCCAGACTCTGACTCAAAACTTGATGAAGAGAAAGAAAAGGTAAATCAGATCATTAATGTGAAACCTAGTGCCACCATCGCAACTATAAATATTCAACCAGAAGAGTTAGAGGAGCTAGAGGAAGGGGAGTGCCTCTTCCATTCACAACTATGGGTGCAGGGAAATCTGCTACACTTCATTGTTGATAGTGGTAGCTAGGAGAACCTCGTCTCGGTCAAGGTCGTAAAAATATTGAAGCTTTTCATGGTTCCACATCCCCAACCATACAACATCGGTTGGCTGAGCCAAAGGTGAGAAATCGGTGTTAGTAAACAGTGTCATCTTTCCTATGACATCAAGCCCTTCAAAGATGAGGTAATGTGCGATGTTTCCCTACTTGAAGTTTGTGATGTTCTTTTAGGAAAACGATATATGGGGAAACTCCATGTTGTGTATGATTCTAGACCTTGTACTGTCATTATTAATTTGAGAAAGAAACTCTATAGGATACCAGAGACACTTACCACCACTACAGTGTCCCTCATCATAGCTAAGCAGTGCAGGAAGGTAATCTCATAGATAGGGAAATTCATCCTCTTTATGGTTCATTTTGAAGGTGAACGGAAGATTGCAATAACATCCACCACCTCCATGCAGAACCCATCTACGTGGTAGAAACGAGTGGAAAATATAGTGGAAGCATACAAAGACATCTTCACCACATCCATCGAGGTGCTAGTACATTTCCCGGTCAAGCATTCCATGATTTGATTCATGGTGCACCTTTACCTAGTGGGCCAGTATAAAGGCGTTCCCTCATGGAAAATGAAGAAATCAAATGCCAGATTCAATATTTGATCCAAAAGGGGCACATTCGACCTATGTGCTCACCTTGTGGGAGCCCAATTGTGTTGGTACAAAATAAAGATGGGACATGGCGACTCTGTATTGCTTACTGAGCTCTAAACAATATCACAGTTTAGAATCGGTATCCCATTCCCTGGATCGACGACCTTCTTGACCAGCTCAAGGGTGCCAAATATTTTGGGAAAATTGATTTGAATTCTAGCTATCATCAAGTGCCAATTGAGAAGACCGACATCTGGAAGACTGATTTCAAATCTCAAGAAGGCCTTTTTGAGTGGTTGGTCATGCCTTTCGGCTTAACTAATTTTCTAGAAAATTTCATGAGGATGATGGACGATATCCTACAGCCATTCACTAATTCCTTTGTGGTCATATATCTGGATGATATCGTCATCTACATAAGAACATGGGTAGAGCATTTGCAGCATATCCACTAGGTCCTCAGTACCTTGCGACAACAAAATTTATACACTAAACTAAAGAAGTGCTCATTTGGCATGGAGAGGGTTCAATATCTGGGATACATCATGGACAGACTTGGTGTTCAAGTGGATCTATCCAATATCCAAGCCATCCATGGTTGTCCAACCCCGAAAAGCTCTCACAGAGCTTCACAACTTCCTAGGCCTCACTAACTTTTATTGCAAATTTGTGTTGGGATTATCTAATATTGCTTGGTCCCTTAGCCATGTGACCAAAGGGGGATCTAAGGCTAAGTTCAGCTGGTCCAAGCCACAACAACAAGCATTTGAGGAGCTGAAGCAACACTTATGTTTGGCACCTGTCCTTGCCTTATCAGATCTCCAACAACCCTTTGTGATTGAGACAAATGCTTCAGACTGTGCTATTGGCGTAGTCCTCACTTAGCATGGCCATCTAGTGACAGATCACAGTGAGACACTTTCAGATACAGTCTGTAAGTATCCCACCTATGACAAGGAAATGTATTCCATTGTCTAAGCCCGTCGCCAATGGAAGCATTACCTCCTAGGGAAAGAGATAGTTATCTACACTAATCACAAGCCCCTATAGTTCATGCAAACCCAAGCGAAGTTAAAAAATGACCGCCACTGGAAGTGGTCCACCTACTTGTAGCAATTCCACCTGAATATTAAATATAATAAGGGAAGCACCAACCAAGTCATTGATTTCCTCAGTAGGCCTCCAATAGCTGCACTTACCACGGTGCTCCACTCTTGTGGCCATGAGACCTCTGGGTGGCCTCAACTATATAGTAGTGATACTGAGTTTTCTCCCATTTACCAAGCCCTATGTGGAGGAACATTCATGGAATACTTTCATCTTTGGGAGGGATTTCTATGCCACCGATGCCATCTCCGCGTTCCTTCAAGTGAGCGTGCGAAGATGATTTGGCGAGCTCATTACAGTTGGGTGGCAGGTACTTTGGCACCTAAAAGAGAGTGTCCATATTGTAGAAGCATTTTTATTGGCCTAAGATCCGATAAGACGTCGGTCGATACATTAGATCCTGCATTTCCCGCACCATCGAGAAACCTTCCATTAAAAAGAAGGGGTTGTACACCCCTCTTCCCACTCCTAATGGACCATGGGAATCCATCTCCATGGATTACATTTCTGGACTACCTTCAACCAAGCATGGAAATGACTATGTGTTTGTGGTTGTGGATCACTTCTCCAAGATTTCCATTCTAATAGCTTTCAAGAAGAACATCTCTGCTAAAGCCACTGCTAAGCTCTTTTTCGAGCATGTTTGGGTTCATTTCAGGTTATCATAAACTATCATTTCAAATCGGGACAACAAGATTCTAAGCACTTTCTGATCCAATCTATGGTCATTGTTGGATACCAAGCTCACCAAATCAACTACCTTCCACCCCCATATCAATGGACAAACAGAGGTAATCAACAAAATGATTGTGCATATTCTTAAAATGCACAATTCTAAACATCCCCACACAAGAGATGAGATCCTTATTATTAACAAACAACTATATGGTATACTTAAATGTATATTAAATATATACGAAATTGTTGTCATTGTTTTTATGTTATGTACATGTATTTAATAATTGTCGTTGTCTCGAGTTGCCCAACTCCTAACGAATTTGTCTCTATAATTTTGTATTAGTGCATGCCATTAAACTTTTGCTTTAATGCTTCCGTAGAGGATCAACGAAGATTATTAAAAGCGTTCTAACCAACGATTTGGTGCATGACTATCATTTTAATATGGTATTGACTTCATCTATGACGTTCCCTAATTGGAAACCATTTTAAATTTGTGAAATGGAGAATGAAAGTAAACATCACTTCACATATTTTGGTTTTCACGTTAGATGAATGAACTTTGTAGCATCTAATATCCCGTAAGAGCTTAGCTTTAAAATTTTACTTTATGTAAAATAAATTTGACCTAAAAGGTTATCTCCTAAACATCCATTATCAAAATATTATTTTCATTTTTTTTAATTTAATATATCATTGTGTATAGATATAAAATGTCCATCACACACTCTACGATAAGTAACAATCCCATCTCATAGTGTAGAAATTTCAAAATCATTCGAAAGATTATTTTGAAAAGTAAAAAAAAATATTTATTCTCAAAAATTAGTATAAAGAGTCTCTATGAATAAATTTATGGCATTTGACGAACATATTGATTTATAGGTTAAGCCTAGACCTTTTTAAACAAATTGATTACTATGTATGATCCTTTATAAATATTTTCTTATAAATTTTATTTTGGGAATGGAAATTAAAGAGATTGGGTCAATAGAGGATTCTTGTTAAGTTAAAAGAAATATGTTGAGACATTATTGTATAGGTTTAATATGTTTGAATGTAAATAGATAAAGGTCTCTCTTTTGTAGGTGCAATGTTATCTGTAAATCAGTGTTATGGGACTCAAGAAGAGGTACACAACAAGAAAATCCATCTTTTAGCACCACAAGTTAGCACCACTTATAGTTTGTGGTGTAAATGTGGTGGTATTGGCACCACTTACAATTATGTGGTGTTACAGTGGTGTTATTAGCACCATTTATATTTTGTGGTGTTAAAGTGGTGGTATTAGCACCACTTATATTTTGTGGTGTTAATATGGTGTTATATTAGCTAATATTATTGGAAATTGAGTTTTACCTTTATGAGAAATGCTATGTTGGCAAGTACCATAAAGTGGTGCTAAGCTATTATTTTCCACATGGACATGTACACGTAGGATTTAATTATGTGGATTTGCACCATAAACAAATTCACAAATAATTATTTTGAAAATAACTCAATTCAATATTTATTTATTTTTTCATCAATTAAAATAAATTATCAAATATTGATTTATGAGTTTTTGCACCATACTTACAAGAAGTTCAAATATTTATATTTAGAATATTTAAGCAAATAAATTTACATAGAATATTTAAGCAAATAAATTCACGTAGAATATTTAAGCAAATAAAATCACGTGATTCATTTATGAGGTTTACATCACAAGCACAACAAATTCAAAAAAAATATTTGGTAAATAGCTCAATTCATTTATTATATTATTTAAACATATAAATACAATTGACAAATACATAAAAACAACTATTTTTAATTTATTACTATTATAAAGTAGTAAAAAAATTATTTTAATTTAAATTTGATTATTCATTTGAGATAATTTTATCTTCTTAATTTTTTTTATGGAAATTAGTATTATTATTAGGTTTTTAACACAAGACATGGGTCTTAGATCCATTTATATGATCAATGGAGAAAACCTCTAGCTAAGGCCCTAAAAGAAGCTTTTAGGAATCTAGGACCAAGAAAGACACCACAAAGGTCCCCACACATATTCCTAAGAGTATTCATAGCCTCTAAGTATGCGCATTCACACTATTATAAGTTTATAATTAGTAGGGATAGGTCCAATGGCCCTCAACATTGTTGAGTGAACGATCATATGCCTTAGCTTAAAGGAATCATAAGCATAAAGACATGTCATTTTTTCAAGTACCATATAGTGGGGCTAAGCTCATATTTGTCACATGGACATGTACAAAAAGGATTTAATTATGATGATTTGCACCATAAACACAACAACATCACAAATAATTATTTTGTAATAACTTAATTCAATTTTTTTCATTCAAATAAATGCCCATGATTAATTTATGAGGTTTTAAACCACAATCACATCAAATTCAATTATTTGTTTTTATCACTATTTAAACCAACAACCTCACATGATTCATTTATGAGGTGTTTCACCACAAACAAAACAAGCTCACAAATAATTATTTTCTAAATAGCTCAAGTCGACTATTCATTTTCAATATTATTCAAGCAAATAAATACCCATGATTCTTAAATTTCACAAATAATTAAATACAACCATTTTTAATTTATTACTATTATAAAATATTAATAAAAATGATTTGAATTGAGATTTCATTATTTGATAGGGCATATTTTTAATGATATTATTAATTTTCCTAATGGATATTAATATCATTACTAGGCTTTGTGCAGAAGGCATGGGTCTCAAATCCTTGGAGATGTTCAAGGGAGGAAACGTCTTCCTTGGGCCCTAAATGAATCTTTTAGGAATCTAGAACCAAGAAATATGGTCAACACAAATATATTCCTAAGAATATTCTTAACATGTATGTGTAGATATTGATTGCATTATAATGTTTTGATCACTAGTGATAGGTGTATTGGCCCTCAACCTAGTTATGAGAAGAAACCTAGGCCTTAGCCTAATTAAACCTCTAGGCATGTAGGGATAATAACGACTTGTCACACTAACACAAATCAATTTTTGAGAAGATCTATGGCCTTATAATATGGATAATAGGGGGATTTGGAGGAACTAAAACTATGTGTAAGTATTTAGGGCATAGAGATGATTAAGGAAGGAACCCCATGCCTTACCTTAGAGGAAACCTAGGCATATAAGATTAACAAGTATACCTTGAAACACCACATAAGGCCTCCTAAGGATATCCTTGGCTTGATATTGGGGGTATTAATTTAACTGAGAGGTTGTTTTTAAGCACTATATATGGGTGTTTAAGCCCTTAACATGTTTGAGAGAGGAAACCTGGGCCTTATTCCCTAGTAAAATATTTTGTGCATACAAGGAAAAATACAACTCAAAGCACTACACATGACATATTGGGGTTATTATTTACCTCTAAGTAAGGAAATCAACACCATTATGCGTTTTTTTCTAGTATGCACGGGTCTTAGGTTTTTGTATAATGTCATAGGAGGAAACTTGGGCTTTAAACCCTAGGAGAAGCTTTAAATCGCACCCATAAAATCCAAACACTATACTTGGCATCTGAGCATTCATATAAGTGACACTAGGTATGCAAACCTTAGACATAGTCATGAGAGGAATTACAGGAACTAGGCCCTAAAGGACGGTTTTAAGCATATCGGACTAATAGCAATGACTCAAACTATCACTTAGCAAATCATGCAATGTATACGATAGCATTATTCTCAAAGTGGGATATGGGTGGAAATATGTGGTTTTGTGTATTAAGGGTGGGTCTGAGTAAATAGTTGGGGAAGAAATTGAAAGAATTATACCCTAACATAATATTATTGAGGTAATGGGAAATGATCAAGACCATGAACCATAACATACACCATTTAAGGTTGATATTTGACATAATAGTTGGATATGAGCATAATCAAGATTTTTTGCATAGAGGGATGGATCTCAAGTCCTTTATTGGAGTCATAAAATTAAAGTAAGATCCTTATGTAGGTGTCGCAAGGATTTTGTAATGATATTACATAGAATATTACCATGACTTTATCCCTAAAGAAACCATTAAGGAATCCAAATCCATTGAGACACTATGTATCTAGGTCTTATGGCCTTCTAGCCTTAGATAAGATTAATGGAGGAGACCTAAATATCGACCACTAAATGAATCTTCTAGCCATCCACGGCTAAGAAGGTTTCCTCCACCAAGAAAGTTTCCTCCAACAACAACACATGGTTAGTGGAGGATACCTTAACCTTTGCCCCTAAAGGAAGCTTGTAACTATATTGGGGTAATAAGTTTGCTTCCACCAACCATACACAACCTCCTAGTTGTATAATTGGCCTATGATTGAGGATGTTGTTATAGTTAGGAGGTGTTAAGTAGCATGCACATGTCTTAAGCCCTTTGGAATTATGTTCCATGGAAGAAGACCATGTTTTTGTCCCTAAAGAAATCATTGACGCATGTAGATCCATGAATACTACCTAAAAGCAGCATTGATTACTTCATAGGGGTATCTATGGAACTATGTATCTATGTATTGTGGTGGTCCTTACACATGTTTAGTGGAGGAGAGATAAATCTCGAGATCTAAATGATTCTTTCATCCATCTAAGGCTAAGAATATTTCCTCCACTAAAAACACATGGCCTCTTGAGGGTATCATTGACCTATGATTGATTATGTCATTGCCATTAGGTGTTTTTGACTAGTATTTGCATGTCTCGAGGCCTTGGGAATGATGTTATAGGGAAAACAACCATGCATTTGGCATTAAAGAAGAAATTGGGGCATCCAGAGTGATGAACAATGCCTAGAGCACCATGCCTGACCTTGCCTGGATATCCATGCCACCATGTATCCATTTCTTGGGGCCTTGGGGACTTGGACATGGTCAAGGGAGGAGACTTGAACCTCTAGCCATAAAGGAATCTTATAGCCATCCAAGGCTAAGAAAATCGCCTCAACCAACCACACATGACCTCTTGAGGGTATCATTGTCATATGATTGAGGATATTAACACCATTATGTGATTTTGAGAAGTATGTAGGTGTCTTAGGACCTCAGGAATGATGCTATAGAGAAGAATACCATGCCTTTGGCCCTAAATATAATACTAAGGAATCTAGAGCCCTGAAAAATGCCTCAAAGCACCATGCATGAATTTGCAAGGGTATCCATTGATCTTTGTATCTAGATCTTAGGGACTTGAGGTCTTGGACATGGTCAGTGGAAGGAATTTGAACCTTGGGCCTTAAAGAAATCTTTTATCCATCCAAGGCTAAGAAGGTTTTCTCTACCAACCAAACCTGGCCTCCTAAGGGTGGCATTGGCCTATTATTAAGGATGGCAATTCCAGTAGGTGGGTTTGAAAATATGTATGCCTCTCAATGCCTCGAGAATGACATTCTAGGGAAAATACCATTCATTTGGCCCTAAATAAACCATTAAGGCATCCAAAACCAGGAACAATTCCTTAAAGCACCATGCGTGACTTTGCAAGGGTATCCATAGCGCTATGTATCCAAGTCTTGGGGACTTGGGGGATTGGAAATGGTCATGGGAGGAGGAATGAAGCTCAAGCTCTAATGGAATCTTCTAGCCATCTAGAGAAAAGAAGGTTCTGTCCACCAACAACACATTGCCTTTCAAGGGTCATTGACCTATGATTGAGGATTTTAGTGACATTAGGGTGTTTTGAGGAGTATGTACATGTCTTAGGGTGTTTGGAATGAAATTCAAGGGAGGAATAACATGCTTTTATCCCTAAAGAAATCATTGAGGATTCCACAGCCATGAACAATGCCTCGAAGAACCATAATGACTTTGTAGGGATATCCATGGCATTATGTATCTAGGTCTTGTGGCCTTAGGGAATTCGACATGGTCAATGAAAGAGACTTAAAATACGGCCCTAAAGGAAGCTTCTTGCCATCCGTATCAAGGAAGGATGCCTTCACCAACCACAAATGGCCTCTTGAGGGTATCATTGGTCTATGATTAGTTATTTTAACGCCAATAGTTGGTTTTGAGCATTATACACATGTCTCAGAGCCTTGGGAATGACACTCTATAGAAAAGGACCATGCCTTTGGCCCTAAAGAAACCATTTAGGCATACAAAGCCATAAATAATGCTAGAAATCACAACACATGGCTTCATAAGGTATCCATGGCACTATGCATCTAGGTCATTAGGACTTAGGGCATTGGACATGGTCAAGGGAGGGGACCTGAAACTCAGGATCTAAATATCTACTAACAAGGGTTTTCTCACCCATTTGTAATACTTTGTTTAATTTAACCTCAACCCCAATGGTCAAATTCATGCAAGGTTTATTCATTTCCAATGCATTTCTTTTTTTAGCCTTGTGACAATAATATATTTCCACCACCTGTACACAGGGGGATGCAGCTAGGGTTTGAGTAAGAAGAGGAGTATGATAAGGGTCTCATGGATCTATATAAAAGAGGCGTGAATGCATGAATATCAATGTCACATGCCCCCCTATCTTAGTTTCTTGGAAAAACGTAACTGCTAGAAATAAGAGTCCTAGACTTTGTTAATTGCTTTGGAAAGAACTCTGATCAATGTGTACATCTGGATCAACATACAATATAACCATCCTAATGGAATCTTCTTGGTCATTAACCCTCTAGTAGTGCAACCACAACTAGGTGTTAACAAGCCTTAACATGGTTGAGAGAGGAAACCAAATCCTTGATCCCTAAAGAAATATTATGGGCATCTAGGTCCAAACATGATACCTAAAGCCATCGTGCATGATTTCTTGGGGTTATTCGTCACCTACAAGTAGTGATATTGGTGCCATTATTATGGTTTTGAATTAGGTATGGGTCTCAAGGCCCTAGATATGGTTGGGGTAGGAAAATCGGACCTTAGTTCCTAAAGGAAGTTTTTAGGAATTCAAGGCCATGATTAACACCTAAAAATATCACATATGACCTCCCAATGATATGTGTAACTTAGAGTGCTAATATGTGCATCATTAGGGATTTCTTAGGGTCTCAAAGTCTTAGACATGGTTAGAGAAGAGTACTCAAGGTGCAATCTATAAAATAATCTTCTAGCCATCCAAGGCTAAGAAGATCATCTCAACCAACCACACATGGACTCTTCAAGTTATCATTTTCCTATGATTGAGGATATTAATGGAATTATGTGGTTTTGAGAAGTATGTAGGTGTCTTAGGGCCTTAGGAATGATTCTATAGAAATAAATACAATTCCTTTGGCCCTAAATAAACCATTGAGGCATCTAGAGCCATGAAAAATGTCGTAAAGAACCACACATGATTTTGGAATGGTATCCATTGAATTTTTTATCTAGGTATTGGGGCCTTCAGGACTTGGACATGGTCAATGGAGGAGAACTAAAACTTGGGCCCTAAAGAAATCTTTTATCCATCCAAGACTAAGAATTTTTCCTCCACCAACCACACATTTCCTCCTAAGTGTGTCATTGGCTTATGATTAAGGATGAAGATTCCATTAATTGGGTTTTATAAATATGTATGTGTCTTGATGCCTTATGAATGACATTCTAAGGGAAAGACCATGCTTTTGGACCTAAAGAAACCATTGAGGCATCCAAAACCATGAACAATGCCTTAAAGCACCATGTGTGACTTCCCAAGGGTATCCATGGCACTATGTATCCAAGTCTTTGGGAATTGGGATCTTGGACATGGCCATGGGAGAAGGAATGAAGCTAAATACCTAAAGGAATATTCTGGCCATATAGGGATAAGAAAGTTGTCTCCACCAACCGCACATGGCCTTTTGAGGGTGTCATTGGCCTAATATTGAGGATGCTAGTGCCATTAGGTTTTTTTGAGTAGTATGCACAAGTATCAGGGTGTTGGGAATAAATTTCTAGGAAGGAATACCATGCATTTGGCCCTAAAGAAATCATTGAGGCATATAGAGCCATGAATAAATCCTCGAAGCACCACACATGACTTTTCACGTGTATCAATACCATTATGTATCTAGGTCTTATGGCCATAGGGCCTTTGATATGGTCAGTGGAAGAGACCTCTAAAGGAAGCTTCTAGCTATCCATGGATAAGAATGTTTACTCCACCAACCAAACATGGGCTCTTAAGGGTATCATCGGCCTATGATTGGGGATGTTAGTGTCATTAGGTGGTTTGCAGTAATACACATGTGTCTTGGGGCCTTGGGAGTGACATTATATAGAATAGTACCATGGATTTGTCCATAAATAAATTATTTAGGCATCCAAAGCCATTAATAATGCCACAAATCACCACACATGGCTTCGTAGTGCATCCATGGAAGTATGCATCCAAGTCATGGGGACTTGAGGCATTGGAAATGGTCATGGGAGGAGACCTCAACCTCAAGCCATAAATGAATCTTTTATCGATATTCCAAGGATAAGAGGGATACTTAAACAAGCCACACATGGACTCCTAAGGGTATCATAGGCTTATGATTGAGGATGTTAGTGCAATTTGATGGTTATGAGTAATATCTACATGTGTCGAGGCCTTGGGAATGATATTCTAACAAAGACAACTATGTGTTTTTCCATAAATTAATTATTTGGGAATTTAGAGCCATGAAGAATGTGTCAAGGCATCATCCACAACTTCATAGGGGTATCCATTGAAATATGTATCTAGGTTTTCTACCTTGGGGTCTTGGACATGGTCAACAGAGCACACTTGATCCTCAATCCCTAAAGGAATATTCTAGCCATCTAAGGCTAAGGAGGTGGTATCCACCAAGCACACATTACTATATAATTAACATATGATTTAGAATGTCAGTACCAATAGGTTGTTTTGAAGAGTATGTAGGTGCCTCAAGGGATTCAGAATGATGTTATAAGGAATAAAACCATTCCTTTGGCCCTAAAGAAATCGTTGAGGCATTCAAAGCCACGAGAACTGCCTCAAAGCACCATGCATGGCTTCAAAGTGGTATCTATGGTACTATGTATATATGTATTATAGAATTGGGTCCTTAGACATGGGTATTGGAGGATACCTAAACCTCAGGCTCTAAAGTACTCTTCTAGCCATTTAGAACTAAGTAGGATTTATCCACTGACCCCAAATGGACTGTTGAGGGGTATCAATGGATTATGATTCAAGATATTGGTGCCATTAGATGGTTTTGAAAATTATGAAGGTGTCCTAGGGCCTTGGGAATGGAATTACATGGATTAAGGTCATGCCTTTGGCTCTAAAGAACCATTGAGGCATCTAGAGACATGCTCAATGTCTCAAAGAACTATGCATAAATTTTCATGGGTGTCCATGGTACTATATTTATAGGTCTTGTGGTTGTGGGGCCTTAAACATGGTAATGGAGTAGACTTGAAACTCAATCCCTAAATGAATCTTTTAACCATATAGTGCTAAGAAGGTTTCCTCCACCAACAAAAGGTGATCTCCCAAGGGTATCATTGGCCTATGATTTATGATGTTTGTGGCATTGGGTGGTTTTGATAAATATGTATGTGTAGTAGGGTATTGGGAATGGATTTCCGGGGAGGAAGACCATTCCTATGGCCCTAGAGAAACCATGGAGGAATCCGGAGGCATGTCCAAGCCTTGAAGCACCATTGGCCTTTAAGTGGGGATATTCATGCCATCAAGGGGTTTTAGAAATTAGCAATGGCACTCAAGGCCCAGGACATGGTTAAGAAACCAAATGCTTGTGTCCTAGAGGAAGCTTCTAGTCATCTACATCCAATCACAATGCCTTTAAATACATCACATAACTTATTGATGGACTCGTTTGCATTTGAGTGGTGATATGGATTCAATTAGCACTTTTGAGCTCTAGGCATGGATCTCGAGTCCTTTGGCATGGTTGGGGTATGAAACTTGAGCCTTAATCCCTAAAGGAATATCTTAGGCATCTACATGGAAATGAATGACACTTCAAACTAGCGCTCAAGTTGTTTTTGTGGGTATATGTATGGGATTATGTGGTTTTTAGTAGTAGGAGTAATTATTGGGGCCCTAAAGATGATCAAGGGATGAATCCCATGTCTTGTGTCATAAAGGAAGTCTTAGGAATTTAATTCCTAAAGGATGAATTGAAGCACCACACTTGACCTCCAATAGAATCATTTCCCTCCAAGTGTGAATGTTAGTTCCTTTAGATGGTTTTCATAATTAGGTATGGATCTTGGGTCCTTGACATGTTCAAGGGTGAAAACAAAATCCATGACCACTAAATGAATATTCTAGGCATCCATGTCTAAGTGACACCTTGAATCACCACTCAAGATATCCAAAGAGTGTCCCCTCTCTCTCCCTTCCTCACCCATTACCCTCTCTCTTTCCATCCCTCCCTCCTCCCCCCTCTCTCCCTTCCTCACTCGTTCCCCTCTATCTTTCCCTCACTCACTCCTCCCCCATCTCCTCTCTATCTCTCTCTAACACTTCCCCTCTATCCCTTTCTCACCCACCCCCCTTCTCTCTTTCCATTCCCCCCCTCTCTCTATAACACCTCCCTCTCTATCCATGTCCCCCTTTACCTTCTCATGGCCCCTCTCTCTCTTCCTCTCCCTCTCTTTATTCCTCCCCCCTCCCTTTATCTCTAATCCTCTATCTATTTCTACCTCCATATTCCTTTCTCCCTCCCTATTCCTCCCCCTCCCCTTCACCCTCCCCTTCCCCCTCCCCCCCTTTCTTTACCTAACCCCCCCCTACCCCCTCTCCCTCTATAGTTATATTGGCCTTTGAGTAGGATATATTGTAATCCAAAACCCATAGCCAATCAAACAAGTTCATATAAAATTTGTGAATGTGTACATAAGAAGGATCTAGAGATCATTTCAAAACTAAATACATTTAGTTGTAAATTGTTTTGAAAGCAAAGGGAATACAAATTTAGAAAGTAAATGTTACTTTACTATTGGAATTAGGTATTGGGATCTCCATGAATGGATCTTTTAGTGCTTCTTAAATTATTGATAAAAGTCCACTGGATGTCCTCCTCTTCCATTGTTAGTGAATAAAAAAATTAAAAAAGAGGAAGAACCCCTATACAAGTCATTTGAAGTTGTCATTTAACAAGCCAATGGTAAAAACCCAATAAGAAACAATGGAGTCATCCTTTCCCAAGGTTTCTGGCATAAACATAGAAACATTATTATTAAGTTGAGTCAACCTCTTCAAAGCCAATTTCCTCTAGTGGACCCCCAACCCTCTAATATTTAAAGAGAGGAATTCCATTGAGAACCTATGAAAGAGGTCAACCCTACTCTAAGGGCCCTAGTAACGAGTCTTTTCTTTCCTTGATTAAGCTCCTTCATAAATTTATCCTAAGATAATTTGAGAGCATAATTTCTACTTGCTATTCCTAGACCTAGATCTTTGTGTAAATACTAACCTAGACCTCCTAAGAAGAGGCACCCCTCTAAGAGGAACTTCTAAGAGATCTTAAAGAATAATTTCCACCTCCCAATGAAGAAGTGGCGCTCGAATTTACATCAACCCCCTCTAAATTTGGATCTATATCCCACCTTGACTAAGAAGAACCTTTTGATTAAACAACCTCCTTAGCTTCTAAAACAACCCACCATGATATCAAATAGTATGCCCTTTTTCTCCCCATTTGTCTTTTTTGTCATTTCTAATATTGTGTCTCGACAGAAGAAGGAACATGAACAAGCATTGTACGAGGAGACTTCTAGTATTATTTTTTTCTTTTGCACCCTTTAGGATTGATTTTGTATTATTATGTGATTTATTCATGCTTTGTAAATCGTAGATGTCAAACATTTACGTTTAAAGGAAGCGTGACCCAATTTTTCTAGAACTAGTGGATTTATTTTTATTAGATAGGACATATGATTTTAGTTAGGTTGATATTAGATTATATACAGGGGATATATATAATATAGACATAAAACGTGGAATAAGAGCATGCATATAATGCATATTTTTCTTATTTTGTAGTCTCAAACAGAGCTCATTTGTGGCAAAATGGGTGATAGATTGAAGATGGTTTGTTGGGTTTGGATGGACATGAATCTAAACAATGGAATGCTTTCATTGACAAGTTGAAATTGAGTTTCATTTACTTAAAGTAGGCGGAAGATACCTTGTTCTAGACATGGAAACCTACTAGAGATTACACTACAAGCCTTCATTACAAGGACATGTTCTTGAATGAGGACCAAGAAGTAACGTAAGTGGTGGAATTCCTTATGGAAAACCATAGCTCCTCTAGAAACCACATTGTTGCAGTCACTGGAACTATATAACAAGGTGTTGACCTGGGGTATATTCAAGAAGATATCTTGGCATGGAGTAGGTTTATGAGGTTTATGTATGTTGTTGGAGGTAGATCTTTGAAAATTTGGCAGTTTTTTTTGGCTGATCATTTTTCTCCATAAAACCAAGGACCTAAAAAAGTAAAAGTAGTCACAAGTTGAAATTGCCATTGCTTCATTTTTCTATCCAATATTTATATTTTTGAGACCACTTAGAATTATGATATGCCTTAAAATCATTTCCCTCTCAACTACCAACATGTCTACATACCAATGGTGGTTCTACATGGCCGTTTTGTTTCCTGTATTACACTTAGATTTCAACATAGCTTAAGGAACACAATATGGTTGAAAATTTTCCATGAACAAGCTGATAGAGATATAGGAGAATTATTATTGTTAGATCCCTAATAATTAGCAAGCCATAATTGATGTTATGTTTATAAAAATTTGTGACATATGTCTTAGAACCCCTAGTTCTAAAGCTACTAGAAATAAGATATCAATAAAGTTTATCTACGATGTGAAATAAATTATTACATAGCATTATGTCTAACTCGTGGAGTGATAAAAATATAAAATCTTTATGAATTTGTCAGTCTCTTCCTCATGGGACCAATGCTTCTTAATCTTTTGAGTGGTTCTAACGAGTAAAGACTTCTCAATTAATTTTTCACACATTTTAGTGTCAATGGTGTTGGAGGTTATAGTCTCACAAATTTTTATTATGAAAAACACGTGCCATTTTTCAACATTTCGCATACCTAGCAAAAGAAATTAATCCCCCGCCCATTTTTCAACATTTGGTATATTTAGCAAAAGAAATTAAGCCCGCGTAAAAAAAACCTGGTTTTTTTTCAAAACATTTGCTTTAGGGTTTTGAAGGGTTATGCGAGGCTCTAGGCGGCGGTATCAGCAGAAGCAGGGGTGCAAGAAGCAGAGCATAATCTGAAATGGTTAGTGGGTCACTTGATATTTTCAAATAGGCATGGCCATCATTATCCCTGGGAGGATTTCATCCCTGGTAGGATTTCATTTTTAGGTCACAATGTCTTTGTGCTCTGATTTTTATCGTGCTGTGTGTATGCATTATTCGGGGTAATTTTCACATAATATTCTTTAGGGATTTTTAGGTAAATCCACAATCCAACATGGCAACTATTGTGTAACTATGTTGTAAGAGCAATCCATGTTCTCTTCCTGATTATAATCATAAAGATAGACAATGTCCATTATAATCATATTCTAATAAGGCGGTCAATATATTTTTTTCTCTTCCGGTTCTTCAAATCCAAAATCATATTTTTCTTTTCCGGTTCTTCAAATATAAAATATAAAGGGATGTGATGGTTTCTGAAAGATTATGAAGTTCAAAATAAGGTTTTAACTGTAGGAATTATATCTTTCCCTTACATTTACACCAGCTTTAACAAAGCTCCAAATTACTTTATTTTCCATTTACTTGGCTGAGATTCCAACTAATGAGACTTGCACAAATTTGAATATTAAACTTACCGAAGCAGCTACAGCGAACCTGAAGGTTGAGGGAAATGATTTAACCAACGGAGCAGGAGAGTTGAGCCGTCTTATATTTCAGAATCTTGATTTCTGCTCATTGCCCAGTTTCTCTTCTATCAAAGGTTTGCCAATTAAAAAATCCATGAGCCCTTTTGATTTTTGCAAAACATTTTCTGTTAAGATGTTTGAATTTCTTTCTTTGATTGCAAGGTGTATTCTACAATCCAATAAAATTGTAAGGGTATTCTACAGTCAAGGTTGGGCTCACCTTCTATGAATCTGCTAAGCCCTGGATTTTTTTAAAAATAGACTTATGAGGATCCTCGCCTGCCCAGATTGGAAAACAAATCCTATTGCTATTGTGGAAAGTCGTTTGTAAGCCATGCGAAATATATTATTAACCCAGTATCCAGATACTGTTATCATATTGAAGGCGAGGATGAAAATCAGAACGCCGTAATCGTATTTTCTCTTTATTTTGGGGAAAAACTGAAAGAAATTTGAAAATGCGCCTGTAAAAATAATCATGGGTATTAAAAAATCTAAGGAAAAATGTTTAAGTATTGTTGATCACTGAAGAAGCTACCTGTTTAAACCATTCTATATTATAGTTTTTAAATTTCAAAAACAGCTTAACCACATCTATGAACCTAGAATGAAACAGGAAGTTCTGATGATAATGGGTTCTCCTGACCATCTCTACTATGCAACTGACTACTACACCAAGAGATCCTGCTAGCACTGTGCCAATTCATATATTCTGTGACTGACGTGTTGTATCATATTGCAGATTGTTTGACAAGACAAGAATTCAAGCAATGGCAGCTCAGTCGGTGAGCTACGAGCAAGTATTCTGGTGGTCCAGAGTCGGTTCATCTTACATAACATCAGATATCTTAAGGATTTTGGTAGAGGCATTCAACGCAGCTGAATATGACAAGGCTAATACATTAAGTTTCCAAGATAAGTCCTTGTCCACTGTGGGAGGCATCATTCTTAAGCAGATGGAAGACAAGCAGGTATAAATTCATATTATATTGGCTTACAGACCGTTGTCAAATATGTGTTTCTAGCTAGATTGCTACAGTAAAATCCAATCCTATGTTTTTGTGTGACAGGTTCAGTTAAAATGGGAGCTTCCAGGCATAGGATGGTTACCATCAGTGAGACTTCTAAACAAACAATATGGCAAACTGAGGCAATCTCTTGCAGTAATATAAATGGCCCTGAAATCATCGTCGTCGTCTCAAATCAGAGATACAATGCATGTCTTGCTTGAAGAACCATTACTCAATCTCACAACGTGGACAACTCTGGCTTTAAAGAATGTGGGTTCTATCTCCGTGAGCTCAAATCATGTACAAGGTTAGAATGAATTCATCCTAGAACAGGGAAAGAAGCTTTGAGGTCATTAGAGGAAGCCTTAGGAATTGTCATACAAAGAATCTATTGTACCAATATGAGGAAGCAGTATATGAGTAAACCTAATAGTCTTCCAATCCCACACCGTGAATTACAGGCTACTGATACTGAAGAGTTGGACGAGGTAAGGAAAGGTACCTTCAAATATCATCTACCAACATGCTTCTTTGTGTTCAGCATGAAAAATTTGTGTAAAGAAGCCATGGACATGTTGAGGCCTTGGGCTGAGAGAATGCAGTAGATTCCTCCCTTGAACCCTGACCTGGAATCCAAAGAAGGCTCTTACTATTGCCGCCAATGCGCACTGCCTCTGAGAACTATATCTATTAGCATGCATTACAAGAAGAACCATCTCAGCTGGTGGCAAGATCTAGACGTATATGGCAGTTACTCTTTAAATTGATTAGCCATTTGGACACCAAGAGGCTAGTCATAGCATCAAAATGCTCTTTATCTCTTGGCCATTTAGTGTTGTTGGGTGTTTTATTTAGTCGCCAGCAAGGATATTGGGATGGAATTGCAGTTTCTATCAATATGGGCACTTCAAGTGAGGCAACCTTCAAATTTGCAAACGTTAGAGCTCAAGGTAATGTAGTTGGATCCGTTTATGCAGTAGTTGCAAACTTTTTGACAGCATAATCTATTCTTATGAGAGTCGTGGCCCTTATACCATGGGGATATTTACCAATTTTCTCTGACAGAGCAAGATGTATGGATATGTAGGAGGTTTGTCTTCCTTCATTGCAGCAATCATCATTCTTGGGCGAAAGGATGTGGATCCTCCTTTAGAGTTTGCGATAGTAAGAATCACAGAGACTTTCATAGGGATAGGATGTTATGTCCTCGTGGAACTCATATTACAGCCAAGGTGAGATTCAACCCTAGCTAGAAAAGAATTAGTACTGGTTGGACTCTGTAGTCTCTGCAACTTCACCAGATCGTTGATTTCTGCTCAAACTCGCCAAGGTTGTGTGCATTCATATGGTCGGCTCTATTAGGGCTCAAAGAGAAGGAGAAGAAATTAAAGGACCATATTTCTCAACTAAGGAATTACATAGAAGAAGCAAAGGTCGAGCCAAACTTCTGGTTTCTGCCATTCCCAGCTAATACTTCCTCAAGACTCTTGAACAGTTATTACAAAATAGTAGACCTCTTGCATTTTGTTACGCTTTCCTATGAATACATTATTGAGAGCTGTGGAACTAATGATATCTCAGTAGAGAGGATCTATGGATTTATCAGGATGAGCTCCGGCAAGCGTTTGAAAGTAAATTCAGCCAGGAATTTCAATGCTTTGCAGAAGTCCCCCGAGTTAAATCTCTCAGAGATCTAATTGTGAAAAGGAAACATACTGCTCGGCTAGAACATAATGCTGATCGATCTCTATTCAAGCCCTTACTAAGAGTTGCACCTGCACAAGAATAGTTCAAAAGAAATATCAAATTCACATGCAAATAATGATTTTATTTTATTTTATATAATTGTTTTAATTTAGTAGCAATCATACATTTAATAGAATTGTCAAATTCACATGCAAATAATGATTTTATTTTATTTTATATAATTGTTTTAATTTAGTAGAAATCATACATTTAATAAAATTATCTTGATTTAGTAGTATACATACATCTTAATTCAAAAATTTATAAGGTAAAAATATTAAAATGGTCGTCAACAAATACAACTAAATTTATACTTCAAGGATCTGCATCTAGTAAACACAAATTTTGGGAATAAAGAAAGACTGCCAAATTACATGTAGTAAACTCAAAAACTACCACAACAATTATGACAGCCGAGATGGCATTATCACCCACACCATTAAATAGAGGCTCCAATATTGGATCACATATGTATATATCTCACTTGTCATGTGTGTGTGGTGCAAAATAATATAAATTACATATTATATAATTTATATATAATATGTAATTTATATTTTTTTGCACCATTTATTATTTTATGGTGCTTTGCACCACTTGTTTTTTTTATGGTGCTTTGCACCATATACAAGTTTGTGTATATTAAATAATAATAATAATTATTATTTTGTTGTTTTGCATCAAAAAGTCTCAATCCATGTTGGATTGGTTTTGGTGTTTTGCACCACAAAACTTCAATCCACCCAAGATTGGTTTTGGTGGTTTGCACCATACACCATGGAATGCCACATACTCATTTAACACCAAAAGTAACTCTTTTACAAACACCACTTTTGCACCATAAATATTAGCACCACTTGCGTATCCCCACATTATCACCACTTTTGCACCACTATTTGGAAATTGAGGATTTCCCAAATCCTTTACAAATAGTGGTGCTAATGTGAAGCTAAAATACCCTTTTTCTTGTAGTGGTAGAAGACATGTCACATGTTTCCTATGCTAGTGATATTGGAAGTTTGATGTATGCAATGATTTGTACTAGACTAGACATTTCCCATGCAGTGAATTGTTTTAGTAGATATATGTCAAAACTAAGGACATAACATTGGATAAAATAAAGAGGGTTTTCAGATATTTGTGTGTCACTTCAGATTATACAATATGCTACCAAGGAATGCATGTACCTCACATGGGCATGGGTATAAAAGGTTTTGTTGATGTAGACTGGGCTAGAGATATTGAATGTAGAAGAGCTACAAGTGGTTATATTTTAAACTTATTTTGTGGAGAAAACGATTGGATGAGTAAGAGGCTAGGTGTAGTTGCATTGTCAACTATAGAAGCAAAATACATAGTAGTTTCTCATGGAAGTAAGGAATCCATATGGTCTCAATGATTGTATTCAAGTATTGGGTTTCTTCATAAGCCAATGAGAGTAGGTTGTGGCAACTCAAGTGCAGTTTTTCTAGTAAGAAGTCCTACTTATCATTCCATTGAAAAGCATAATGGTGTCCACTAACGTTTTGTTAGAGAGCTGGTTGAGCAGAAAAAAAGTATTGCTTGAGAAGGTTGATAGCTTGAAGAATGTTAGAGATTCATTAACATTGAAGTATGTTAGTCCTTGAAATTTCTCTTGGTGTAGACAATCAATTTGCATTGTTTCCCTTAGTAGCTTATTTCAATGGTGCTTCCTATTTGACCCCCTATTAGAATACAACAAGTGTAAGAATGTTGGAAACGTGTTGTATTATTTGTAGGTCCCAAAAGCAAGGGGTTCTAGGGGAACTAATTATAGCCCTCATCTAGAAAGAAGTTGCTTTCAAGTCTATATTCCATTTTGACATGATTTTGACCAATGGTTTTGGGTCCCATTGTAAACTAATTGTGGTTAAGGAATTGGGGTTGTAATCTAATCCGAGTTAGTGGATTAGTGTTTTGGTTTCTATAATATTATATTGTAAACAAAAAGATACAATGATATCGAGAGTGGAGAAACTCTAAAAAATGTTGATTTTCCAAATTTTGGTTTATAGGAAAAATCTTTGTGTAATATATGCCATCCATCATTAATTGTTGTGTTTTAGATTCTATTTGGTATTTTTTTTCTTTGCATGAGTTTATCAAAGTTCTTCAATATGATGATATTGCTACTTTGGATGGATGTAAGTCCATTTCCCTTAACTTTCTTCCCAAATGTTATGATATAAATGTGAATTATGATATCTTTTTATTAATATTGATATTTTTTGGGGGTCTAAAGTGGGAGCTAAAATTGGTGATGAAGTGGAACCTATAAAGGAAACAAAATTTGGTGCTAAAGTGGTAGAAACAAATGTTGATAAGGTGGAAGAAAATCTTGGTACTAAAATGGATGTAAAATTTAGCTCTAAATTGGAAGAAAGTGTTGTTCTAATGTGGCACTAAGGTGAAGTAAAGATCAATGGGAAAATGGAAGAAAAACTGGGTGTTAAATTGGAACAAAACTCTAGTGGTAATGTGGAAGCAAAATTTGGTTCTACTATGGAAGTAAATCTCACCGTGAAAGTGGAA
Organism: Larix kaempferi; assembly: GCA_027924585.1. NCBI lineage: Eukaryota > Viridiplantae > Streptophyta > Pinopsida > Pinales > Pinaceae > Larix > Larix kaempferi. The sequence continues at coordinate 38,920,830 of BSBM01000904.1, read as the reverse complement.
GAAAACTTGGGTGCTAAATTGGAAGAAAAATTTGGTGATAATGTGGAAGAAAAGTGTTTTTCTATAGTGATGGAAAATCTTGATAAAAAAACTAAGTTTTATAGTGGTATTCAAACTCAAATGTATAATGGATGCCAAAATTGATGCTACAGTTGAAAGAAAACATGAAAGCTATAATGTAAGTAAAATGTGGTAAGAGAATGTAAGCTATAGTAGAAGCAAACTTGATTCTATGTTAGACATCAAAGTGGAAGTAAAATTTTAGAAGCTAAACTTGGTGCAACAACTATTTCAATGTTTGATGTTAAAACAGGTGCAACAATAAGCATATATGTTACATTTGTCACAAAAGTAAAGGAAAACATCATAGCTTGGTGCTAATCTAGGCACTAAAGTTAATGCAACTATAGGAGAATACTTGATGCTAAAGTTCATGGAATACTCACTGTAATTTTCAATTTCAACATATCTCTGGCTTTAGTGATAGGTGACAACACCCAAGTGGAAAAAACTAACACTATCACTATAACTATATTGCACATTTTTTTGACATTTTTAAACTTTTGGTTCTATTTTGTGATTAAAATCTAAAATAAAAAATTATAATTTAACCACATATTTATTGTCCTTAGTGAATTTTGGCCGACCATTGACATACAAAGCATTGTATCTAGAATTTGAATAATTAGGGTAGATGTAAGGTCAACGATAAAGAAGCACAAGAATAAATATGAATATTGTGAATGAGCAAAAGGGCTTTTGGCAATCCTTTGATTTGGTTATGTATTATGGATAGTTATGGATAGTTATTTATTAAAATATTGATAAATACACCTTAACAAATAGTACAAATTTATTGTTATGATTATTTTGTGAAAGGTTTAATTATTAAAATTTATTTATTTTTGTTACCATTGATCAATTGCATATTGTCATGATTGTCTATTTAATATTGAAATTAAATTAATTTATAATACAATTGTGAAGAAATTCCACTATGTGTCCTATATATTTCACTGGGATATGTCCTCATTACATCAAACTACTATATCAAATAAAGTAGAATACCAAGGGATTGGGATAGTTCCAACCTTCGGATATTCGCTACCTTCTTCCATTTTGCATTTTTTATCTCTATAAATAGAAGACAATTTACTAAACCAAAACATATTTATCTTCGTAGCAATAACTTGGGAACTCAATCAATATACGATCTCGATAGGAAATAACAAAATCACATCATCGACAAGCTTAAATTGAGAAAATAGCATATTTATAAAGTCTTATGAATACAATTTATATTTTATTTTATCGAGACTTATGGAGATATATTGTTACTAGATAAAGTTTAAAAAATAAATAATTATAGCAAATAATAATATTATTATATGTTAATTTAGTATAAATATAAATATAAATATAAATATATTTCTTTTTCTTTATATATAGGTGAGATCCTAAGTGAAATTGATACTATATTTCTTATTGAATTTTGGGAGCATGACGAATTTGTCTTTTGATGGATCACAAGCATAGCTTGTTATATAAAGAAGAATCGTTTTTTCCTTATATTAGGATTCACAAGAAAGATTCCTTCAATCAATACATGTGGATGAAGATTTCAAATATCAATGCGAAGATGATTTATATAGAAATATGTTATTTTGCACCTATCAATTCTACATTTTATAAGAAGCAAAATCTAGATAAAAATATTTCTTACAATGGCTGGAAATGAGATATTTACAACCTAAGAAATGAAGGCAATATCCTCTTGATACACGACTTTAATGCTAGAATAAAAAGTAACCAAGATATTATCTTAAGAAATGATTTTATCCCCAATCCTCTATATTTGGATGAGGACCTTGTTTTCGCTAGTAGATACAAAAGAAACTCTAAAGACTTGATGGATAATTTGTTTGGTACTGAGCTAATCATTATTTGTAGTTCTCAAGATATAATAATTTGCAATGATCTTATGAAGCGACCGAAATCCAACCAAATGACTTGTATCCATGGTTTGGGTAGTAGTGTTGTAGACTATGTTATATATGCTATCATTGTATACAACCAAATAGTAAATTTTCGCATCTTAAATGACCATGAGATAGACTCTAACCATAGACCTTTAAACTTAACTTGAATATTTTATAGACACATGAGCCCTATACAAGATAATTATAATAACAAAAAAGAACCCGAACTTCGAGAAAAAAAATTGATATATTTTGAAGAGATTTAAATAATAAATTAAATATATTGTTAACTAAGGACAATATTGAAGACCTCTATCATAAATTTACCACAACCCTATCTACTTCCATTAACAAGATCTCTATCGCGGTGTCATGTAAAATGGAGAATGGAGCAAATGACCCTTCGTATGATGAAGAATGTAAGCATGCTAGAAAATCCATTATGGATGATTCTAATGAGTCCTTAAAAATTGACAAGATCTCTAGGTACAAATCACTAATTAAATGAGAAAACAAGTGTTATATAAATAAAAAGCAAGAGTTCACCTTTTTCACCTCTCTAATGTAGATCCTAAGAAATTCTACAGACAAATTTTGAGTCATGGAAATAATAAAAATAATATGATTCCCGTAATGGATTGGGATTCCTACCTTAACATATTTACAAATCCCCTGGAGTCATGGAAAAAATTTAAAACCTTTCTAGAAAGAAAGAAGTTTATACTTAGAAGACATAGAGTTTGGGGTTAAAAGACTCACAAAAAGGAAAGCTAAGAGCCTTAAAGGTACCAAGTATCATGGAAAACATTTAAAACCTTTCTAGAAAGAAAGAAGTTTTATATTTAGAAGACATAGAGTTTCGGGTTAAAAGACTCGCAAAAAGGAAAGCTAAGGGAATTAAAGGTACCAGTATAATTCTTAAAAAAGGTTGGCATGTTCTCATCCCTCACATCCAAAATCTCTTCAATTTAGCATCAAAGTAGAGTTTCCCTAAACCTTGGACAAGACGCCTCAATGTTCCTTTTTTTAGAAGTGAAGATAAAAGCAATCCATCTAAATATAGGACCAGTATGATTAGCCTAGGGTATTTTGTAAGGGAAAAATTTCACCAATTGGCTATTTTTTGGTAGTTTAAAATATATAATCTGCAATTAGCTTAAACATTTCTCCCATTTTCACATAAGATATGATTATATTACTAAAATTACAATTTTTAATAGTATATTATATGGGCGAGTGCACAAAGTTGCCCCCCAAAAGTGTTGCAATGAGGACGTGCTAGCAGGGAAAAAACGAACTCATGCACACACCACTAGGTTCGGTACCGAACTAGGGTCTGTGCACGCTCAAATGCGCGCATGCACTCTTGTTAAGATAATAAAAAAAAACATGGCAGAGTTTTTGTAATTCTTTCTATTACTGTCGAGCGTGAGTCACCCATCTCGTGCATGGCACTACAGAGCACCAATTTCACCATTTCCACTCAAAAACTATCTCCATCCATCCACCAAGAGCATTGGATAGGTAAGATCCATGTTTTTTGACTTTTTATTCATTTGTTTTGTCAATTTATTCATTTTTTTTCATTTTATTCATTTTTGTTTTGTTTATTAAATTTTTAATAATTCACAAATTAGTAAAATCATAGAGAATTTTTCAATTGCAGAGTGTAAACCTACACAATGAATGAAAAAAATGTTAACATGGAGTCCGGTGGAACATAATAAAACACAAATCTTGGAACCAATGAAAACCCTCAACAACATCCAAATGCTTAAGAAAATCAAAACCCCCAACAAAAATTTGACCAAGACGACTTGAACCATTATGTAAATGAAATGAGAGTGCACACTTGAGAACTAAGAAACACATGGGAACCATCTTGAGTTTCCCTTGCCACCTCAATTGACTCCCTCATCCATGCACATCGCCAATTGACTAACATGACTGAATATAGAGTTAGGATGTGGGAGTATTATTCCATGGGCATTTCCAAGGAGGAAATAAAAGATTTGAATATTACAAAGGCCCAATTGTACAATATGTTCACCGTTCCAAGAACACAACAACCACCAAATGTTAGAAAGCCACGTGTCTGCATGGATTGGTGTCATTTCCAACCATGGAGGGACAATTGGATGCATAGGTGGTTCATGGTTTACGATTAATCTCCCTAAAATAATAGGGAGGTTCCACAGTACTTCCTTCGGGAATTGTGGGTTGAGTTTGTGCTCGGTTTACATGTCAACTATTTTGACATAACCGAGTTCCAGGGTGTTGGGTGTGGCTCTGCCCAAGATCAACCTGCTACTAGGAGGAACTCACTGAGAGGGATACCAGCTCCTAGGCACGAGCCCAACCCCTCTCCCTAGCTGCCTCAGTTACCCACAAACTTGATCAGATTGATGCCGTGATGAGGAGTGTTACATGTGGACTACTTAGACACACTTCCTTTCTAGCAGCTACTACAATGGAGAGACAGGCTAATCCTAATAGAGACATAGGTGTAGGGCCTTCGCAACTGAGTCAGGATAGACCTATGACCGGTGGTAACAATGTTGGGCCTTCTAGTTTGACGAGGACAATGCCACATCTTTGTTCCCATTGCCGGCACACTTTCCTCGGCCCGATCGAGGGCTACTATATGGAGTGGGTTAACACTTTTTTTAATGTGTTTTTAATCATCACTTGATAATTTGTGTTTGACTTAAAATGTCATTTCAATGTACAACTATTTAGAGCTGAGACACTGTCATGGGAGAACATAGCATCTCCCAACCTGGATGCAGCAATGGAAGTTGCAAATGAAATTGCGACACCTCACACGGAGGTATTTTCAGTAACTCACACAATATTGGTATTACTTATGGCATTTGTATTTTTATGTATATATATTTATGACATACATGAGGATAGTTCGTATAATACTTTTTAATATTTTCATTGACTGAATAATTACTTGTTTAATATGTTCATAACATGCATGCATTTTGGTCTCCACAGGTATGCATGGACTACAATGATCATCCATCTATGCCAGGGATCAACAGATCACCATATACACATGTAGAATGTGTAGTTAAAAGGACACTTTTAATTTGAAATGTTACAACATACTATGGTTTAATTTGATTTTTTTTTACTAAACTATGATATTACAAATTTGTATGCAGGGGATGTCAACAGCTGCAGGCCACTTTAGTCCCATGTTTCCACCCTCTCCCATGAGTCGCCCCACTCACTTCCATCCAGAACCCTCTCTCTGTCCACCCCCTCCCTTCCATCCACCCTCCCATCTCCGTCCATAGTCCTCCCTCCATCCATATTTCCCCATTCGTCCATGCCCCCCCATCTACACATCCTCCCCCATTCATCCATGCCCCCCCATCTATCCATCCTCCCCCATTCGTCCACTCCCCCCCTTCCATCTAGATTCTCCCCTTCATCTACAACCTCCCTTCTATCCATCCTCCTCCCTCTATCCAGGACCACCCTCCCATTCACCATACATCAACATCCCCCCTATCCCTTTTGGGTCGATACCCCATATTGCACAACCGGTAGGGGTTCATTGACCATGACGTCCTCCTCCACCCCATACCACCATGTCCTCTTCCACCCTATCATCTCCAGTTTCTGCCACTATTGTGGCAACGAATATTCCATTATATGCCCATGTACCTACAGTGGTTGCACTCATTGTTTCTGCATCTACATCTGCACCCCCCTCGATGACTGCATCGGAGCAGGTTGTCTAGGCAAATGCTCCACCTGCTATCCCATAAGCCTATCCATGTCCATTTTCGGAGGTGTTCATGGTGAGAATCAAGTTAATTTATGAAAATGTTTTGCTGCATTAACCAAAATTAAATTAAGCAATTATTTTTTTCAATGAAATGATTGTCGTAAATGTTGTAGGGTGGAATTGTTGAGAGGCTCAACAGATCTAGGACATCTTCCTCTCATCTCCCACTTGCATCAGCGGTGAGTTATTGAAGATTTGAATTGTACATTCATTTTATAAATGTGATAAATTTGTTACAAATGCTTGAAAATGATGGTATCTTATATCATTTGTTTCAGATCCTAGAGAGACAGTCTACTCCTAGATGGAAGAAAACTCGAGATACCAGTAGCTCCAAGAAGAGGAAGATCGATTTTGGAGATGCGCCCTGGGAATGACCAGGGTGGTCACAATGATTGACACACCATGTTATGTACATTAGCCATGATGTGGCACCTTTGGGCACCAGTTGCCATGCACTTTGTATCTACGACACAGGTTGCCATGTATTTTGGATCTACGTCATGATTTGTCGGATTTTGTATAAGGCACGAGTTGCCATGTATTTTGGATCTACGACACGAGTTGTCAGATTTTGTATAGGGAACGAGTTGCAATCGTATGTACATTGGGAACCATGTTCCACTATTTTCCTGAAAATTTATATATTTGTTCGAATTTTGTTCCACTATAGTTTTATCTCATGGATTTATATATAGTTTTGTTTGAGTTTTGTTCAATATATGTGTATAATGAATTGGATTCAAATGTATGCACATGAATATATATGTACAACGAAAATTAATTACTTTTGATATGTATTATAATTTAGGCAAGGGATTAGGCTACAAAATAGGGTTTCATTGTGATTAGAATACAAGCTAGGGTTTTTAGGATAAGTTCTAGTGTTTATAGGATAGGGTACAAGCTCTAGGGTTACCAGCTTAATGTTGAACTCCACTACCATGAAAACATTGTCACCAACACCATGCCCACTACCACAATCACCATCAAGCCTCGTCATCGTCTTGCTCATGGTGCCACCATCCTCGTCACCATCAATCATTCTTCATCCACCATCAACCTAATGCACTTTGTCGCATTGTCACCATTACCATATCTATCCGCATGCCCATTATCACCATCGTCATCATTGTGCGCATTGTCACCATTGTCCCCATCATGCTCATTGTAGTCTAGGCCATTTAGCCTCTTTGTTTATATATTTTGGGTCATATATGGATTTCACTTGATTTTTTTTTAGTTGTATGCACCCTTTCTATATACATGTCAGAAACTTTGCATATAAGTGTATAATTATTTGGATTCAAAACTAGGGTTTTTATACTAGGCTCTGGGTTTCTAGGGTTTTCCCATAGACACTTTCAACAAGGAGTGTCTCTATCAAGTGTCTATGGGAAAACCCTAGAACGGATGTGGAGTTGGGAAAAATGAGTATTTGGGTCGAGAACTTATGGAGTTACCCTCTATGTTTAGACTCAGTGAGACAACGTGGGGTTCTTTTTTGCATTTGAACTTGCCAATATGGTAGGCATGGGGTAATCACCATATATATCTATCTATCTATATATATATATATATATATATATATATATAAGAAATAAAATATAAATTAAATAGTAATACTAATATCTAGTTTTTGTTGAGATTTGGTCTTGTGAAGGCAAGGAAACAGACCAAGATTGTAAACCAAACTAGAATAGTGACAAGGAGTTTTGAACTTAGCCTCCTTAAACAGAATTTTGAACTCAACATTAAAAGAGTAATTGAAGATATAATTAAATTTGAATTCCACAATAAGTATCCATGTTGATGAAAGAGATGGGCCATAAGTTGATTGCTTATGGATCTATTATTGTATTAAAAAGGTGAAAGTTCTAAAGAAATCTCGCATTGCTTTTATTTAAAGAAGGTTTGCATGCTGTTTATATTTTCCATGTGAAATACTCACCAGGTTCAAGTCATCAAATGATAGCAAAATGTTATTGTTAAGGACAAGACTTGAGGAAATCCAAATAAGGAAGAAAACATCTTGACCCACACAAGGATTTCTTGATTCATAGCTCATGTTTCACTTTCAACAATGTTAGTATCACTAAGAATGCAAAAATGAAAAAACAACTATATTATATTTTATGTCAAATTTCTTGAGTACTGACAATATGTAGGTATGATGGATATCTAAGAAGCTAGTTAAATGAAAATTTAGGATATCATAATGTTCTATTTAATATATTTCACTACTAGTTGATCAAACTCAAAAGTTAAGGGCTAGAAAATAGGGCATGTAAGTAGAACATATAAATGGAAAAAATCACATGGATGTTAACATAATGGGAAATAGTATTGGAAACAATTTTATTGTGCCATCTCCAGAACTAGGGTTTTTCTCAGTGAACGTCATTCCAATATTGATCAAGGGGGTCAATTGCAATCCAAAGGCTCTTGGGCATGCGTGGACATCATGAACATGTCCACAATGGCCACATGCATGTGTGGGAGCTGACGGAAGCCAAATCCGCTCGTCGGTTTGGGTTTCGTGACCCCGGAGCAATTCCTCAAAGTGTCCTTGAATGACCACGGGGTGCCTGACCAAAATTCCCATAACGCCAAAATGGTGACTCTGATCACGAATCCATCGACTCCAATGGATCTGGAGCACTGGGTTTCAGCTAGCCCCCCCCCCACACCATGCCTCGAAGTCTCGGAAATAGTATTATTGTGCCATCTCTGGAGATAGGGTTTTGCTGAGTGAAGGCCATTCCAATACTACTGAAGGGGGTCATTGATGATCCGAAGGCTCCCAAGCATGCATGGCCATTGTGAACATGTCCCAAATGGCCAGGTGCATGTGTGCGAGATGACGGAACCCAAGTTCGCTCGTCGGTTTGGGTTCCGTGACCCCCGAGCAAATCCTCAAAGTGTCCATGAATGGCCCCGGGGTGATAAACCAAAATGAACGTAACAGAAAAATCGTGACTCTGATCATGAATCCGTCAATTCTGATGGATTCAGAATGTTGGGTTTCAGCTAGGGGACCCATCACACCATGCCTCAAAGTCTTAGAAATGGTGCTATTGTGCCATCTCCGGAGCTATGGTTTTGCTCAGTGAATGCCATGCCAATATTGCTATAGGGGGTAATTTATGATCTGAAGGATCCGAGTTGTGCATGGCCATCGTGAACACATCCAAAATGGCCACATGCACATGCAGGAGTTTACGAAACCCAATTACGCTCATCGGTTTGGGTTTCGTGACCCCAAATCAAATCCTCAAAGTGTCCTTGAATGGCCATGGGGTGCCTGATGAAAATGCCCGTAGCACCAAAACTGTGACTTCGATCACGAATCCCTTGATTCAGATGGATCCAGAACAATGGGTTTCAGCTAGGCCCCCCCCTCACTATGCCTCAAAATCTCGAAAACGGTGCTATTGTTCCATCTCAGTAACTAGGGTTTTGCTCAGTGAAGGCCATGCCAATCTTGCTCAAGGGGGTCATTTCTCATCTGAAGGCTCCCGGGTGTGCGTGGCCATCGTAAACACATCCACAATGGCCACATATATGTGCGGGAGCTGATGGTTTTGGTGCTACGGTCATTTTGGTCAAGTAGTTACCCTTGGAAGAATGCTCATATAACATTTCCTTCCATACATCAACAAAAATGACCCCATTTATGGCACTTTAGGACTATCATCCACCATCCATCACATATTCACTATGAGAGTCATCTAATGTTCAAGTAGTGGAATACCACATGGATCATCAACAACAAGTTCTTCAACTCTTAAAGAACGACTTGAATTTGGCACAGAATCAAATGAAACAATAACCATATCAACACCGCAGTGAATGAAGCTTTGATGTGGGGGATTAGGTGTTTTTAAGACTACAACCATACAAGCATATGTCCCTGAAGAACACCAAGAAGGATTATAAATTATCACCTAAATACTATGATCCCTTTAAAGTGCTACAAAAGATTGGTAGTATGGCCTACAAATAGGAACTGCCTACATCTTCACAAGTCCATCAAGTTTTCCATGTTTCTTGTTTAAAGAAGGTAATTGATGACAACCTACCAATTCAAACGATATTACCAGAACTTGAAGAGGAAATAAAAATAATCTTGGAGCCTAGAGCAATCACTGAAACAAGAATCTAACAGCTTCATAATCAATCAATTCCATAGTATCTCATTAAATGGAAGAACATCCCCACAGAAGATTCAATATGGGAAGATGAGTCCTTTATACAACATCTAGAACTACTTTAGTGTTGAGGAAGGGTGATCACCCCCATAGAGACCCTTTTCTCTAGGAACCTATAAACAATACAACACATGTCCAACAATTATGTGGTTATTGGAGGCCAAATTGGCTTGCAACCAGAAACCTGATTTGTAAATGAAGAAAATTTAATTGGAGTGGCTTTCTACCCAAGGTTGGAATCCAATCCCGCAGTATGATTCCTCAAAGCATTAGCATAACCAATTGCTACTAAAGTTCAAGGGTATTTGGTTAGTTCCATGCTAGGAAGCTGATGTGGGTTTTGTAGAGAATAAAATGATAGTCAAAATATAAATGGAAACACATAGACTATGTAGAGAACACAATAATACACTTGAACCCAAATTCTATTAATAAAAGAAATGTAAATTTCCTATAAAATGAAAAGCAATACAAACTAGCTAGAATGGTGGTATTTTATCTCTAAAGAGAGATGTGTTGATTGCCGTCATTCATAAAAAACCATTACAAGATACCATAATTGTCTTTTAACAACAAATATCATCAAAGCTTGAAGGATCCTAAACGAATGAAAAATTAAAAAACTCTAGATGTAATTTTGATAACATGATGCATGCATTTTTAATGCGAGATGAATGTTGATAATTGAATGCGTTTGCTGAGAGAAGTCACATAAAATTACGGAACCCAAGTCCACTCGTCGGTTTGGGTTTCGTGACCCCAGAGCAATTCCTCAAAGTGTCCCTGAATGGCCAAGGGGTTCCTAACAAAAATTCCGTAGCAACAAAACCGTGACTCCAATCACGAATCCGTCGATTCCTATGGATTTGGGACACCGGGTTTCAGCTAGGGGTGCCCCCAAACCGTGCCTCGAAGTCTCGAAAATGGTGTTATTGTGCCATATCCAGAGCTATAGTTTTGCTCAGTGAAATCCATTCCAATATTTATCAAGGGGGTCATTTACAATCTGAAGGATCCCGGGCATGGATGGCCATTGTGAACACGTCCAAAATGGCCACGTCCATGTGCAGGAGCTTATAGAACCCCGTTCCACTTGCTGGTTTGGGTTCCGTGACCTCAGAGCAATTCCTCAAAGTTTCCCTGAATGGCCACGGGGTGCCCGAAAAAAAATGCTTGTAGTAGCAAAACCATGACTCCGATCGTGAATCCATTTATTCCGATGGATTCAAAATGCTAGGCTTCAGCTAGGGGACCCCCCACACTGTGCCTCGAAGTATTGGAAATGGTGCTATTGTGCCATATCAGTAACTAGGGTTTTGCTCAATGAAGGCCATTCCAATATTGCTCAAGGGGGTAATTTATGATCTGAAGGCTCACGGGCGTGTGTTTCCATATTGAACACATACACAATGGCCACGTGCACATGCAGGAGCTGACATAACCCAAATATGGTCACCAGTGTGGGTTCTATGACCCCTGAGCAATTCCTTAAAGTGTCCCTAACTGGCCACGGTGTTCCTGACCAAAATTCCTGTATAGCCAAAACCGTGACTTCGATCATGAATCTGTCGATTCCTATGGATCCAGGATGCCATTTTTCAGGTAGCCCCCTGTAACATCCCAAAAATCGCAATTTTTTTTTTTTTTTTATGTAGCCTAATTTATAAGATAAATGCTAACTACGGAATGATAATAATCAGCTAACAATGATAACTGTCTCATACAATTTCTCTTAATTGTTATAAACATGATTATGTACTTAGTTATAAGTAGGATGCAACAGAAGGAGGTTTTTATTTTGTTATGTGTAAGGATTTGGTACAATACTGATGATATTGTTTGCATAATTCTGAAGGGGTTCCTATCAGGTGCCCTTGGGTTTACTTAGCTTTGAAAGCTAAAGCATTGGATTCTTCTTTCGTAGATATGAAGGTAAGGTTATAGAGTAATTCCAGTTTTTACAAGACAAGTTTAAAGCTTCAGCTTGTCATCTCTATGTTTAAGATAATTATAAAATCTGTTGTGCATGAAGATGTCAATGGTATGTATCTTCAGTTTAACTTCGTCACTTGTATCGTCTTTTATGGTTATGATTGCACGTGTCGTCAGTAATGTTTAAGCACTAACTCGTTGTATCCGTTGGTGAGATTAGTGGTAATATAATCTAGTTTAACTGTCAGAATTTGTAACATGTTTGGTTTATGTGAAAGATGGTGTCATCAATATAATAATTGATCCTCCTGGAATGACGGCGGCAATGTAATACGTTTCGTAATATTAATGTTTCCGTTTGTATTACGTACATAAGTAAATCCAAGTGCTATTGATATGTAGTATGCATCATAGTAGAGTTTACATCAAACCCTAGTTTTCAATATGGTGTAAAAGTTAAGTAGTACTCTACCCTATCCTTAAGCAAATAGCCTAGCTATTTAAATATAATGTTTAAACATTTACTATGTGGTAGTCCATACTATACTATGGCATAGTTGATTTATAATATAGTTGATATATTCACTATATTGATTCTATGTTGGATATCCTATGGGAACTATGTTAATAACATTGTTGTAATGCTATATGGCGTGAGTAAGAAAATGGCATGAAATGTTTAAACTCCATAGTTCAGCGTGTATTGCATATATGTGTTATATAAACTTGGGATAAGGTTTTTGCATCTAGCATGAATGGTATTGTAATAACTTATGGAATGAACCATGTATCAATGTTTATGGTAATACGATACCTCTGTCCTATGTTTGTAACTTATACACCGTTGTATGCAGTTGTATGGCATTGTTAAAACCCCGAGGCCTTCATTGTCACAAGACTTGAACTCTGCTATGAATTAAATGTTTATGCAGTCGAGGTTCTGGCTTAAATCTACATGAGATTTTCAGCATTCAATGCAATTCTATTGTGGTGTTGTGGTTACTACGCTGGCATCTATGTGTCTGGCTCCATGTGAAAATCTTAATGAGGAAAGGTGATGTGTCACCACGCTGTGAACTCAACTTTAGTGATATGGCATCCGATTGTCCTGCAAATTAACCTAGTTATTGAATGCTATTAGGTTGTAACTCTACCTTGGTTTCTCCGTAGCTCGCTGGCTTAATCTCAATTGTTGATCTTTGTGGTTTTCGGTAGATGAAATGTGTAAACCCTAGGAAGACTTGCCTTAACGTTATTTGCCTTCGTGCATTCATTTTGTGGTTCTGTTTTGGAGGAAGAAGGCTGATAGGCTGCTAGTTTACAGAGCTAGACCCTGGGTGGTTGTGGATGGCACTGTGCTTCAAAAACTCTATAACTTTTGTTGTGGAATAATGTATAAGTGCTTAAGCATTTGCTGAGAGTGTAATATTGAACTCCTGTGGCTTTCTTTCGAGGACAAATAAGTTAATAGGGAGGTCTTGACTTCAAGTTCGGTTATGATTCAGTTGCATGGAAACTTTGCTATGTTGGAGAAAGGATTTGGAAGCTAAATGCATTCCAATCGGTTGTTTAACAACTGGGTAAGTTTATCTGGTTTATATGTTCTACAATGTATTTCTTTGTTTTTAATAGTCAAGTGATAATAATACTAACTCCTCATAGTTTTCTTTTGGAAAGAAATGCCAAGGTTCTGTACTCCATGCTCTGGTTTGGTGGCAATAGGGTTCGGTGATCAATGGATAGCAATGCAGCTAAAATGGTAAGCCCAGTGGCAAACCCTCGAAGGTTCTCCTGGCAGAAGTCATGGCAAACAGTGTATCGTCAAACCTAGAAGTCGTGATTGTAAAACCCTGGGTTGTTGTTTTAGTTTGTACAGTCGATGTAATAGCTGGTAATTGCATAGGGTTTTAGTTTAGGATTTCGATCTTAGCAACGATCCTGTGTTTTGAATTTAGGGTTTCAAACTCTGTTGAGATAATAACATAAACGTTATCAATCATGTGTTATGATAGTTGTTTTTGTTTCAATAGGTTGGGACTTGGCCCGTGAACAAAACTATGTCTCGTTTATTCAAAATGTGGATGTGATAGTAAGTATTTCCAACAGACCTCTACGTTTGAAAACAATGTGATACGATTTGTGCAACTGTGTAGCTAAATTTATGGATACCTCGACATCATTTTATTTAATGTCTGTGAGGTTATGAAAATATATGATGAAGAATTAAAAACTGGGTTTCGATATCACTGCTGCTATTATTTCTTTAGGAAATGTGAGTTCATGAAAATGTTTACACAATAGGGGAAAAGAAAACGCATGTTACTGTCATTTGATCTTTAGCTAAGTGTTGAAACTACATGATATGTTCAGCCAAATTCCTCGTCTTCGACTGTGCAAATGATTAAGTAATACAACTATATGTCTGTCAGGATTTAGGGTTGTAGTTACGTTTAGATTGGATGAAACAATGATGACAATTGATACGTTCGGCATCAAATGGAATTTGTGTGTACTGTTTGGCTTTTTCTCCTACATTCATTGAAATGTCTTAACTTTGTGATGATGTTTGAAATCAAAGAGTTCGATCTACAGTAATTTTTTGTAATGTAAAAAAAATACTTAATTTGTCTACTGTGACTAAAACAAGAAAATGACAGAGAGCTTATTCATCTAGCTCGATCTTGTAACAATATTTCAATTGTGTGTTCATGATTATATGTGCATGTAAAAATAAAAATATTAAACCCTAACTATATAATCAAAAATTTGTTTGCTTAACTACTCTATGTGTACAGTAATAGGAATATTAGTAATAACAGTAAACTTTGAAAGTATTTAAATGTATAATTACAAAACCTAAATTAGTAATGTAATGCTTCTTATTTGTCTAACTGTCCTATATATACAATAATGAGATTAACAGCAAACTATAGTTATTCTTTTGAAACTAAACTTTGGGAAACACAAATAAAAAGAATGGAAATAAAAAATGGCGCTGTGAGTAGAATATAGTAGATATTGCTAAATAATAACAGCAGATAATTTTAACAGAATATAAAAAAAAAGTACTTCCATCGCCATGGCAGTTTGCCTATCCTATCTTATCTATCTTAATCTATTTCTATACTGGAGTACGATGCTATTCCTTTTTGCATGGGGAAAAATACAGAAACCGTTTTATTCAATCATTTCATAATTATACAAAATTATTAACTTATACAGGAAACTAAAATAACTTATAAATTAAATAGTGAAATTTTAATAAATAGTAGAACTGTAATATGCAAAATAGATAACAGAACTTAAAAATAAAACAGATAAGACAATAGAACCTGTAACTGAAAATAGGGCCGAAAAACACCTAAGAAGGCCTGTTCCTCCCAACCTGCTTCAGAAGAAGCAGCTCAACTGCTGACTTCTAATGAACCCCCGAGCTTGCTTACTGATCTAGTAAGTGGGTGGAATCTGTGTAGAAGCAAGGCACTAAAAAAAATACCTTCTCCACTCGGTATCAACCTCCTAAAACAAATGCCTTCTCCACTCAACATCAAACTCCTGAACTCAATAAGAGTTTGGCAGACTCACAACACGATCAACAACAACATATCCCCTCATCAAATCTCTTGGGTGCAAACACAGCAAAACCCCAAGGTAAATTTCCTCATCAGGAAAAGTGATGAACCTCAGTTCAATATTTGATGGCTATTATTTAGACTGCCTAGGTCTTTTAGTGGTTAGTTTAGAATAAATGAGCCTCAAGCTCCAGTCCCATCTTTCAGGGCACTATGACCACATTTCAAGGGAGTTTTCCCATACCAACAGCTAGTTAGTTGCATCATGATGCTGCCACTTGTCCATTGCCTTCTACCCCATATTCCATTCCACCTAGTGGATCAGTAACCACTCTTTCAACAGTCCTCTTAGGTGTTTGTCTCCTATTTTATTTATTAAATAATGATATATTGTGCAAATTACAGTCATCCTTGGACACCTGTCCAATATAAACTTTACAATAAAAGTTATCATAATGTTTCTAAACACAAAATGTTTTCCAACTTAAAGGGTATGTTACACCCCCCCCCCACACTGTGCCTCCAAGTCTTGAAAACAATGTTATTGTGCCATCTTCGGTGCTAGGGTTTTGATAAGTGAATGCCATTCCAATAATGCTCAAGGGTGTCATTTATGATCTAAAGGATATCGGGCATGTGTGGCGATCGTGAAAATGTCCACAATGGAAATGTGCACGTGTAGAAGCTGACGAAACCCAATTTCGCTCTCCGGTTTGGGTTTCATGCCCCCATAGAAATTCATCAAAGTGTCCTTGAATGGCCACTAGGTTCATAGCAAAAATTCTCATAACACCAAAACCGTGACTCCGATCATGAATACGTCGATTCCGATGGATCTGGAACACCAGGTTTCAACTAGGGGTCTCCCCACACTATGCCTCGAAGACTCAAAAATGATTCTATTGTTCCATCTCAGTAACTAGGGTTTTGCTTGGTGAAGGCCATGCCAATCTTGCTCAAGGGGGTTATTTCTCATCCGAACGCTCCCGGGCGTGCGTGGCCATCATGAAAATGTCCAAAATGGACATGTGCACATTTAGGAGCTGACGGAATTCAGGTCTGCTCGTTGATTTGGGTTTTGTGACCCTAGAGCAATTCCTCAAAGTGTCCCTGAATGGCCATGGGGTGCTCAACCAAAATTCCCATAGCATGAAAATTGTGAATCGAATCGAGAATCCATCAATTCCGATGGATTTAGAATGCCGTGTTTCAACTAGCCCCCCCACCCCAAACTGTGCCTCGAAGTCTCAGAAATGGTGCTATTGTGCCATCTCAGTAACTAGCGTCTTGCTCATGAACGCCATTCCAATATTTCTTAAGGGGGTCATTTACGATCCAAACGCTCCCATGCATGCATGGCCATATTGAACACATCCACAATGGTCACATGCACATTCGGGAGCTGAAAGAACCCAAGTTCTCTCCTCGGTTTGGGTTCTGTGACCCCAGAGCAATTCCTCAAAGTGTCCCTGAATGGCAATGGGATTCCTTAAAAAAATTCCCATATCACCAAAACCGTGATTCCAATCGTGAATTTGTCAATACCAATGGATTCGGGGCACCGGGTTTCAACTAGTGGACCCCCCACACTATGCCTCAAAGTCTCAAAAATGGTGTTATTGTGCCATCTCTGGAGCTAGGTTTTTTCTCAGTGAAGGCCATTCCAATAATGATCAATGGGGTCATTTACGATCCGAAGGCTCCCGGGCATGTGTGGTCTTTGTGAACACATCAACAATGGCCACATGCATGTGAGGGAGTTGACGGAACCCCATTCCGCTCGTCGGTTTGGGTACCGTGACGCCGGAGCAAATCCTCAATGTGTCCCTGAATGTTTATGGGGTTCCTGACCAAAATTCCCGTAGCACCACAACCGTGGCTCCGATTGTGAATCTATTGATTTTAATGGATCTAGAACACCAGGTTTCAACTAGGGGACCCCCCACACCATTCCTCAAAGTCTCAGAAACGGTGCAATTGTTCCATCTTAGTAACTAGGGTTTTCCTCAGTGAAGGCCATGCCAATCTTGCTCAAGGGGGTCATTTATCATCCAAAGGCTCCCGGGCATGCATGGCCATAGTGAAAACATCCACAATGGCCATGAGCACATGTGGGAGCTGACGAAACCCAAGTCCGCTCTCTAGTTTGGGTTCTGTGACCCTAGAGCAATTCCTCAAAGTGTCACCTAATGGCCCCAGGGTGCCTGAACAAAATGCCCGTAGCACCAAAACCGTGACTCCGATCGTGAATCCATTGATTGCGATGGATACGAAACACTGGGTTTAAGCTAGGGGACCCCCCACACCGTGCCTCGAAGTCTCAAAAACGGTGATATTGTGCCATCTTTGGATCTAGGGTTTTGCTCAGTGAAGGCCATGCCAATATTTCTCAAGGGGGTCATTTACGATCTGAAGGATCTTGGGCATGCGTGGACATATTGAACATGTCCAAAATGGCCATGTGCAAATGCGGGAGCTGACAAAACCCAAGTCCACTCGTCGATTTGGGTTCCGTGATCCTAGAGCAAGATGGGCATGGCACAATAGCACCGTTTTTTAGACTTCGAGGCACAGTGTGGGGGGCCCCTAGCTGGAACCTGACATTCTGAATCCATCGGAATAAACGAATTCACGATCGGAGTCACATTTTTTGTCCTACGGGCATTTTGGTCGGCCAACCTATGGCCATTCAGGGACACTTTGAGGAATTGCTCTAGGGTCACGGAATCCAAACCGTCGAGCGGACATGGGTTCCATCAACTCCCGTAGTGCACATGGCCATTGTGGGTGTGTTCCCGATGTCCATGCACTCCCAAGAGCCTTCAGATCATAAATGACCCCCTTGAGCAATATTGAAATGGCCTTCACTCAGCAAAACCCTAGCTCCAAAGATGGCACAATAAAACCATTTCTAAGACTTCGAGGCATGGTGTGGAGGAGGTCCTAGTTGAAACCTGGCTTTACGGATCCATCGGAATCGACGGATTAATGATCAGATTCATGGTTTGGTCCTACAGGAATTTTGGTCTGCACCCCGAAGCCATTTAGGGACACTTTGATGAATTTCTCTTGGGGCACGGAACACAAACCGCGAGTGGACTTGTGTTTCATCAGCTCCCACAAGTGCAAGTGGCCATTGTAGATGTGTTCACGATGGACATGCACGCCCGAGAGCCTTTGGATGATAAATGAACCCCTTGAGCAAGATTGGCATGGCCTTCACTGAGCACAACCCTATTTACTGAGATCACACATTAGCACCATTTATGAGACATCGAGGCATGGTGTGGGGGGTCCCCTAGCTAAAACCCGATGTTTTGGATCCATCAGAATCGATGGATTTGCGATTGGAGTCGTGGTTTTGGTGCTACGGGAATTTTCGTCAACCATCCCGTGGCCATTCTGAGACACTTTGAGGAATTGCTCTAGGGGCACAGAACCCAAACCGATGAGTGGACTTGGGTTCCATCAGCTCCCACACGTTTACGTGGCCATTTTGGACATGTTCACGATTGTCACGCATGCCTAGTAGCCTTCGAATGAGAAATGACCCCCTTGAGAAAGATTTGCATGGCCTTCACTGAGCAAAACCTTAGTTACTGATATGGCACAATAACACTGTTTTCAAGACTTAGAGGCATGTGGGGAGTCCCTTACGTGAAACCTGTTGCTCTGAATCCATCGTAATTGATGGATTCTCCATCGAAGTCACGGTTGTGGTTCTACGATCATTTTTGTCAGGAACCCCGTGGCCATTTAGGGACCAGGGAAAATTTTAAGAACCCCCCCTAAATTTATATATATAATAAATAGGTGAATCTCATTGATACACAGGAAAGTGTGAAAGCTATTTTATCAATAATATAATATGCATATATAATTTTTTGGCGAATCTTTCATAAAATTATTAAATCTTGTAAAAGTTGGGCGAATCTTTCACAAAATTATAAAATCTTGCAAAAATTTGGCGAATCTTTCATAGAATTAGAAAATCTTGTAAAATATTGACGAATCTTTCATTCAACTATAAAAACTTGTAACGGCTTGACAAATTGGTTGACAATGAGGTTTTTATGCCTTTTAAAGTTGTGAAGTTCCTACATGTACAATGATGCAGCTCCAACAACATGCAACATAGGTTTCCAAGAAACCCACCACAACCAAAATATCATTTTGGGGAGGGATGAAATCTAACATTAAAAATTTGTAGCTAAATGCAAAAAGTACTAAAGTCATAAAAGTGAAACTCTAGCATGGTTAAGACTATGGCAATATCTAATTGTTGCAAACAAATTAAAGTGATAATATCTGTGAGCTTCATAACTAGTATACCCAAATCAAAGGTAATGATCCTTTATTTGTTTGTCCTTGATCATGCAACCGAAGATGCACACTTGTTTTCTTTCTATCTAGGTAATCATATCCCATGGGGGATAGTACCCAAGGTAAACCCTTTATTCTTCAAGGCACAAGGTTAGGTTAACAACTCATGAATAGATTTCCTACAGCTCATCAACAATCGACTTAGCAAGAGGAAACATGTCATGAAGTGGGATTTTAACCTAGACAAGACAAGGTAGCATTTTTTCCTCACAAATACTTGAGCTACACCCAATTGACTAAAGATGCATACTTTATTTCTCTTTAGTAGTAATGGGATGCCACATGGAAAAGGTTGCTTGCTTAGAGAATGCATTGCATTGGAGCAGGATAGTTTGGAATTCCAAAGGAGGGAAGGATGGAATTGAACTCTAGACATCATTGGGTTGCTTGGATTCTTGCATGGAGGCTTGAACCAGGCTTGAGAATGCCTAGTTAAAATTAATTGATTTCCTCCTCTTTGAGTGCCTCTTCTCCACTTGCATTTTCTTCCCTCTCATGTGAGTGAAGAAAGGAAACTTCTTCCTCCTTAGACCAACATTAGCAAAAAACATGTTGGCAAATGATGGACTGCTAGTTTCATTGGTATCCCTAATAGAAATAACACTTTCTATAGTAATGAAACCATTCAATATAGTTTTATTTTTCTCAGTGGATTTTATTTCAACTATTGACGAAACAGTATCAGACTTCTTACCTACATTCTCAACAAAACACTTATCCCTTAGTTCTATTAAATACTTGGTGCTCAGGAGCATATTCTCATTTTCTTAATTATATTTATGCATTGTTGATGTATGCGACTTGTCCCGAGTTGCAGTGGAATTGGGACTCACATGCTTTCCTCCTCAATGCATTGAAAAAATCACTCTGATTTTGTGCTTGTGACAAAGTTTTTTTCCTCAATAAATACGTTGGTCTCGTTTCCCTGTGTCCCTATACCACTATCCACTCTAGATGAGAATATTGCTATGGGGTCAGCAAGCGGCTTCCTCTTCCTAAAACCCATGACACTAGCATTTCCACTGACATCAATTGCATTTTGTCTATGCAACATTTGTAAGTGCATTAATGCTTATCCTCATTGCTTCAAAAGCATTAGTTGCACTTCCTTAGTAATGAAAAAAAAAGAACTTCATGAATTTATGAAGCATTTAAAATATCTTGTACTTTTCATCCTTTCATGATTTAGATGGGCATTATGAATTTCTTTGAATTGGTGAAATTTAATGGCACTGTGATCATCATAGAAAACTTCTAAGAACCCGAATTCAAAATAATAAAGTCATACAAATGATGAATAATGAAATGGATAGGAAAAATATTTGGAAAATTAGACATGAATGAGATATCATTTAACCTGCCCTCGATCTGCATCTTTTCATTTAGAAACAAAAAAGGAAAAACCCTTCCTTAACAAGGATGAAAAATACACATGACAACATGCTTAAGAAATACAAATTTAAATTTCATTCGGGCTTTCAAAAATGGGTTATCACATCTTGCAAGAATTTTGAGTAATATACCACTAAGATCAAAAAGACAAGTTATCATTTATCAAAGGCCCTTGGTAATTCCAAACAATGAGGATGGACCAACATAATTTCATTTCAAATTACTTGCTCTCTACTTCCATAAAAATTGAATAATCCATGCAACAATCCATGAAGTTATAAAACCCTAATTCTTCCACATGAAATTCAATTGATTGATCTGGTGTTTGACTATAAATCTAACTCTATAGAACATAGGAAATTGTATTCATAATAATAACTACCTAGTTCAACTCAATGCATTGGAATTTGTGATTCTCTTTCATGATATAAGCTTGTTATTATACACAAGAGTTGCACATATAGCCACAATCAGTGGCAAATATATGACAAAATCCACAAAGCACCCTCCTTTCACATAATTCATGTTTTAATATATGTAAAGCAAACATATTCACATCTTTCCCTTTCCTTTTCACCATTTTGAGCGATTAGCACAAAGAAATCAACACATGCCATATTTTGTCATGCTAAAAGCTCAAATAAGGTGTTGTCATATGTTTGTACCTATCTCAGTAACAAAGAAATTGGAGTGTGATATGCCCTTTACCCTGTAACAAACAAATAATAAATACACTATGCACCTTTCCTTGAAGCTTAAACTTCAGATTAGAGGAAACCTAGGTGCCAAAGAAACCATAGTGGGGCAGATGCAATACTTTTTTAGGACATTAACTATAAGGATTTGGCAAATTGGGCATCCAAAAAATATATGAAATTTGTGAATACCTGAAATCAGAAAATTGTGAATACCTAAAAATTGTGAAAAATTGACCTCTGATTGATTTTTGGACAAATGGAGAAAATTTGTGAATACCTAAAATTAGGCATCGAAAAAAAATTATATTGCAACATGGTTCTTAGGCTCATCCCTAATATGTGTTAAAATTTTGTGTGATGATGAAAATTTCACCTCACAAATGCCACAAATATGCACCATAGAAGATTCAGCCCTGAGCTGAATCTGCTTTCTACGAAAACCCTGTTCAAACTTCAAAATTTACAGCAACAAATCATCTTAAGCAACATACACAGGGTAGAAATTGCAAACACATCATTGTTAGATCATTTCAGTAGCCTTAAAGGAAAGATCTAATCTTCAAATCGGATCTGAAAGTTATGTTAGCAAATAGAATCTAAACTAGCAACAAAATCAAATCTGAAAATGCATGCTAAGCATGTTAAATGAGCTTGGCATCAACCTGGCTATTCATTAAATCACCATAATAAATCTGCAGCAAAATCACCCAAACATGAGACCTCTAAAATCGATCTGCAACACAATTGGAGACAACAAACACATCTCTTTCTATTTCACATGGAGGATAATTTTATTACAACAAAATAACTCATCCAAAGATGGTAATGCAAAAGCCTTTCAGCTCATCCAAAGCAAATATTTTCCTCCCAACAATTTAGCTCATCCCAAGCAAAGTTTTACATGCACTGGAATTAATAGACATTCACTAACCTGTGTGAATTTCCAAAAGGAAAGGAATATTTCATTCCTCTGAGAACCCTTGAAGTACAGTGAGACCCATATTTTACATTAGGTGGAATTAATAGGCATTCACTAACCTGTATGAACATCCAAAAGGAAAGGAGAGTGAGACCAACATTTTACCTCAGACTTATAGCCATTAGTATATAAAAATTTGTGCACCAAGTCTTGAATTGGTTTATATAATTTTAAAATTGAAAAAATAATTCTGCATAGTTTTTAAATTATCAAAATTGACATTTTATAGACATTGTTAGTCTAATGTTGCCTATCATGAAATTTGGAAAAAAGCATCCTAAATTCCTTGGAAAAAATGGAATATCGTGAAATTTGGAGGAAACAATACAGCCCTTGTAATATCCTTGAAATTGTCATAATGTAGTGATTAATGAACATAACAAGGAATTCAAACAAAGTACTGAGACCTGAGAATCAGATAATATATTAGACTTTCTTCTCGGATATTGTTGTCTAAGAACCTAAACATCTCATCTACTTCACTGTGGTTGTGAGCCACATCAGCTCGCATTTCTTCCACTGACCAGACTTGAATCTTCTGCAATCAAATTTGTTAGTGCTCAAACCCTTACCTGAGGAACTTTGTAGAATCTGATAGGCTGCAAAATAGAGTTAGCTACACAACTAGCTTTGAAACCATGTTGATTTTTATAAATTTAGGGTTTGATAAAATAAAGAACAACTTTTAAACAATGATGCAGTAGATCAAAAATGTAAGTCAATCATACAATACAACTGTAAGAATTTAAAAACATAATTTGCATTTCTTTCAACTAGGGCACTACCAATAGGTCACCGTGCCAATAAATTTAAAAAATAATTTTCATTTATTTCAATTAGGGCACTACCAACAAGTCACTGTGCCAATAATCCACAATAAACTGAAAGTAAGAATGCTAGTAAATGACACGGTTATAAGTACTTACCTGGGGATGAGCCCTTCTCTAATGTACTCGTATCTGCTTTCAGTGTTGCCAATAAGGCATAATAGATATAGAAACATAAATAGCCCTAGAAGGGAAACATCATACCTATGAGAGAGAGAGAGAGAGAGAGACCAAGGAAGAGTGTCAACAATAGGTACAGTTGTGTTAGGACAAACTTCAAGCACCAACAGACCTTCTAACGTAGTTAGGAGACAACCAATGTCAACCACCAGTCAAGCTGCAATAACCAATACTGGCCCTAACAGGGCTCATAATACAACATGAGACCTCAACAGACTCTAATAGTCTTTGATAACAGTAGCCAGAAATCCATAGGTTAACGGTAGCCTCAATAGGCCCTAACCAAAAATTTCAATGACAACCTAAATAGACCCAACACCAAAGTGGTAGCAGTTAACAGGAGAAGCAAAAAGAATGCAGAACGGAAGCCCTAGAAGGGCTAAACAAATAATCAAATAGCAGCAGAATTAGGAGGACCTCTCAGATGAGAAAGACACATCCCTAGAGGACTTATAATGGCAGCAAAAAAACATCCCTACAGGGCTCAAACCTTGACATCAAAAACAAAAAAATGTTCCATCAACCAGCTGCCAAACGATGCCCTAGAAGGAGGCCGAAAAAAACAGAACCCAAACTAATTCGCCCCCCGATTTCATGACCATTTAGAAGGTCAATCATGAGACCAAAACAACAAAGGTGACTCGACAAACAACCAACCCGATAAGGTCAAGTACCATAAGCAGGATAACCACAAGGACAAACAAGATAGGGTGACAAGGTCTCTCTCTCTCGGTATGTGTCCTCACATGTTCCACACATATACTGAAAGTTTTGTCATCACAGTACTGAAGAGATCATCTCGATGATGTGATCCTTCAGTCCTTAACTTCTTCCTGAGGTCAGGTACCTCATCAAAGGGTGGCCAGTCCTTTGATGAGTCGAACTAGGAGAGAAGGACATCACACATCATTACCATTAACAAATCTACAACATATTCCTCGATGGGAAGCATAGAACTTGCAACAACAATAGCCACAACAATATATACTTCAACAACAAGATCTAAAAGTGCTGCTACAAAAACCAGAGTAGAATCTAGTGCATCATGTTTAGAATGTGTAGCAGCAATAACATTATAACCATATAATCATTGTTTCCCATATATTCTCTTTGTTACGGGAGAAAGTAAAGAAAATCCCACCCTTTTCATTCAATATTTTCATCCTACATTATGCCTTTTCATTTAATATTTTATTTTTACAATATGCCATACTGCATTGTACCATAAAGGATGCAATGGTCTAGCGTCATGTGTAGGGCATAAACAAAGAAACACCTTTCAAGATTAGTTGAGGGTATTTCCTAGGAAATTGTTGGTACAATTCATGGTATAGTCTATCATTACATCTACTGCTGAAATATATATGTAGAGATACAAATATGATCTTTCCTATGCAAAGTTGCAAATACTGGAAGAAAAATAGAGAATATATGCTCAAACTACTAAAATTTGAAATAGGGAGATGTCTACTGAAACATTTGTTGAAAAACCTTCTGATTTACTGCCAAAGCACTGTATTTGCCATGAATCTGCCAAATTTATGCAAAGACTGATATTTATGGAAAAGACATCAGAAAAAATACAAATCTATGCCTGATCTGTCAAATTGTTGCTTAATTGGACAAATATCACTTCTATACAACCAATATCTGCAGGAAATTGACTAATTTCAATTGTTGGGCATCTATTTTCATCTACTAGCTTTCAAAATTTACTGTCGTTGCTGAGATTCAAGTGAATACTATATTGACAATATGTAGACATATGAAAATTATGCCAATTACATTAGAGAAATGTCGGTCTCGTGCCAATAGGTCTCCTACGATGGATGCATAGGAACCTAGTAAGCCAATGCATAGACCATTTTTCTCTTCACTTAGCAACTCAAATCTCATAGTCAAGTATCAAGGGAATAAAAAAATATAAGCAAAATAAATGCAAACTTCCAAACTTGAAAAAATGCTCCAAATGTAAGAAAAAAACAAATAATTTATGAAACGAATCAAACTAGTACAAAGGGCTCAAACCGTAATCAGTTATCAAGTGAATAAAAATATATTTAACCAAAATAAATGCAAACTTCCAAACTTGAAAAATGCTCCAAATGTAAGAAACAAGCAAACCATTCATTTTTCCAAGATATCAAAGCTAGAAATACAAGCAATTCCGTGTACTTGAGTTTTAACTTTTGAATGAGCCCATTCTTGCTAAGCGGAAGTATTGTTAAATTAGTTACTTAACCTTTAATACTAGGACATTATCTATGGATAGATAGGTCCCAGATTCCCAACTTCATTTCCTGTCACAAATAAGAAAAAAAACAATGCATTAGTTAACTATCAAAACATCAAACTTAAAATATCTTGCATCAAGGAAATGTAGCTCTAATATTACTATATTTAATAAAAGTAAAGACTATAGAACCTATTTTTACCTGAAATGCAACTTCAAATTTATGTATGGTAATCTTTCTCCCATCAAGAATTTTCCTTTTCCAACCTACTCTAAGAATAGAGGAACATCGAAGTCAAACTAAAAAAAATCACATGATCTATTAAATTCCACTCATTATTTATACATTGCCAATGTATATTGGTTTAGATTATATCTTGTGGCATATCAAATTCCCAATTCTTATGTTGCTCTTCATTTTCTACACTTTGAATATGAACTTCTATAGATGAAATATCATTATGAGCCTCCATCCAAAACATTATGTTCCATATCAAGTTCATTGGAGACATTTGTTATATTGTATTCTCCTCTTCTCTCACAATCTGATCGCCAGAGTGCTAGTGCTCTATTGAATGGGAAATTGGTAATGTAATACTTTGTTACATATAATCTTAAACAAGTATCCATCTTCTTATCAAGCTTGTTCCTCAACTTTGACTTCAAGAATGATAGTGCACTAAACATTCTTTCATCCTCCACTGATCCCAAAATCATGGTTTGACATAAATCGACTAATTTGAAATACTCTGACATGTTTTCTTGTAGGTATTGAATTTCACCTAAAATAGTCCATAATTTGATTACTGCACCATATTCTATAGGTTTTGGCAAAGCATGATATTGATCTGACATTGTTTGAGCAAAGCAAGTGGCTTGTTGATGTAATTTTGATGAATCTAATATACCTCCAATCTCTTCTCCTTCTACCTTAACGTTCCTACCAAAGTGGTGCACTAAAGTATTCAATTTTGCTAGAAAGTCGACTTCTAAAGGATCTATATCTTTTTCAGAGTTCCAATAATGAGGGTATACCACAGACATAGCTTCCAATAATTCATCTCAAGGAAATCGTTCTCTTATCTCTAATGATAGTGATTGTGCAATTTGTATCAAGTTGTGTCTCACTGAAATCACAATATCATTGAATTGGTCTCTTGACACATGGAACTCTTTGGTTGTTTGTCCCATCTTAGTAACATAATAAAAGGGAACCATATACCCACGCACTTTCATACATAGTCTCCCTTTTTCATCAAACTTCAAATAATTTCCACTCTTTTCTATATCAACGATAGTAGTCCAACCGTTAAATGTTTGACCCGTAAAAGAATCTGTCATCGTATACAAATTATCCAATGCAAGGCATGCCAATTTTCTTGCATTTTTGTACTCTGCAATATACATTGTGCGACTCTGAGCCATTTTCACAAGGACATTCATTTCATGAAGCAAAGGAATAATTCCAGCCAATGTTAATAATGTCTCTATATTAGTTAGTCGAAAGAGAAGCTCTTGAGCTTTGTCTACACTAAAGCGATGTTCATACATCACCCCTACCAATGATCAGTATTCACTAAATAGCCTTTGGGCTGGTCCATTCAATGAGATCCATCTTGTATCGACATCTTTTAATAGCTTTTTTCCATCTGTAACACCATCAGCAAATTGTTGAAACTCTGTAAATCGCTTGGGACTACGACAAAGGTATGCATGAGTCTCACGTACAAGTTCTTCAACTTTTGAAACCAATGGAAACTTACTTACTATTTTAAATGCAAGATTCATCCTATGAGCCATACAATAAATACTAATCATAAATGGTGAAGCTAATAGTTGTAGTTTGATACAAATACCATTCCTTTGTCCTTGCATGATTGATGCTCCATCAGCTTCGACACATACCAACCTTTTTGCAATCATTAAATCATCCATACCACCAATTTCCTTCAAAGTCTTAATAACAAGTTCATAAATATTTCCAGCTGTAGAACTCTTCTTCATTTTATGAATCCCAAGTAAATATGAATGCCTAATATGATCATTAACCATATAAATACTCATGCAGATCCATGAAGTATTATAAACAGTTGTAACTTCATCCAAAGATAGTGAAAAAAACCTAGCATTTGCAATCTTCTCTTTCAAATCATCTTTTTCTACTTGAGCTAGATATTTTGCCCATTCCCAACTCATTATAGACCAATGAGAAGATGGAAAATTTGATACTTCAAGAAAAGATACATAGTTCTTGTAATCTGGATAATCTATCATAGGACGACCTCTAGATAAGATATGAAATACATTGCTTAATTGTGTCGTCTTGGATAACAAATTTCTCTCCATTGTCTTTCCAAATAGAGATGTGATGGTCCCTCCACTTTCCTTGAGTTTACTCTTGCTTATTAAGTATTTATTATATTCTTCTTGATATTTGACATGTCGACATTCCTCAGAAGATTTCCATTTGGTAATAGACTTCTCCTCACCATTTTCAATTTTCTTAACATACAACCCTCCTGCATGCTTCTCTATTGTATCTATCTTCATTTGCATTTTTACTACCTTTCCAAGTTTCCAACTACATACAATGCATTTAACTTCTTGCGAAGCCTCTTTCTCATTTATTGGAGGTATTGGTTCAATAAATGGAAATTTTGAGGCCCATTCCGATTGGAATTTTATCCCTATGTCCCATCGGCCTTTTTTCCTTTTTCGTGACAATGAATCATTTTTGTTGCCTTCCAAGGTAAAACCTTCAACATTGTCATTTCCAATTTCTGGTTGAATTGCATTTATCCCAATTTGTTCACTAGAGGAACCCATCCTATCATATGTTATATCTCTATTAGCTGCATTCTCAAAAGAGTTGACATTTATCTCGCTGATGGGTTGCTCAAAAGAGTTTGAATCATGAAGAGAATCTAGATTCTTAGATTGAGGCTTCTGAAAGTATGATAATACATCCCTTTGTTTTGATGCTTTCTTTCCACAATCGTTGTTTGACATTTCGTTGAATATTCCACAATTATTAAGATATCAAATCAATTTAGAAACCCAAAGTGAAACCTGCATGAGAAAAATGATGTAAAATTAGTACAATTTGTAAGTTATCCATGATGACATGAATTCTAGAGGCTAGAAAATTTGAACCTAGTAACCTAAACCAAGGCAAGATTAACTTCAAAATTATACATAAATCCATCACGATAAATACAAGTTTTTATTTCTTATGTGTTAAAAAACTAATTTTTTATTTACATTTTTCATTACCAAAATACCTAGTAGAAAAAGTGGTGTTCATAAGAATCAAGATTCAAAATATACAATAGCATCACTTCATTAGTGCCCATAGCCAATAAAATTTAAATATATAATATGTAATGGTGTCCACAAAGTCATAAAAAGAAAGAATTAAAAACAATGTGAAATAATATCAATAATTTATTCTAAAATCTAAATAGTAACCCCTAGTTCTATAGCACTTAGGGCAATGCCACTAGCCAAAAATATTTAGATCAATAGCTGGAAAAATCACATTTCAAAACCCTAGGTCTATGGTCCTTGAGGTAATTCCAGTATCCAAAAATCCCTTGATCAGCTAGTGAAATATCAAATCTGGAAACCCTAGTTATGCAGCCCTTAGGGCAATCAAAATAGTTAAGAATCTCCACACTCCACACCCATTCTAAAATGCACAAAAATACGAATGATGTACAAGGTTCTAAGATGACAAAATGCTAGGGCACCATTCTAAGGGTGAAATCCATTGAACACCACACTAAATCAACAATAAATCAGCACTAAAACAACCTTGAAATAATAGAAGCTCTGAAACTTTGAAGATACCAGCATTACCAACAAATGAAAACCCTAACCAACAAGAAAATGAGTAGAATGATGTTCAAATCCCCGCTCTAATACCATGTTAATATTCACAAGTGAAAGGAAAAGAATTGATGGAACCAAAGGCAAACCCAAATTCTGTAATAACCAAGTGAAAAGTGTGATAGAGATAGAAAAAATACCCAAGCACAAGTGCACTACACAACAAATACACAAGTGCACATAAAAGAATGAAATTCCAATCACAAGAGAATACCAAGGGAGCGAAGCTGTAATGAAATGCCACTAAGATTTGATGCCAAGTGCTGTTGGGTTTACCAAAAATGATTAACCTACTGAAATGAACTTGGACTACTAATGGGGTGTTAAAAAAGATCTTGGATTTTGCCCTTTTCTTATTTTCCCTCTATACTTTGAGAAGTTGAGAGATTTTTTAAATGGTTTAGCTTCTTTGACCACACCTTCTCCAAAGAAGACTGCAAGTATGGATTGTAAGTGAGGCACTAAGGCCAAGGGAAATGCAAGCTTTATACCTCTAATACAAGTGCACTAGAGAAAGAAAGGAAAACAAGCACAAAAGAGAATTCAATACTTGATAGGTCCCTTTGGGATTGTGCCGGTGAATGGGGCATCTTCGTGCACCCTCCTGCTGAAAAGAACTCAAAGAAAAATTCTAAAAATAACCCCAAGGTTGCATGCCCTAGTGCTGGTTGCATGCTGACTTAGCATGGGAAACTGTGCATGCATGAATCAAAGAAATAAATCCCAAAACAGTGTGTCTATTATGCATGTTGAATCCTCCTCAAAAGTGGGCATAACAGTAGTGCTTCAATTCTCATGACAAATACTCAAAGCTTGATGAATATGTGTTAAAATCAGACCCATCACAGCACCCTCACTTAATATTTGGTAGCTTCCAAAAAGGGGCAAATTTGGAAAAGGCACTACCTCATGCAGAAGATAAACTATTGAAATCAACGCTTTGACTGTAGATCCTCATGCAATTCAACCCAAGGATAGTGCCCTGCATCTGCTGGTACGATTATCTTTCATCAAATGTCAATTAGATGCTAAAAATCAGTCATGGGAGAGTTGACTTGTGACCAAGCCACCAATAGTATTCAAATTATATTTCACTGATCTTAAAGTGTAAGAAAACTCTACGGATAAGTTCTCCAGCATTCAAATGAATCTAGGAATTATGTTAAGGAATATGCTACCTTGCCACATACAATTTCCAGCACTGGTATCTCTTAGAAAAGGTAATAGGTCTCAAGAGTCAAACACAGCAATGGAAACAATCTGAATATATGAAAGGCTGCAAACAGCAGATAGTGATCATCCTCAGGACGTGTCCAACGATGCCAACATTACAAGCACCCTTGTCCAATATGATATGGACTTCTGAAAGGTTGGAAATTGTTGGATAAATGATACCACGTGCTGCTGATATGAGGTGCAGGTACAAGTGCTGATAGTGGCTCCTACTCAAGAATGGTATTCTCTCAGGGGATACTAAGAATCCCAAAACTCCAGATGTTGCAATAAAAAAACAACTTGCAAAAATTGAAACTGAACTTGACTCTGACCTTTTGACTCTTTTTCAATTCATAACATAGAAATTAGAGGCATCTTTAAGACACAAATACCCTAGGTAACCGTACAAGAACAACATATTATGCCTCTACAATTCTTGAAGACCACCCATGACACAATGTTTTACCTTACAAATAACTTTAAGCAAAAATTCAAACTCTAATTTATGTTTACATCATGAAAATATCATTATCTAATTCTTTCTGAACTTGACTTAATTGAAAACCCTACCAACAACAAAATGAGTAGAATGATGTTCACATCCCCGCTCTAATACCATGTTAAGATTCACAAGTGAAAGAAAAAGAATTGATGGAACCAAAGGCAAATCCAAATTCTGTAATAACCAAGCGAAAAGTGTGCTAGAGATAGAAAAAATACCCAAGCACAAGTGCACTACACAACAAAGACACAAGTGCACATAAAAGAATGAAATGCCAATCACAAGAGAATACCAAGGGGGGGAAGCTGTAATGAAATGCCACTAAGCTTTGAGGCCAAGTGTTGTTGGATTTACCAAAAATGATTAACCTACTGAAATGAACTTGGACTACTAATGGGGTGTTAAAAAAGATCTTGGATTTTGCCCTTTTTTTATTTTCCCTCTATACTTTGAGAAGTTAAGAGATTTTTTAAATGGTTTAGCTTCTTTGACCACACCTTCTCCAAAGAAGACTGCAAGTATGGATTGTAAGTGAGGCACTAAGGCCAAGGGAAATGCAAGCTTTATACCTCTAATACAAGTGCACTAGAGAAAGAAAGGAAACCAAGCACAAAAGAGAATTCAATACTTGATAGGTCCCATTAGGTAGCTCACTTTACTAGAAGAATGACTGAATCACTTGAATGAATAATACAAATGAGTGTGGGGGTGTATAAATACTCAATATGCATAGAGAGGAGAGGATCTAAACACATCTTCCATATATTATGCTGAGAATAAATCCAATTGATATTGTAGACCCTATGACCTACATCAGGGAAACAGGTATGGTTTCTGAAAGAATCACAAGTATCAGCAAGTTCAGATTTGCAACATTGATGGCGTGGCAAGATGTGATTCCATTGGATGTATGCAGAGTCATATTGAGAAGTAAATATATTTAGTAAAAGATGTCTTGAATGTCACTTTCATTATTGAAACCATTGAATGTCTTGAATGTCACTTTCATTACTTAAACCATTGAGAAAAAATTGTATCAAAGCATCATAGATTAAGAAACCATTCACTCCATGCAAAATCATATGAAATTCAAATGATGATGAAGTTCACTATGTCCTAAGCCTACAATAGACAGCTATAAATGTAAAGGCAATATCATCTAAAAGAACCTTGTCAGAAATTGTTCCTCTTGCAAGTTATTCAATTATCTAAAGACAAACCATGCAAGCCTTGGAGGCATGTTCCTCATGACAAAAATCCATACAGGTTTCTTCATTATCTGATTGGCCAAAATATCAGAAGTAGCCCCATGTAATTGGGCAAACATTCATTGTGTCCACTATGTTCAAAGATGGTGCAAACAAGTCTACAAAAGTCACCTTGATAAAACCCAAATAAGGAAGAAATTGTATCGATTTCTTCCAAAAAATATGCAATGTATTGGATTTCCACTAGGATAGCACAAGCATTAGCTAAAGAGCACACCTTGGAGAGCGAACATTCTATTGCAAAATGAACAAGAAAGTTATCATTAGGTATGAAAGAGAGTTTTAAACCCAGAGAGTAGATTATCCAAAACCCCTAGTTCTATAGCACTTAGGGAAATGCCACTAGCCAAAAAAAGAGCGCACCCTAGAGAGAGAACATTCTATTGCAAAATGAACAAGAAAGTTATCATTGGGTATGAAAGAGAGTTTTAAACCCCAAAGAGTAGATTATCCAAAACCCCTGGTTCTATAGCACTTAGGGAAATGCCACTAGCCAAAAATATTTGGATCAATAGATGGAAAATTCACATTTCAAAACCCTAGGTCGATGGTCCTTGAGGTAATGCCAGTATCCAAAAATAATAGATTAAGAAACCATTCGTTGTTATCCAGACATCTAGTTCTATGAAATTGAAAACAAAACTAAACTCTTAGCCTTAGTGAAGACTGTAAACCCCAAGAAACTTTGAACAACTACATAAGCCACTGTAAAAAACTCAAGCTTTGTCGAATGCAGAGATCTAATAATTTTTCATGTGGTTTTTACTGGCTCTTGCCCCCTTATATTGTGACTTCAACATTCTAGAACCTTCATCTCAGTATGGACCAATTCAAGGTTAAAATCATCTTTACCCAACAAAATTTAGTGGTTGAAACCTCAATTCAAACCCCCGTTAACCAAAATCAAGACCTTCATCTCAGTATGGACCAATTCAAGTTTAAAATCATCTTTACCCAACAAAATTTAGTGGTTGAAACCTCAATTCAAACCCCCATTAACCAAAATCAAGGGGAGTTTTAGTTGGGGCGATTTGAAAATTTGAAATGAGATTTTCATAAAAAATCTCAATGCTGGGCCACCATTTCTGAAAACATGGGGCGAGCCAACTGCTCGTGGGCATCATCACCAAAATCTTCGAACCAACTTACCAACTCAGAACTAATTGCAGCCTCGGTTGCTGGCTGGTCGAACCAACTATTCGCGACCTCCATTACCCTAAATGGTGGGTGAACCAACTCTTCTGGGCATCCATTACCTGAATTTCTGGGTGAATTCACCATTTTGAGATTAGTTCACTGGGCTACATAAATTTTTCCTCTTTCGCGACATTGGCTATTCGATTTCTTTTGACTACGGGTTAAATAAATATGGGGCTAATATGTTAAATTTAAAAAAACTCATTTCATATTAAAAATTCGCCCAGGGTTTCTTGGTAACCCCTATAATTTCGCCCCTAAAATTTTCCCCGTTAGGGACACTTTCAAGATTTGCTCCGAGGTCACGGAACCCAAACTGACGAGCGGAACAGAGTTTCGTCATCTCTCGCACGTACACGTGGCCATTGTGGACATGTTCACGATGGCCACACACGCCTGGGAGCCTTCGGATCATAAATGACCCCCTTTAGCAATATTGGAATGGCCTTCACTGAGCAAAATCGCAGTTACTGATATGGCACAATAACCTGGTGTTTGGTGCTGCGGGCATTTTCATCCGGCACCCCATGGCCATTCAGGGACACTTTGAGGAATTTCTTCGGGGGAACGGAACCCAAACTGATGAGCAGTCTTGGGTTCCTTCAGCTCGCACATGCTCATGTGGGCATTGTATACATGTTTACAATGGCCATGCATGCCCGGGAGCCTTCGTATCATAATGACACCCTTGAGCATTATTGGAATGGCCTTCACTGAGCAAAACCCTAGCTCTAGAGATGGCACAATAACACCACTTCCGAGACTTTGAGGCATGGTGGGGGGGGGGGCGCTAGGGGAAACCCAGCATCCTAGATCCATAGGAATTGACTCATTTGCGATCGGAGTCACGATTTTGGTGCTACAGGCATTTGGGTTAGGCCCCTCGTGGCCATTCAGGGACACTTTGAGGAATTGCTCATGGAACCCAAACCGGCGAGCGGACTTGGGGTCCGTTATCTTCCATGCATTAACATGGCCATTGTTGATGTTTTCACGATGGCCACACACCGCCAGGAGCCTTCGTATCGCAAATGAGCCCCTTAAGCAATATTGGAATGGCCTTCATTGAGCAAAACCCTAGCTTTGGAGATGGCACAATAACACTGTTTTCGATACTTCGAGGCACAGTGTGGGGGGGCCCATAGGTGAAACCTGACATTCTGTATCCATCGGAATCGATGGATTCATGATCAAATTCACAGTTTTGGTGGTATGGGCATTTTGGTTAGGCACCTCAGGGCCATTCAGGGACACTTTGAGGAATTGCTCGGGGAGCACGGAACCCAAACCAGCAAGCAGACTTGGGTTCCCTCAGTTCCCGCACTTGCATGTGGTCATTGTGGACATGTTCACAATGGCCACACATTCCTAGGAGCCTTCGGATGAGAAATGACCCCCTTCAGCAAGATTGGCATGGCCTTCACTGAGAAAAACCCTAGTTACTGAGATCACACAATAGCACCATTTTCAAGACTTCGAGGCATGGTGTGCGGCGTCCTCGAGCTGAAAAACAGTGTCCTAGATCCATCAGAATCGACAAATTCACGATTGGAGTCATGGTTTTGGTTCTATGGGAATTTTCGTCAGGCACCATATGGCCATTCAGGGACACTTTGGGGAATTGCTTGGGGGCACAAAAGCCAAACCGACGAGTAGACTTGGGTTTTGTCAGCTCCCGCACATGGACATGGCCATTGTGGACATGTTCATGATGGTCACGCATGCTCAGGAGCCTTCGGATGAGAAATGACCCCCTTGAGCAAGATTGGCATGGCCTTCACTGAGAAAAACCCTAGTTACTGATATGGCACACTAACACTATTTTCGAGACTTCGAGGCATGGTGTGGGGGGTCCCCTAGGTGACCCCCGGTGTTTTGGATCCATCATAATTGATGGATTTTCCATCAATGTCACAGTTGTGGTTCTACGGTCAATTTTGTCAGGAACCTTGTGGTCATTCAGGGATACTTTGAGGATTTGCTCCGTTGTCATGGAACCAAAACCGACGAGTGGAACAAAATTTCGTCAGCTCCCGCACATGCACATGGCCATTGTGGATGTGTTCACGATGGCCACGCACGCCCGAGAGCCTTCAGATCATAAATGACCCCCTTGAACAATATTGGAATGGCCTTCACTGAGCAAAACCCTAGCTCTGGAGATGGCACAATAACACCTTTTATGAGACTTCGAGGCATAGTGTGGGGTGTCCCCTAGATGAAACCCAGCACCCCGAATCCATAGGAATCGACGGATTCGCGATTGGAATCATGGAAATTGGGTGAAGTGGCTAGTTAAATGACAAGAAAAATGGATACATAAATGTTTCTAATGAGATGAAATGAGTCCATACTTGCTTGAGTCTTTTGACATTAATTTGTACTTACCATCCACATATAATATATCAAAAAAAGTATTTTTTTGTTTTGTTTTAAAATGAAATCTACTAACCCTGAAGAATAATGTTAGTTGGCATTCTTAGTTATTCTAGATCTACTTAGCATATGAGATTCTTCCATCCACTACTACATTTTTGGCCTTTAGGGGGGGTTGTCTTCTGCCCCCAAAAGTGACCTATGAGGGGGGTTTTGGCTTTGGGGGTAGTTTTGGCAAAACCGCCCCTAAAGGCATTGATGTTAAAATTTTTTCCCTTTAAGGGCGGTTTTTGACGAGATTGGAACCACCCCCAAATGTGACTTTTGGGGGCGGTTTATGACCCCCCTCGTAGAGGTCTATGGAGGTGGTTTTAAACCCCCCTTGTAGACCCCTTCATAGAGACCTACAGCGGTGGTTTTGAACCCCCTTCGTAGAGACCTATGAGGGCGGTTATGAACCTCCCTGATAAGCCCCCTCATACAAACCTATAGTGGTGGTTTGGAACCCCCCTCGTAGAGGACTATAGGGGTGGTTTCAAACCCCCCTCGTAGAGTCCTATAGGAGCGGTTGTGAACCCCCCTCGTATAGTCCTATAGGGACCGTTTGGAACCCCCCTTGTAGAGGCCTACAGGGGCAGTTTAGAACCCCCCTCGTAGAGGCCTATAGAGGCATTTTGAAACCCCTATAGGGGCAGTTTGTGACCCCTATAGGGGCGGTTCTAAACCCCTCTCGTAGACACCTATGGGGGCGGTTCAGAACCCGTCCTAAATGTCCTTATTACAAACCTTTGGGGGCTGTTATAAACCCCCCTTGTAGGTACCTACGAGGGCAGTTACAAACCCCCCCCCATAGGTACCTATGAGGGCAGTTACAAACCCCCCTCGTAGGTACCTACAAGGGAGGTTCTAAACCCCCCTCGTTGTAACATACAATGGAAATTTTGAAACCCCCTCGTAGTTACATATGAAGGCGGTTTAGAACCCACCTCATAGAAACATACAAAGGCGGTTTGAAACCCCCTCTA
Source organism: Larix kaempferi (assembly GCA_027924585.1). Lineage (NCBI taxonomy): Eukaryota > Viridiplantae > Streptophyta > Pinopsida > Pinales > Pinaceae > Larix > Larix kaempferi. Next base: position 38,883,168 of record BSBM01000904.1, on the reverse strand, counting down.
TAGCCATAATAAATCATAATAAAATATATTTTATTAAAAATATCAATATTGCAATATCAATAGGGCACGGAGGAATTGAACCACCAACCTCCTACTTGTAAAGCAGGTGCTCTTCCATTGAGCTAGCACCCTTTCAGAATTGGGGACAGGAGCAATATGAACATCTAGATTGCATCATTTGTAATTCTAAGAAAAAACAATTATATCCAAAGACAACCCTGCTTAAAATCCAATTTATTTTTCAAAACACACTGATAAGCACAAAAATCTACCATAATAAGGCAACAAAATATCCAAAACAATTATACAATCTATTAAGGTGGTCTGCAAAAGGGTCTAAATGCCATATTTTATTTTATTTTTCTACTCGTGCTAGTTGATCTCCTAACAATGGGACTTTGACTTGAGAACCAAATTTCCTACCAATGTGAACAAGGATGCACTATCATGGCATGATTTACAACCATTGATATATCTCAAGAGAATCCAAAGAAAAATAGCTCTAGATAAGATAAGATAATTTTATTAATGTCCAACAAATGACCATAGAAGTAGGTCAATGGGAATGTGTAATAACATGATTTCAATACAAAGTGGGAGCGCTAAGGATATCTTTTTAATTAGTGGGCTATGAACAAAGTGGGAGCGCTAAGGATATGAACATGATGTATGGAGGGCTGAGGCTGGGTGGTGAATTATCTAGTTGTCTGACATAGTATTATCTACTCAAGGCTCAGGGGCCTCAGCCATCAGCTAAGGGTTGGTTGGGAGGAGAGTGGTCCCCCCACATGTGGTTTTTATGTTGTTGATGTTATTGGAAAGTGGGTCAATCATGAGGAAGGGATCAAGTTAAGAAAATAAGGTAGGATTGTGTTAGATTCAAAAATTTTAAGCCATTTTGAACACCCATTTTATGAAAAAAGCCATTTAATTTCCATGTCTAGTTTCATGTTCTTCATGTCTTCATGACATTCAAGTGCTTTGAAGGAACTAGAGTTTTCTTATGAAGCTAGCATCATGTTTCTCTTGGTTCAACAACTTCAAGATTAGTTAACATTTGTATAATAAGTTCTTAGCCAAATAACTTGCATTGCAAAGGTTCTGACAAATTGCATTATAGGGAAAAATGACGTAGGACATGATGACAAGTTATAAATGATGGTGGGACACCAAGAGGAATCCCTAGGACAACAATACTAAAGAGCCACGCAAAAAAAAAATAGCAAGTGAATTCAACCATCACCATTCCCCAACCAACATCGAAGCTAGACACCAAGATCACAATCTCTTATTTCGATGGCTCTTAATAAAGATAAGTTGGATTCCTAAATCAGAATTCTCAAATCTTATTTCAAGACCCAACAAAATCTAAGCAATCCCCAAGAGATAATGGTGGTTGAGTGCATATGGATTACCAAGAGCTTACTTGGTGGGAGTTTGATGCTTGGTTGTTTGACCAACAAATTTATAGAAAAAACTATTCACCTATAGAATGATTTCAAAGTTGTTATTGAAAGTAATTCTACCCACTTGAATAGAAGTATGCCATGTTCGTGTGTTGATTTCAAAGTTGTTATTAAAAGCAATTCTACAAAATTCACTGAAAATGAAAATGGGTTGTCAACCACGGTATGGTTACTCCAATAATTTCCTAGCACACCTGTTCACTACCGTTGCAGCGATTGGGCCATTCTGGACCAACAAATTTAATGTTCTCTCTTTATTGTTAAATTTGGAGTTCGTGCTAAGGCTTTGGGCCAATCCCTTCTGGATGAAAAGGATAAATTCGATGTTTTTTTATTGCACAACATAAGACATTAGGGTCTACAAATGGTTCCCTGTTCTTCGTGGCATTTGCAGCAGCCGCAGTCATTCTCTTTACTTTTTTGCTGCCACTCCCTCCTTGGTATAAAGCAATTCACAAAAATATTTCATTGTTTACTACCTTACCAAGGATTCTTGCAACTTTATTTTTATGCAAATTTACAATCTCTATACCCAAGAGCATTGTATAAAGCAGAAAATTATAGCTTGCATAATGGGGCATCACTTTTGTAAATCTTGTGCAACCTCGAGACTCATCATGTCCATCTTAATTTCCCTTTAGGAAACCAAATGACTCAAATACATTGATCAAGTGATGTAGTCAGAAATTTTTTACCATCAAGACTAACCCTTTATCTGGAAACTTAAGTGTTGCAGGAGATCAGTACTCAATCAACCATTTAGTATCTGTAGAAATGACCATGTCAAAAAACATGGTTGTATTTCATAACTTTTACTGGACCAATGTGACTCTTATTTGAAATAATAGGCTCACTGCTATCAGAATGTGCATCATAAATATGGACATCAGGTGAATTCCAATCGTTATTTTCAAGCTTTGGTTTAAATTCTCCTTGCTTGAATACCCATTCTATAGTTCCTGGAATAAATGGAAATCACATCATTACCATCATATCATAGTTGACTACATAAATATTTGCAGCACGGTCATTGGAAATTGTAAACCATCTACACTTATAGCTAAACCTTCAATAGGGCCAAGATGCGATTGGAAATGCTTCATAAATTAAATACCTGACAGCTTCCAAAATTTCAAATGACCTCTTTACAGCCTAAAAGTCCATCATTTCCCTTTTACAAACTCTCTGAAATGGACAAGGATAATGTGCTCATATTGTCTGAAGCATGTATGTCACTAACAAATAAACACAACTAGCCTAGTGGAAACTCGCTGGACTTTAACCCTTCTTAATTTTTATGGAGCAATTTCAAGGGTTAACAAGTTCTTGATGGTAGAGCTTTGCTTCATGTTGATGATGCCCCTTGATGAATTTTCTTGCTAGTATCTATTGGATGTATTTTCTCATGATTATTTTGGCTATTGGTGTAGTTTCACATGGATGATTTTGGATGTGCATTTCACTCATACATGACTTTTTCATGATTTGGATCATCTGATTATGGAGTACCATGTTATGGGTGGTTTGTTGTAGCATTTCCATGGCATGAACTCTAAACTTGAAGAAGCCTTCTAGCTTATTGAAGGTAGTTTAGATTCTCATGATGGATTTTTATTAGAGTGCCCTCATCCTTTGACCCTTGGTTAGTTTTATTAGCCATCTCTTCTAGTGTGACTTGTGTGTGTATTCTAGTGAGATATATTAGAAAATTGAGATGCTCGTTGGTTGTTGATTTGAAGACATAAATATGGAAATATTTATCAAGACGATTCCATGATGGTTTTGTTGGATTTGTTATCAAAAAGGAAAGGTCATAAATTATGTGCCTTGAGCAGGGATCTGTGTATGTAGCAGCAGTTCCATGTTTTTAGATCTAATTTGTAAACTTGTGGAGTCTTACTTTTACAACCATCTAGAAATGTAGTTGAAGGACACATGCCAGTATTTTCATCAGTCCAAGAATATTTTGCAGCAATATATCATTTATCAGTCAAGGAGACAATCAGATCCTCGGTGTGTCTAGAGCAGCACTACAGTGAAGTGGTAAATTGAAGCACAGAAGTTTCCTATGCTCATATTTGGCAACAAGCACATATCCTTCAAGTAGTATCTCATCTCTAGCAGAATCTAAGAAATGGTAGCTTGAATATCTTGATATATTTTTAGTCTTGGATCTTTTTCTCTCAAGTTGATGATGGAGTTCCAGATTATGAAGAGGATGATGACTTTGTACTTGAAGGCAAAAATGAAATTTTGTTTCTTGCCAAGGAAGATACCCACACTGATTCCAAAGTGAATTAAGATGGAATTGTTGATCTTGAAGCATATTTGTTGGCTGCTCTAGAAGAAATAGAGAACTTGAGGAATGCCAATGAAAAACAAGAGAAGGATCATCTAGAAGCTAGAAATCAATTAAGAGCATTTTTTTCTCAAAAAGAATGATAAGATTAAATCTCTCCAAGAGGAGCTAAAGAGGACAAGCTCTCTAAATCAAAAATTTGAAAAAAGCTCCTTAGATCTGAACAACTTGCTTCTTAAACAAAGAGATGTGAATGATAAGACTGGAATTGGATTCACACTCAAGACAGAGAACCAACAGGCTGAATGTTCTCTGAATCAGGAAATCTATCTATTACAGGACATTCTTGCCAGACATAAATCAAATCTCAGCAAGATACATGAGCCATTGATTGAAGCCCAAAGGCTGTTAGCCTTAAGATAAAAAGACTATGAGAGGTTGGAAAAGGAAATTTCAAATCTAAGAAAGGAAGAAGGGTGTTCCAGGCCTGATAGAAAAACTGAACTTGGGACAAGACTGGGAGATTGACTGCGACCTTCAAATCCATGGGATGTTGGAAGGACAAATCTGACAAGTAATCCCTTTAACAATACTATTGCTCCAAAAGGTTCACCATTCGTAAGGTACCTCTGATTTTTCCACAAAAAATGTCCTCTCTGGTAAACAAATTCTCAAATAGAACGCTCAAACACTCGTTTCAGGATATATGATTAATTACTAAAGTATTAAGTACCTTCAGATCATTGCTTGAGGTTGTTATAACCACCATCATCTACACAATTAAGGGATCCATCTTCCACTGATAAAATGGATCAGAATATGATCGAATCACTGGATTCTGAGAAACTTTGAAGACAAGAAAATCTGAAACCTCCTTTGGTGCCATAAATCAACACTATTGTAGGAGAACCACCAAAATTATCAAGGCCCCTTTCCATAGTATCTAGTAGCTACCTCCTCGCATGTGTAAGCATATTGCTAAATCATAGTGTTTCTCATTATATGCCCTAATTGATGGCAAAACCTATACCTAAAGGGGATATTCTCATAATCCAATTTCTACAATGACTCGAAGCCCTCCAAAGTAATTTTGTCAAGCGAGCCTTCATTTGTGCCCATCAGCACCAAAATCCTTGTAACATACTCAAAGAATATTGGTAGGAGCCCAAAGAATCCTCGATAACCAAAAGAACCTTATCATTACAAAAATGAAGTCAAAAACCTAGGAAACCCAACCAAATATAATTCTTCCAAGCAGTGATGGAACCAAAAATCTCACTCCAAGGAAGGCCTAATCTAGATCTTCATTAAACATCCATGGCTCACCATTTCAAACAAATTTCTATCACACAAGGGCTCAACCAATAAAGGTTAGTCATAACCTCAATAAAGGAGAGATGTGTACTTTACCTTTAGAAATATTTGACTAGGATGATCCCACCTAGGAGCCATATTTGATAGAGATAGTCTCTTTCCATTAAAATATCCAACAAGTTCCCATTGGAAAGACTCCTTGCTTCCCTCTAGGATCAACTCTATTGGGAAGGATATACTATGTTCAAAGAGAAAACCTCAAGCCATAAATTATTTAGGATAATTTACACCAATATATGTAAGATATGTCTCTCTCTCCATCCCAAGCATTATCCCCCTAGAGAAAATCCATGTGATGCCCACATTATAAGTGTTACACTAAAAGCAAACTAATTTCTTAGCAAAAGAAACATAATCAAAGCACTATAAATAGTGAAAGCTAAGAAAGGTCAAAATTTAAATTAACAGTAAGGCAAATAGACTTGATTAGAATGCAATAGCATTCCATAAAGCTACTTTGCATGATTGTTCAATAGTAGGACAATGTATTCACTATTCTATAACAGATACATTTTCAATGGCATTCAAATGTTGAGTTTTCAAACAAGTTTCACCATTAAAGTCTTGGTTTTTTTGTATGACCACAAGACCATTTCGGTGCTCTAATTCTTAATTAGAGAATCCCACAAACAATGATTAAAAACCTTAGCAGATAGCTCTGCTAGATTTTATATTGCAGCCATAAATGCCATCAGTTCAAAAATACTAAGGCCCAGAGTAGCCACCTTGGAATCTTCATAGGTTAGACTAGATGGATTATTCTTTACAGGTTCATTCAAGGTTATAGTGATGTAAAAAGCCTTGAAATATTCAAGTAGAAGGGCCAGTCTATTAGGCATATACAATATAATCATATAACACCTGAATTTAAAACAACTACAATGTATTGGGGATACAAGTACCATTGTTCTGGAGAGTGGAAAGCAACTGGTTCATCTATCCTAGAATCAATGCAATTAAGTGGACTTTAAGCTTCTTGGCACAACTTATTCACTTCTTCTGAATCCTACGCATTGTTGAATTCATAATATTATGAATGATAACAGGCATCACAAGGAAGTCGGGGGCACAGACAAAGAAGTCGAGGAAAGTAATGTTATCAAGGAAAGTAAAGCTGTCAAGAATAATGAAAATATTAACAGTGTAGTCAGAGAACATCTAAATGAACATGATGAAAATGAAAACAAAAAAAATCCATATATAATCCAACAGGGTCTTTAATCAATGGTTAAGTGCGAGTAGTGATATCACCCCAACCAAGGTTTAAATTCACTAGAGACAAGTTTCACTCCTCTTGGGGAACCCATGTAAGTGGGCCATTTCAAATGGATCAAGTGCAAGTCCTAGGCAATTTTTGCAGGGTAGATACACCCCACCAACAACTTTTTAGATTCCTTGACTGAATTTCATTCTAATATACCCTCCCACGGCTGGAATTCATTGCAATATACCTAGATCAAGGAATGCCATGTTTGCTTCACCCTGATAAGAAGCATCTTTTCAAAAACAAATGTGCACACATAACTTCTCAATACATGTTATCTAGTGACCTACAATTTTCTACAGAATATTCAATAAGCTTTCCAACAATAATCCCAATAAAGACTTCTAACAAAAGAACCATATTTGGATATGCTAAAAGTCTTCCCCATAGCCTTGATGGTAGCAAAGATGGGCCTCTCACTCTAGTGCTCCTCCCAGCACCTTGCAGACAGGCCCCCTCAAACTCTCCCTCCCTGTAGATGTCATCATCTAACCATGCATCAACCCCTTCACAATGATTGATTACTCTGTTGAGGAGCTTGATTCCATGTCCCATCACTCAATTTTAGCATCTTTCTCGAGCAAGATTGAACCTTCTTCTCTTTTGTAGTGTGCATTGCTTAGGGTTTTTAAACATTTTCAAGTATCTTGTACCTTTTCTTTTAGCTAGCTACTTAGATATTTATCTGCATTTAACAGCATTGCTATAGGAGCTGGCTTTTGCACTCCCACTTTGTATCTACTCTGAAGTGCTTCTTTCTTTAGTCCCATTGACCTACTTTTTGTGGTCACTAGTCAAACACAACAAAATTATCTTAGCTTCCAAATCATTTTTGGGAATCTCAAGAAATAAATGATCCAAATTGCTCTGAAGCCACAAATTTATCAAAACAATAAAAAAAAATTCAGCTATAGTTTTGTAGATACCTTAGGATTCCTTTATTGAAATAGAAGCTTTGGAATTAACAACAGCAAACTCATTCACTGGGAAAAATGCTAAATCAACAAAACTAAGGAAAACTCAACAACCATAAACTCGGACCTGAAAAGTCAAGAAAACTCAGAAAATTGCATAGCCTGAAAAACTTGGGATAGTCAGAAAACTTGGGAGAATTAGGAAATTTTTGCAACATTGTGATAGGCAATGAGATATTTGCATTACATAATTTCAAGTGAATCAAATGAAACTTCATTACTACAAATTCAATATATAAGAAAAATGTGTATTTTTATCACCAAGATCCATTGTAAAAAAGAAAATATAAAAATGGAGTCATAGTGACAAATCCTTTTGTATTTTTCTCCCACTAGGCATCAATCTCATTAGAGCATTTTCTTCTAAAGTAGAGCTACAATTTTTTCGTGTAATCTGATATTATAATTTGCAACTAAAGGAAATTCAAAATGATGAAACTTCGGTTTATGTCAACAAAAACAACAAAGTTTGGTATGTGACACATCAAGTGAAAAAGATATAGACAATTGGAATTCAAATGGTAAAAGCATTAAACATAAGTGTAGATGACAATGAATGAATCTAGTATACATGTTTTTGGAGTAAAGGCTTACCTTCAAGCTCAACCTTCGATGTTTCAAAACTTGCATCAACTGAATGAGGAATGTTTCAAGAATTCCCTGGTGAAAAGTTGGCAGGAAACTGGGGATCTTGTAGGTGAACACCAAGTAAAAGACTATAGTCCATAATTTTCTCAGCTTCCAGGAATTTGCAGTCATGCAAAATTTGTTTGCAGCAAGACACATTCTATCATCACAAACGTCTTGTCAGAATCTTTACATAGATAAATCATATTTGAAAAAATTTAGATGAGCTTCTAAAAAATGAAAATGGCAGTAGACAAAGGATTCTAAAAATGGTCTAACTCTTAAAATATAACACTATGAAAAACCCTTTCAACCTAATTACTATAAAAGTTTAGATTGAAATAGAATTTAACTTATGGTTGGATATGTTTGGATATAATCCAACCATGACAAGAGTCAACTGCCACAAGGGTTGGTTTCCCTATAATTATATAGTGAATTTACTTGTGCAAATCTACATGATAACACTACCCACACTGTTGTTAGCTTTCGAGGTAGCTCTAATAGTATTTACACCATGTTTCAAGGTGTCTCATGAAACATGGGGTATTGTTAGTCCTTGGATAACCTGTGATGTTCTTTCACATTTGATATGGCGTACTTATTGGTTGCTAAGCCTCATATGGATGCTTAATTGACACTCTTCCTTGAAGCAATGGAGATTTTCAAAGAGCTTGGTGGCATTATACATGTTGGACACAAGGATAGGTTTCTTTCTTGGAGAACAATCCACATTGTAAGAGGAGTGTTTGGAATTTAATGGCAGGGCATTGATCCCTAAAAAGCATTGGGTTACTTGGACTTCTTACGTAGAGGATTGTATTTGACTTATGTTGGCTTGGGATAAGGGAGTGTACATCTAGATGGGTGAACCGGAAGATGGCACAATGAATTGGAGAGGCCTTGGAGCATTGGAGACCTTGGAGGACGATTGGACCTTGGATGTGGAGCACCCTTACCTTGGACTTTGCTTGAGCATCATCAACACCTTAGAGCTAGCTACAAAATACCAATAATCTATTATCAAATTTCAATGCTTTTCTTTAAATCTAACGATAACTCCAATGTTCATCCAATAGATAACATGCTGGATGTACTACTCAAATATTCATTCTGAATAAAGAGTGATGAAATGCATTAAAACAATGCAACACACAACCTAAACAATAAACTAGAGAAGAAAATTGAATATCTAGCTATATATATATTTAATATTTTACAACTCAAAATATTTTTTTGAACTCCAATGTTGATCCAGTAGATAATGTGCTATCTCTTCAAATATTCATTCTGAATAAACAGTGAAAAAATGAATTGAAACAATGCAAAGACAACATAAAATCAACTAGAGAAGAAAATTGAATTTGTAACTATAGAACCTTTTTTTAATATCTTACAACTCAAAACTATATTTTTGCATTTCCTATCATCATGCAAAATGAAAACACTTCATTCCTACAACCGTAATTAAAGATACATCTAGAAATATTCTGTTATACAAAGTTAGACACTCGCAAGTGTTAATTTTAGGGATAAAATACATAAGATGACTTCTTACCAGAATCTTTTCAAGATATAGATTCAATGCTATTTTGTAAGAAGACACTCGGATGTTATTTATGGACTACCTCACTTGCAAGTTACAGAATGACACCATTTAAATAAGGAAACTTTTAATTCGAAGGAATTTCCAACCCAGAAAAAAACCTTAGTGAGAAAATCCTTGCTTCTCACTAGCAATTGTTCATCACGAAGATTTGGTGGAGGTGCAGGTAGAGAAGATGAGATATGGTGTAGGGGCTGGGGAAAAACAGGATCAGCTCTAATAGGTGAAGTCTATGTTGGTGATCCGGGTGGGAGAGGAGGTGGAGATGGGGGTGGGAATGAAGGGGATGGTGGAGGAGGTGGTGGAGTGGGAAGGGACGGTACAAAGGCATATCCACCATTATTTTGTGGGAAAGTAGTATATGTTGGAGGTGGAACTAGAGTAGATCTAGTTAACCCTCCAGGAAGAGGAGGCCCTCTAGCAAAAGGGGGTGGACGAACCATAAATGGCATTAGTGTTGGTGGTGGCGCTAGATATGGAACAAAGGGAAATGATCTCATGGGTGGTGTAGGTGAAACTGGCCATGGAGGAATCCCAGAGGGAATATGTCCAGGGGGGAGGTCCGGGTAGTATTGCATGATTTGCATTAGAATCCATTCTCGGAGGTGGTCCAAATCCATGATGTTGTTGTTGTTGTTGTTGTTGATGGTGATCTTGTTGTTGTCCATCTAGAAAGGGAGGTATACCATGCACTATGGGATGTATTTGAAAGGGTTGATTCATGATCATCATCCCAGGTGGTGGCCCTAGAGTCTCTGGAAGCTAATTTGCAGGAGGTCGAGGCCTGAATTGAGGAGTATTATTCCTTCTTAGACCATTTTTTTTAAAATAAGACATTATTTACAATAGCAACTTCCCAAATACTGTAGCCTTTCATGCTTCCAAATCCACCCATTCATTGGCTATGCATCTTCCTTGTCTCGATAATAATCTATTTGACAATATCTTATTTGAAGCTACAATAAAATACCCCCAAACGGAAAAATTCTAGTTCTCACGAGTGAAAAAGCTTGCTTTAAAAGACTATAGTCCAATAATGAAACATAAAACACCTTGGGTGAACCCCTAAACATTCAATGCAACATAAAACACCTAGATTCAATGAGGTCCAGTCTAGTTCAGGAGAACCACAATCTACGCACACATAATTTCCAGTAACTTTTCTGAAAAGCTTAAGGGGAGTCTCCAGATTTCCATGTGTCCTAAATCCTTGCAAACCTCTACTCGATGGTCACAATTTCCTATAAGATTACAATGCTGTGATGCAGTGTCTTCAAAATTACTTTCACCATACCATACTAAGAAGGTCATCTAACACTAATTTCAGATTTCCAACATTTAAAGTGAAAGAACAGAAGAGAATAAACACCATATCAATATGCTATCTACTCATCCCGACCATGTAACATATTTACTTTTCAAGAAAATTCACATGAGAAACCCTTTCTCATATGAACATTAACATTTAGATATGATCTCTAAGATAGAATTGTAGAATGCAAATCCTTTACACCATAGAATTCTATAATCTCGGAATTAAAGCATAAAATACACCATTATCATGATATCCAAATAGAGAAGAAATGATTACACATAAGTGAAACAAACTGAACTTGCATTGTTTGGATTCTTCAAAACATAGTATAGCTTTACAAAACCAAACTTACATCATACGTAGCATTCCCAACTTTCTGAAAATTCTAACCCCATTTATCCTATTACAAATTGTAGAATTTATAGAAAAACTATAGTTGGAAACCGTTGCTAACTTTAGCTACAAATAATCTAACAATAAAGAGACATTTAATTCATTTGTTAAGATACAGAACTTTTCAAATTTTCTACCTGAATATCTAAAATGTATGGCCAAAAATGTGGATAAACTTTGATACCTAGGAATTGACTTGTTACAGAATATTTTCCTTGAAATACTCAACCTTTGTTTGATATGTTGTCCTAGAAGTTTGGGATCAATGCTCATTTTTAGCAAATGCTTAAATATTGCTCAATTTCCAGCTGTTGCCAAGTGCTATGAAAAATAATCTGCCCCTTCATAACTATGTTCCTAGAATTGTTGGGTTGTTATGAAGCAATGAATATGGATGGCCATCGAATTTATACTCCTCAACCATTCTATCCTCTAGCTAGGTGTGCTCCGACTCATCAAAACATTCTTCTAGTTCACTTGTATTAACATCACTGCACATGATACTCCTGGGGGGACCATATAGTTGACAACAAAAGTTAACATCAATCAAAATAACATCATGGCCTTCACAAGTAGAGAATTTAAATAAAGGCAGACATGAACCTGGTTCACAAACCAAGGAACTGCAATGAAGTATGCCAACATAAGCCTGTCAAACACTTGTGATGGGAAAAAACAGAATTATATGTAAACCATCATGATTCAAAAAATAATATCTGATTAAACTAGACCAGAAGAAATTTAAAAATGTTTTCAAAGAGATAATTCCTTCAACATGGTTACTTCCAGCATCCACATATATGAGCCACCAAACACCAAGGTTAGCTAAGCACTCCATCACTTTTTGAAGGGTGTTAGATCTTATGAGCAGATGGCACCTTTTCCCACCATATGAACCACCAGAGGTACTTCTATCTTGCCCTAATTGCAATGCATGTTGAATACTCATTTGTCAAGCTGCAGTTGGGTATACATTCTATCTTTTTCCAAAGTTGTAATGTCATTGTTGGAATATATATCCAGTAGTGAACCATTGTCATCAACTATTGGGATTTCACTAACACGAGTTTCAAGTAAAAAATAAAGAGCAGAAGTAAGAGATGCAATTGGTCGAAGCATTGCCAGAGGGCGACCATTTCCTTTTCCAACTTCTGGGATCCATGCTATGGGAAACACGCGAATAGGCTGTTGCAAAAGTGTCATAGAACCAACAACATATCCGAAATGTATATACAAGAGGTCTCGGAAATGGTGGCATAGACTGATCTGATTGTTTCTTAATAGACATCTTTTGATCTTTACATCCGGCAATGATATGTGTCTCAATATCTTCCTATGGCAGAATTGCTGCATAATTTCCAAGCTCTCTCAGGATTTTTATAAAGTCTGAAGCACTGAGTATACCTACAAAATCTCCGTTGTTGAAATCCCATAAAGGGCCCTAGAAATACCCTGCACATTTGGCATTTTGCTCGCAATGATGAACACTTGTTTTTATCAAACGCTAGCCTAGCACTTATCGTTCATGATAATCACTTCATCAATTGAACAAACCAACCAATGAAACCCTCCACACAATTATGTGAGGTAGGAACTTATGGGGCTCGCACTTGAAAATGACTTCGTTCAGTGGAACTTTGATATTAGTGCTCCACTAGACACTTGTGCATTCAGGTTCGTCCACTTTCAGATGACTGTGAAGTTCACTTGGCGTTTATTTGACCCTATCAGCACACGGGCACTATGTCTCGACAACTAGGCTTAATTTTCTGATATGTATACATTTGTGGATTCAGCGCTAGGCGTTTTGACACCTGTGAACACTCACGATATGCAAGCTTTTGCATCTATGGACATATCTCGCATTTTTGCTCAGGTTAAACATAAAACTATTTATATTGTCAAGTGTTGGTAAGACATGCCAATGAGACATGTACTCTATTAACTGTCCGTGTGGCCTCGCTCCTTGTGACTTGGAAGTCATGGTATGCCATTTTCTTGGCTCTTGGTTTCAGGTCCTTTGATGACAATTGAATACAAATTCTAGATTGGCCTTAAAAGCTAATCATTTTTATAAAAAAACATTAAGAACTCCAATTCCTTATAAAGAAAATAAAATACCTACATATAGCATGTGCAACCAAATATGATTCTTTTTTGCAAACGAAGAAAATTTTGTCACTGCAAATTTTTGTACTAACACACATAAACCAAAATTTTTTAATGACCTTCTCATAGAAACTGGAAATGACATGAAAACATCTCACCTTTTGTGATATTGTGCGACTTGGGCCTTTTCAATACTACTTTGACTTTCTCAAGATCCATGTGTAATCCTTCCTTGCACAAAATGAAATTAAGGTACACCAATAAGTCCGTGAAGAACTTGTATTTCTTCAAGTTATACAGAATTCACCCTTAATGTTTTAGACAATAGCGTCAAATGTTGTGAATGCTCTTATACTTTTAATGAAGATCAAAATTTTAGATAAATATGCAATGATAAACTTACCAATATAAGCTTCAAAACCAAGATCTTTTAATGGCAACCAGCTAATTATATCAACAGAAAAAAAACACCAAAATGGATATTGAAAATGATAGCACAAGGGCTGACATTTGACTACTTAAAATGTTCTAAGTAGTGACTCAACCACTTTAGAAGGGATTTCACTCAAACAAAATGGAAATCAGGAAACGGGATACTTGCTAGATTAGGACTGATATATAATACCTAAAGCAAACCTCAACATTGACTAAAAGAGAGAAGATCCTCCAAGTCAAATGTACCATGGAAACACTTACATATCCTTTGAAATAGGAGCAAGCTTTTCTTTTATCAATCAGGGCCAAGTAGAGGTCTGTTATATGACTACAAATTTTTTGATTTGTCATGCAAATAGTACTCAGCTCCAAGTAATGGCTCAAATCCTTTGACAAGGCACCTTAGAATCCAACCTAACTTCATCCTTTAAGAATGATATGTCAAACCAGCTCCACTTTGGGGAACAAAAGGCTAATGTCTTGAAGATATTGCTTTTTGACTGGTTTGATACCTTGGATATCTTTGTTGGTGGTTGTTTACGACCCTTCCAGAACTGCAACTAGGTGATAAACTAAAATAAAAAATAGTTAAAACATTTGGTTGGGTCACCTTAAGGGTACCCCAACCCTAGATCACTAATAAATATACAAGAAAAATAACCAGTCCTTTCACTGTTACTAACTTCTATAGACCCTACATTATCAATACAAACTCCAAGGGTTCAACATTGGACCTTTAAGTATGCGAAAAGATGTGCCCAATCCACAAAGCCAAAACCAAAATAAAATGAGTGTCAATGTTGCAAAGAGAGGGGAAGACGTTCTTCAAATTAGTCCTACAATATGCTGCAAAAATAGAAAAAAAGCCTAACCACAAACTCTGAAAAACCTTATGTAAAAGGCAGGAATGAGTACCTAGAATAGTGCACCCTCTTAAACTTTTCTTCAATATGATGAAATATGGCCAATGATGTTGCCTACAAAGTTGCAATGACCATATGATATAGTATACTTGTAACAGAGTTTTAGGGTTGAAAAAATGTCATTGTTAAGGATCCCAAACTAGTAGGTAGTATGCCCTCCTAAGGGGAACCAAAAGATGCAAAACATAGGGCAACATTGGCCCTTTAAGGGGTTGACATCCTACCAAGTATTTTGCTACAAATGATGTTAAGCTATGACAAAAAAAAAAACAATTTTGAGTGCTAAAAGAAGGGGTGTTAAACTTATGATATAAAAAAAACTGGTTTGGCTTTCGTTCTCTTACACCATTGCATGGACTCCTAAAAGTTTTGAGGTTCATCTACAATTATTTAAAACTCTTGAAATGATTGTCTACTCCATTCAAATCATGCCAGTTTATTTGCTATCTCTAACATGTAAATTATTGGTTTGTGATATTGTAGTCTTATGTCATGAAATAGAGACACAATGGCCCAAAGATTCCTAATGCTCGTCTTGGGTAATAGTTTGAATGTCTAAGTTGTTTTGTTTAGGTCTGTTGTTCTTCTATTTATATCTTGGCTTGACCCATAGAAAAGCAATGGCAAAACTCGACCCAATTGTTACCTCTTTTGAGAATGGATATGAGTTTTTTTCTTACCTCATGTGTCTTGTTTTAAATGTGCTAGTACACAACTACCGACATATGCCCATTGTTCATCTATTCTTCAAGTTTAGTTTTGATTTCTCTAACTTGACAAAAGAGGGACTCAAGTATTTTAGGTAATCATTCTTGCATTTGGGCTCTCCTTTTTGCAAGCTTGATCTTTTTCCTTTCAATTTCCAATTAACTTACAAGTATTTTTAACTTCATGTTGTATGGTTTGATTTTCTTTCTCTATCACTTGAGTCCAAGTATTACATTGTTTTCTCATTTCTTGAAACTCTTGTTTATGTATTTCTGACATGTATTTCCTTTCTTGGTCAGAGGATTCCTTATACTCCAATGAACAATGGACATCCATGCACAACCAATGAGAGAATCCCATTGGGAAACTCTTCTGATTTTCATCACACTATGAAACAAATCCAAAAACTATTATTATGATTAAGGACCAAATTTAATTCAGTTGAACCATTTATAGTTCAATCAATCAAATATTGAATTTAAGATGTGCTAGACAAGATCTTTAGTAGTCAAGAGCATATTTTAGCTCTAAAAATGTGCATCTTTCATACTCATTGTTGTGTTTTTCATTTTATTGCACTGAGAAAAATAATTCATTACTCTACATCTAAAATGAAAATTGATTACCTTCCTGTAACCAAATGTGGACAAAAAAAATGATTAGTCCTTGCTTATAGATAACTTATTTGGGAAACAGAAACATCTGGCCAACACATGGGTTTGTCTAGTTTTGGGGTCAAATTTCAGGACCTTGCCACTGTCCTCTGCTGAGAATACTAACTGTATGAAGTTTCTGAAACAAATAATAATGTTTAGGAAAGGCAATAGAATTTAGGTATCTAAACGAAACCTACTGAGAAATTTAAGAACAAAACAAATCAGGAAATCTAAATCTCAATCTTTCCACTTAACTTCTTGGGTAGAAAATATTGTTGTCTACAAAATAAACATTCCCATCCATATCTATGTCGAGATCATTTGTAAACTTGAATGGAACACCTTATGCTTGTCCAATCCACCTTCGGGACCAACCATAAGTAGGTCGGAAAATGCATCAACAATATTCAAATCTCCTGTGAGATTATTGAATCCCATACCAAGAGGTCGACCACAAATATGCTTACACTATTCACATAAGCTAATGGAGATTTATCCTCCCGGTCACATATCTCAAACCTACATATAATATGGACTTTAACATTTGGGGAAAAACAACAAGAAAAATAGCGAGAAATATATATTGTTATATGTGGATTAACGTACCATTTTGGGGATTTGTAGTAGAATTGAGACCAACCAAGATTTGGGCCATCCCAGTGCAATATTTGACCTTCTGCACCACCATTGTAGGGTTCTCTATTATTAGGATCGAATGCTAGTCTCTCCGTACCTGAAACTCCATTCAATGATTTCACATCTGCTTTCTGCAGTCTATTGTTGGAATCTGTTGGAAATATGGAGAATTCAACCCAGAGATGGCAGTTGATATAGTGGTCCTTGAAGTTCAAAAAATATGCAATTGGGATATGAGGGAATGGATCCAACGTTGCATATATTCCTAATCCCAGTATTATAACAACTATTATATTTCTTATTTTTCCAAATCTTCTTTGGCTTCACTCATCATTGAGACTTCCCCACATTTTGTCTTGAAGATCTTCTCTAAGACTCTTATGTCTCCGCCAAGAGGAGCCTATGAGAATGTAACCAGAGAATGTGCCATGGAAAATTTTACTCAATCCCGCTAAAATTTTTCCCTAATTTGTTTTGTTGTTTATACGTCATTTTTTTTAATTGTTTAATATTAATATATTGACAATAATATATAATATATTAACTCATCTTTATATAAAATATAATGTTGTATATTATGTATTATTAATCTATATACTATTTCCTACTCTGATCATACTCATTAATGATAAATTCCCATCGAATTTTCTGCTATGTTAAGTAGCTTTATAAGACTTCTAGGGTCAACATCTCATAAAGGGGCTTTAATTATTTCTTTAACTATAATGTAGTTCTAAGTTTCCCACGCATTGGGATTGTGTGTCAACTTATGAAGAGTACATTTAGGAAGCCTAAGAATCATGTCATTGAATGGTTTCATTATCTATAGGGAACCACTCGGGATTTCGAGTTGTAATGCTGAGATGCTTGCTATTATTGAAGGGAGCTGTCTAAAAATTTGACGATTTGGACCAGACAACGTTTTTCATCGGAATTTGGTGTTTTTTTAATTTGCAAATTCATAATTCATCTATATTTTAATCGTGATTTCGATGGTAGAAATGAATTCAACACCCTCAAAAACCCTAGGGTAACCAAAATTACAGAACTTGACAACTATAAGCTAGAGTTTGAAAAATTCTGGTTGGATTTTTCCAAAATCGTGACGGAATAAAAATTGTCTATTCCGACCCAAATCATTGAATTTTTAGACTACGCATTGTTGAAGTGGTATCATCCATGTTTCACCTATACTTATACACCAATGTCATCTAGTTTTGTTAAATATATCCTAAAAAGGGGTCATTGAATCCATATCCAGTGTTAAAATTTAGTAACTTGTAACAATTCATTGTCAAAATTGCAATTTTACATTGTCGTTTAGTGACACAATTAACATTACTCAATGTCTCTTTGAATCCATCTACAGTGTTACAATTGACTAAATTTAACACTGCATATGGATTCAGAGGGGGTCTCTGAATCAATCCGCAATGTTAAATTTAGTAAATTTTACAAATTCATTGTAAAAATTTGTAATTTTCCATTATCGGATTGACACAACTAAAAATAACCAATTCATATTCTTATTGTTATTGTTATGTGGTCATTTTTAGTTTAGTTACTTGTTATCTAGTCATATATTTTATCTTGTGACCAAATTGGTCATTTATCTTGGTCGTTTTAGCTAGATCACTTAAAATTGCTCAAGTTTGGTCATCTATCCCTTGAAAAAATTGTGGTGACCAAATTTTTTGGTCGCCTGGTCATTTATCTCTCATTTTCTACTAGTGTGTCCAAATTGCATGAAATTGAACGAATTTGTCCAAAAATTTGCGGGATTGAACCAATTTGTCCAAAATTTCACACTAAAACGAGTGACGGGAAACAGGAAAGGTATGCAAAAAAGTTTCTTTATGATATGATATGCCAAATCATGACATAGTCCCCTACTTTAACAAAAAGTGTGAGGTGAAGGATCTTATGGCACATTGGCTGAGGTGTTACTACATATGTAAATCACTTTTTTCTTGTAAATGCAAAGCTAGGGGTCCGATGTGCATTGACAAGGGTGCATTGTCAAGAATAGTTTCCATAACACAAGGGTGACATATGTTGCTTGTCTTTTTTCTCTAGTGAGAGGTTTGACCTATACAATTGATTTGGCCTAAGTCCTCCGGGAAGGGATAAATTATCGACCGGTTTCCACTTGGGGGGTCATATCTATTAGCGGATTGAAGATCCTCCTACTGCATTAGAAACAGGACAACTTGTCGAAAAAACCCAGCTAGCATCATCAAATCGTTTGCCAACAATTGGGATTTAACTTGAGATCTGTCAGAGCCCGAACATATTGTATAAGGGTGGCTATTCCAATCCACCTACAAGCCTAAGCCCGATATTTTTTTGCGCTCTATGTGGCAACAAAAGAAACAAATATGCATTGTTTTTGGAGATGTCACATAGCGAAAGTGTTCTAGACATGGTTTCACAATGAATGGTGAGAGGAGGAACACCAATGAGACCCATGCAATTGCATGAGGCCCTACCCAAGGTCGGTGAACCTACATAAAGGAAAATGTTATTTCCTAATACTATGTCTTTGAACTTGCTAAATATTATAACGTAAGCGTTAAAGAGACAACCATATCCCACTCAAAGCTATCCAAATATTCCCTATGGAGGGTTTAAGTGGTGCCATGGGCTCTACTTCCATGAGTAATAAAATAAAATGTGTTATTGCTTAATATCCAATATTGCATGCATGAAACATGAAATGGACCTAGAGAACCATATTTTCATGCACCGATGAATATTGAAATGGTGACCATATATCACTTGTAGGCTTAAGGTTCTCTATTTTGGGCATGTGTGGTGGTTTAACACATCACACATGGCCCATGAGTCCCTAAGGAAATTTTTATGGCCTTCGACTATGATGTTTGACCCTAGACCATGAGAACATTCATTGGCATAGTTATTATTGAAATGGCCATTCTATCATACAGGGCATTTGTTATGTCCTAGGGCTTCAAGTGTGGACCATGAACCTCAAAGGATAATGTTATGTCTTAAGAAATGTTATGTATGCTTAGGGAATTCAATTTTCTAGTTGGGTGTTGATGGCCTATTTTTATCTAATAGAATTCAAGGAACATGGCCACATGACCTATGGTATATGATTTTAATCCTGGGTAGTATTACATTTGCTTCATAGTTAGGATCCCCTAGTTTGAGAGTCATCCCCCATGGGATTCTTCAATGGCGCAACAAATAAGGATCAAAGTGGAATCGGTATTTTGGTGAAAGACACCTCCACTCATTGTTTTAAGGCACACATGGCAACTGAGGAAATGAAGCTAATGAAGTTGAATATAGAAGCCCTAACCAGTGTATTTAAATTTTGGTTAACTTTAAAATTATGTCTCCTCGTATTTTATTAGACTGGGTCCAAATCTTCGTGTTAACAACAACTCCTCGGGAACAATACGTGTAAAGTTCAGAACCATGCCATTATCGGGCATGTTTAACCTAAAGTTCTTCCTTGACCATCTCCGATCATAGGCACCGATGACAATGGTGGAGAGCTCATTCTTCACGCAGTTTGAGTCAGTGGTATGCACTAACATGTGTCTACATCAAGGCGTCCTGTGTCTATAGCAAGGCGACAGGTGGTGGCACATCTTAAATAATGTAGATGAGTCTTTGCTCTCATATATTGATGATACCCAAAACTTGAGTCCAACTTTGAAAAAACCTTTTCCCATCTAAGTTAATAAAGAGGATCATCAATTTGGGTAGGAGGTACTTGCTCTTAATTGTCACCTTATTTAACATTGAATAACCAATGCACATCCAAAAGGTTCCATCCTTCTTATTGACTACCAATATGTGTTCTATCCAAGGTGATGCACTTGGTCATATGAACCCTTTGTCTAATAATTATTGTAATTGCATCTTGAATTCACTCAACTCATTAGTTTGCAATATATTCTAGGCCTTGGATATGGGCATGTGTGTGTTATGTTATGCTCTCTTGTTTCCATTGTTGTCCATTGGAATCCACTTGAGTCACCCTTCACAAAAAGGGGAAAACAATGAGAAGAAAGGGTGATGGAATGAAAATTACTAGCATGTTGAAATTGGCAGGAAAATTTCGTGTTACAGATCTAAAAATCACCAACATATCCCACTTGTAGTTGAAATTAGATTCACTCTTTAGAGATTATGTCATGTCACAATGCCTTAATCATCACTCAAGAGCAACAAAGGGAATTGTTACATATACACTAGATATTCCATATGCAGGTCATATGTAGTAGTCTAGGTTAACATGCATGGACCATCAACCCCATAGAAAATTAATATGGTATTAGGCCCTAAAATTAGTTTATAGGCCATGTTATAGGCCACGAGAACCATCATCAATGTTACAAATATTGAAATGGCCACAATATCTCGTTTGTAAGGTAAAGTAATTATGTGTGGGGAACTACACATGGACCATGAATCATATAGTAAATTTATTAACCATGCACCATTATTTAGGTTATGAGAACCACTATTGGTTTACATAACCTATAAATATTAAACCATGGTTGGTTTATTGGTTTACGTAACCATGGACAAACCAAAAACAACAATGACATCGACGATGGTGACAATGCTGATCATGACGATCTCACATGTAGACTAGAGATTCTTATGTGGTAATCTAGGTTAACATGCATGACCATCAACCCCATGGAAAATTAATATGGCATTGGACCCTAAATTTAGTTCACATGCCATAGTCCAGGCCACGAGAACCATCCTTTGTGTTACAAATATTGAAATGGCCACCATAAATAATGCCACTAATTAGACACTAACCTAACACAACCAACTCATGTAAATGACTCATGCACTTGGAAAACTTGATCCATGCAATGAATTCATGCACCTAGGAAGCTTCAACCTCTAACCCCCTCACCTCATACCAAACCTTAACATCTAGCCCCAAACCGAATAACATGATAACTTATAAACCACTTAACCACCCCCACAAGTTATGAGAATTGGGCTTTTAGGGGGTCTTTTCAAACAATTGCCTCCAAAAGTTCAATTCTCATGACTTTTAAGGGGGGTTCCAAACAAACCGCCTCCCAAAGTTCAATTCTCATTACTTTTAGGGCGGGTTTTGACAAACCAACCCCAAAAGTTATGAGAATTGGGCTTTTAGGGGGGGTTTTCAAACAACCGCCTCCAAAAAATCAATTCTCATGACTTTTAAGAGGGGTTCCAAACAAACCGCCTCCCAAAGTTCAATTCTCCTGACTTTTAGGGGGGATTTTGACAAACCGCCCCCAAAAGTTATGAGAATTGGGATTTTAGGGGGGGTTTTCAAACAACCACCTCCAAAAGTTCTAGTCTCATGACTTTTAAGGGCGGTTGCAAAAAAACTACCTCCAAAAGTTCAATTCTCATGACTTTTAGGGGCGCTTTTGACAAACCACCCCCGAAAGTTATGAGAATTGGGCTTTTAGGGGGGGTTTTCCAAAAACTGCCCCAAAAAGTCGAATTTCAGGACTTTTGGGGTGGATTTAAAAAAACCGCCCCCAAAAGTCCAATTTCCATGACTTTTAGGGGCAGTTTGAAAAGACCGCCTCCAAAGATCTGAAAAAACTTTTAGGGGGGGTTTTACCAAGACCCCCGCAAGCCAAAACTGCCCCTAAAGGACTATTTTGTTGTAGTGATCGTGATCCACCCCTTTTTGTATTTACTATTAGTCTATTTGGCATTTTCCAATGCCTAGTGGCATTCCGACATCTCTGTAACACATTTTGATTTTGATGACTTAATGAGAAATATGGTTTCGACATCTTGAGCTATTTCCCAATGCCCATCAAATTTCAGTGCATCTATGGGTTTCATTGTGATTTGTGAATGACAAATATGTACTCATTAATGTTTATTGATTCTAATTTCTATTGAATATTATGAAATGTTATAATATAAGATGATTTTTCAATCTTGTTTATGCATGTGAATTTTTCCTAAAGGGATGGAAACTTGAATTGGAGTGGTTGGTGTAAAACATTAATGTATTGTAATAGTAACTTAATCATAACTCAAACATCAAATAAACGATATAAGATAATGACATCAAATAAAATATCTGACATGAATAACATTAGACATGCATGAATAAACAATCACATGACTATACTATGTATATCAACCAATTAGGCCTTTTGGATCATCTCGGTTTTTTATTGTCGCAAACAACCTCTCGTGCTCTGCATGAGATAGTAAGTAGCGTACCTTGTTTGATTACTTCGTTGACATTGTTTGTAGTTGGATGTTTGTACCAACAATCAAGTGCGTAAAGTGATACACCCGTGAACCTGGTCTATAATATGTGTATGTGTAGCCATTGTTCTTTTGTCCCTTTCCATCTACTGTAAGATATTCCCCCTGAACAACCATTGATCCAGTCGGAAAGGTAATGCCTTCACTATCAGTTACCGATGCAAGGAGGGTTTTCTTCCCTTGGATGCATCGTGCCAACCAATAATTCGTCCCAATTGCACTATCTGTCGGGGCGACAACTGCGTAGATGTGTCCTGTAAAAATGCATTTTACGGTCATATTCCAACAAGTAGTGGTTTGATAACTTGGATAATTACAAAAACAAGGAGGGATCTGGGATATGCATGCAGAAATGTTTACCTGGCTGTACAAGATCGGATATACGATCATATTCATTCGAAATAGAGGATTGTCCTTCCTCTAACCGGATTGTTTCAACAAATCCATGTGGGTCCACTGCAAGTGATACATGATCCCTTTCATCAACCCAATCCATTGATTCACACTCATCCCACTCACAACTACTGCAAGGCCCACAAAAGCAAACAAGTTTCCACGTCCATATTTCAAATAAGGGGTTGTTTGAGCTTCGAACCAAATGAAATCCATGAGTGCCTTGTACAGTACTACAACTATAAGAACACAATCGATCTATATCAACCACATGCCAGAAATTTCTTACAACATGTCCTATACCGATTGGTCTGTGCTACTCCGTGGTTTGATCTGAAATTTTTGTAGAGCACCATTGAACTCTGTAATTTGCATCTCGAATATGAGGGTTTTCCATGCACCTCATCTCCTCCCTTCGTACGGAATTTTTGAGACATGCTCCATCCCCGTCATGCTCTCCCTTTCCATGCCTGGTCTCAAAATAGTTCCATATATGAAGCACGTCATAAGTCTTGTGAAAAATACTCAACCACTGGAATACACATGCATTTTTGAACTAGCCTGCACAACTATTTGACCATATCCAATGCTGATCCATATGTATACCTCTCTCCTTCAATTGATCATAAAAAAATCTGAAGCGATGTTGCACATAATGCAGGTTGTGGCACCTATCGTCACTGATGTAGAAGTTGGTCTCTTTCAATATTATCCTCATGTCATCGCTGCTTTCTGACGCATGCCTGTACATGATTTGGACCATTATGCTAACTTGGTCTGAATGGTACTATTGACTTTGAATCTCATTATGTGATTATAGGGTGTAGTTTTCAGCAATGTCCACAACCGACAATATTATGCCATTGGGAAAGGTGTCCCTACACTGTTCATCTTGCCATCTTGCTACATGGACATATTGTACATATTGCTCGGTCTTCTGGTAGAATTCCTTCATGAAAGCACAAATTTGTACCTAGTGCCACAAAACCAAGGGCATTAATACAACGTGACATTTGGGTGAAAAAATGAAGATGGGTGTCTATTTTGGGGGGTCTCGTGAGAAAATAATTCTGTTTTTTTCATGTCTTCCAACTTCGGGCGAACAAAAGTGATATTTTTATTTAAAATTTCACTTTGCCGTAAAAAGAAAACTTTTGTAGAATTATGTTAGCTTTCTACTCATAATTTTTTCAATTTTTTTTATTAAGATTTGATATGTCGATTTCGCAAATGTTTGACAGTGTGTTCTTATAAAATGAAAAGACTACAAAAGAGTTATGATTTGTTGCACCACTAAAATCGTTGTTAGACTTGTGTTTTGCAAAAACTGAAAATGCTACGACAATCTACACACAATGTACTAACGCGTGACTATAAGTTTGCATCCAATGGACCTCTATACTAATTATGATATTTTTTTAAAGTCGACCCATGGGGAAACTCAGTCAATTTTCAACAACCTTTTTGTTGCACCACTTTTCTCTCAACCCGCTATAAAATCAAAAAATCTACGACCACCCTTTTGAAGTAGACACGTCAATGAATCGACCCACATTTTCTTCGATTTTTTTGGTGTTGTATTTACAAAGTTATGGATTTTTCTTTTCGCTGTTTTTTTAAAGAGCTGAATCATAACTCGACACATGTTACAAATATAAAACTTAAAAAATATCAGTTCTTATCTATATACAACAAAATTTATACCCTCGTAAAGTAGATTCAATAATGAATCTACTGGTATGAAGTCCGACATTCGTTTTGTTGTGTAAGAGGTGGTTTTCTTCTTCCGAAAATGGAGAAACCTGAAAATTTTGCAGAGATCTGAATCGGTCATGTTTCAGAGATTATTCGGCCGAATAATTATTCGGCCGAATAATTATTCGGCCGAATAACGTTTTTCCGTAACGGCGCCGTCACTTATAACGAAGGTTATTCGGCCGAATAACTAAACGGAAAAAAAATTTCGTCGGCCGGAAAAAAAATAAAAATAAAAATTTATACTCATATAAATAAAGGTAAAGTTAATTCATTATTTTCGCATGTTTGAACTTCGCATTTTTTTGTCAAACTATTTGCAATCTGAATATATATGTATAAATTCAACATGTACAATATGAAAGTATGCAAACTTAGATTCACCAATGCAATTTTTTTGCTTTCCTTCGCACTATCTACTTGATATGTTACATACTTGAATTTCTACATTTTGTTTGATGGACAATCCACTCGAGCGGACGCGAACTGGATCTGCCTAGCTCAATGTGAGTCTAGAACAAATAGAACAGACTATAAACCACTTTCCTAGATCTAGTTAAGGATCAAGTTATTAGATATCTTACCTTAAGTTTGTATCCCTTTCTCCTGGATGTTGTTCCAAGCCTCGCAATCGTCAGATCTCAGCTGCAAGACCTGCCAAGACACATAGAACAATACAAACAAGTAAAAAGCATCTAAATGATAACAGATCTAAGTAAATAGTTAAGCAGGTAAACTACACAATATCATCAACACAACAATATTGGTGGAAAGCATTTATATTACTGTAAAAATAGGGAAAGTACATAGAAGAGAATGACTACAACTAGAGCTTAACGAAGTAATCCTTCTCCATCCAAGCCAATGAAATATCCTCCCAAGGAAGTGTGAGTCTCTCAATGGATGAGTAGAGGTCTCTCTAAGATGATTTCACCAGCATGTAGACACTATATACTTCCTCCCTTTGGAATGGGAGTGAGCTTCACTTATATAGGATGAAGTGAGTAGGGTATGGATAGGGTAGGTTGAGATATGGTAAGAGAAAGATATGGAATCCTTCCAAGAGGTTTGAAACCAAGTGCTAGCTCTCCCAAAATGTCAGGGATAAGGATCCATGTCAGCTGGCTTCGAGAATGGGCTCGAAGGAGTTATTTTTGTCCATTAACTGACATTATCGCATTTTGCAAGAGGGAAACCTGTGACAACCTCTCAAAACCTAGTATGAATGAGTTCACATCTCTTCCAGTCAATAAATTAGTCAAGGAAAATTTTGGGATGTATACACTGAATCTCATGATGGTAAGATTTTAGGTGTAACAGAATGTTTCCCAAAGCATGAAGATGTTTGAAACTAGATAGGTGAAATGCTTTGACAGAAGGAATGGCAATGCTTCATCGAACGAAGGACGTTGCTGTAGTACAACTGACTCTGAGTATACAGTCTCATATGATGCACAACATGGCTTTCGACCAATACATTGCAGATCCATGATAGTAAAGACCGACTGAACACAATCATGGCTACTAGACACAAGCATAGATCCATGACGAGATGATAACATAGCCATGACCAATACAAATGTGGATCCATGTAATAAGACTCAATACAAACTCCATCGCAACCTAGGTAAAACATGACTCCCCAGGGTCTTCAAGCTGAACCCGCAATGATACGAATCTATCCATGTGATTACAAATGTCTTGACATCGAACATGGTAGAAACCACTTGATTACCGGTCATTGATGTATACCGTTAACAAGCACAAGGGAAATCACCATTGATGTCAATGATTCCCAAGGTATCATAGTACATATCACCAAGCATGAATAAATGAGTTGAATTCGAACGCAAGATGAAATATTTCAATCAAGAGTCAATGATGTAAAATCATGTTGAAAGCGAGGTAGCCTGCCATTGAGGCATGTAGGGCCAAGGTACTTAGTTGGTTTCTAGATTCAATCCTCGGATGATGTGTTGAAGTTGACAAGGATGAATCCGTCAAAGGAGGGACATGGTGAATCCCCCATAATCGACACGAAACATGACAAAGGATGTGTGGAGTAGATCGGATGGTATAGTAACATGCAAGACCGACTCAGAGTAAACCAACATGGTAGTAGGTGTATTGACTGCATATAATGAGTAGTGATAATATTCTTGAACATGGGCATTGCATGAATTGGAAATATTGACATGAGGAAGGCCATGAACAGCTGATGATGGAAGCATACTTTGAACGACTCAAAGGAGTGATAAAACTCGAGGAAAAACAAATGATCCGAGTGCAGTATGAAAATGCAAATGAGTGCCATGTTCAAGAACGACTAGGTACTGCCACAGATAAAGGGTGTAAAATAAAAGCTTTCCTTTTTCCCCATCATGAACGATGAGTGCCTCTTGTGTTTTTTATGAGCTTGATGAGGGTAACCAGATACTCGGTATAGCTCATCTCATAGATGAGTAGAATCCCAAATATTTTTCGAACTTGGGATAGGAGGGGTTCGTCCCATGACGGGCCCTTCAATGTGAAAATTTATGAGACCATTGAAGGTAAACTCGGTCATCATTTCATGTTTACAGAGTCTGAAAAGAACTAAAGAAGAGTCCAACGGTCCTTTTCCGTAAAAGTTAGCCTCATTGCCCAAAAAAGGGTAAAACAACACAGAAGAGGACTCTTCCAATCATGATTGGTTGGAGTATACCTTTTTCGTAAGTACTGCCCACTGGTTCGAAAAATGGGTAAAATATCACCAGGGAGACGACCATTTAAATACTTTAACAAGTGTGAAAGTGACAAGTTCACTTGGCAATCTTTTTGTATTTTGAGAGCCTGAAAAGAGCTTAAAGATAGACTCCGGGGGGGTTCCTTTTCCGTAGGAGTTTAACGAGCCTGGAAAAGTGATAAATCATAACTTGGCAACTTATTCTCATGGTTTTAAGAGCACGAGAAAGAACAAAGAGTAATCTCATCATCATAAAATAATTACAATCTAATGGATACAAAATAATGACAAAATATTCAAGGGATTGTTCATACCTGAAATGACCATTATAATGCGAGAATGGCGTACAAAGACAACTTAACAACTCATGTACACTTGAAAACTAGGCCAAAAAGTCAACCGGGTATTCAAATGTAATAAAACTGATCCAAACTATAGCAAATGACCTAAAAGCATCAAATATTTGAAAAGGAATATTCCATTTTGTTTATAAATAGAAAAAATGGGCCAAATATAGTTACCATTGTTCATTTGCCAAATTGGGGAGAAGAAGTGCCATTTGGAGCCAAAAATTCACTTGTCGATTCTGGGAGCTACGAGCAACCATTTCACTAACCATTCGGAGCAGGTAACTCTAAACTTCATCTAGCATATTTCCACTGGTTTACATTTTTTTATTTTAGTTCATTTTTTGGGTTTTGAGGTGGTTTGTGGAGGGATACTGCGTGCTTGGGTTGTCGCAAGCCGCCTTTTCGAGATCTGCGATGAACCCGGATTGTCGTAAATCCCGCAAAGTTGGGTTGCAACGATGTTGCATTGTCTGTATTGACGGGGTGCGACGACGGAAACATCCAACCCCAAACATAAACCTAGCCCAAAAGATGAACTTTCAGTGGTTGAAGTGAGTCCTAATGATGTTAAAATGCCCCTTTTGGCAGGTTAAGAACAACCAATCATAATCTTGGAGTGGCGTGAGCGAGACCACGAGGTAGATGATGTGAAAGCTGCAAGTGACCCATTGTGTGTATAAGCACTGAGGAAGTGTGGTATCCTAAAGTTCTTCCACATCCATGGCATGAGGGCCCAAATCCCATTGCTGACACATATGCTGCGATGTTGGGATGCGGCTCAGCAATATTTTGTGATCGGTGAGCACATACTTACCATGGATGTTGAGGCATCTAATTTTTGAATGGATTGTCCCAAAGGGGGGAAAACTTAGTTCTCATCGGATCACGGGGGAGTGACCAGACCGTGGATGACATGATCCTACAACATTCTACTCCTCATACCCGTACTTCTAGTGGGAAGATTCCCATCAAAAAGTACGGGAACGTCCGATGTGTGCCATAATTTTTACCATCACGAGGATAGCAGGGAGCCAAGCTCCTCACTTAGCTACTAGGTCTCAGATGCTATATGCAGAGGATTGCATGTCTCCGAAGATCTTCAACTGGTGCGAGGGACTCCTCGCGAACATTTGAGCTCAGCTGACGAAGTGTCGGCGGGGAGAGCTCAAGCAGTTCGGATACGGGTTGATAGTGATCTTGTTTCTATTGGAGCGGGTTCCCCTCTTGTCCCCACAGGTACCCTTGGATGATAGGGATCCTAAGGATCCTCACATGGATAGATGGATAGAGGTTTTGTATATTTATGATTTTTTGTTATAGTGCTAATGAGTTAACAACGTGCATGTGTAGATGTGGGCACCGTACGATGAGTAGGATTCTCTCTTCTTGCGAGGAGAGAGAGAGGAGAGGGAGAATTCATGGCTCCAGCCATACATGCTTCCATTGCAGAGATGGAGGATGTCTATGCAAACCTGACTGGGTTAACATTAGACGTTCCAGAGCCGATGGTGGATGAGTTGCCATGTTAAATTTTGAGCATTAATTCACAGTACTCTAGGATCTTCACTGAGAGAATAACATATATAGTATATCAATGCATAACAATCACAATAAGAATGACAAGCATCACAAGAATCAAAAGCATGAGAGACAAGAGACACAGAGTTTTCATGGGGAAAACCCTAAGGTGAAAAACCCCACAACTTCCTCAGAGATAGAGAGATCAATGGCTCAACCAAGTACAACCAAAATACACTGAGATAGTTTCCTAGTAGCAGATGATCCTCCTCCTCACTAGTGCGCCACTTTCTGAGTGAGAGAGAGATACTTTTCTGAATGATCTAGCCCATGCAGGTTTCCTCTTGTGAGAGTTATCCTCACGGGGTGGATCTACAAGTTCTTGTGGATCTTCAAACTCACGAACAACTTCTGGAACTGCTTCAGTCATGGTAGTGTCTTGAAATCTAGTTTCCTTAGGTTCTTCATAAACTTCGATAGGTGCCTTCCTTGATTTGATGAATGCTGAGTTTTCATCAAATGTTACATCCCTGCTAACATCAATCTTCTTGAACCCTGGAAAGTATATTCTATAAGCCTTCGAGCTTTCACTGTAACCCACAAAGATACCCTTCTTTCCTGAAGGATCTAGTTTAGTCCTCTTTTCCTTTGGGACATGAGTGTATACTGGACAACCAAATATTTTGAGATGGTTGACTTCAGGTTTCTTACCAGAAAAGACCTCTTCTGGTGTCTTGTTGTCCAATATCTTGTGGGGTGTTTTGTTCTGCACATATACAACTGTTCTAGCTACTTCTGCCCATAGATGCATAGGTAGATCCTGGTCATGCAGCATTGCCCTTGCTGCTTCTATGATAGTTCTGTTCTTCCTTTCTGTAACTCCATTTTTTTTAGGATTATAAGGAGCAGTCAACTCCCTCTTAATCCCTGAATCACTACAAAGCTTCTTGAAGTCACCTGAGGTGAATTCTCCACCATTGTCGGATTTGAATGTTTTGATCTTCTTGTCAGTTTGATTCTCCATCAAAGTTTTGAATTCCTTGAACTTATCAAACGCCTCATCTTTGTTCTTCAAGAAGTATACCCAAGTCTTCCTGGAGAAGTCATCAATAAATGAGACATAGTAAACATACCCACTAAGAGAACTGGATGACATAGGACCACATACATCTGAGTGGATGATTTCTAGGATATCTTTGGCCTTGATTTCACTGCTTGGGAAAGCCTTCTTAATGTTCTTACCTTTTGCACATCCTTTGCAAACACCTTCATGTTTGGTCTTGATTTCAGGAAGACCTTTTGCAGCCTTGCTTGCAATTGGAAGTGCCCTATAGTGCGTATGAGCAATTCTTCTATGCCAAAGTTCACTTGGCTCCATGGATTCATGCACCATGGCATGTTCAGGTTGACCCTTCAATTTATACAATCCTCCCTCTTGCTCTCCAATCACTACTGCATCATCTCTGGTCTTTCCCTTTGGCCACATTAGGAATTGGCCATCCACAAATGCAACCCTCATACCTTTTGCATCTAATGCAGAGATGGAGAGTAAGTTCTTCTTGAGCCCAGGTACATAAAGGAATTCTTTTATCTTCAAAGATTTTCCAGAATCTAGGTTGTAGGAGGCTTCACCACTTCCTTTGATTGGGTATTGATAATCATCTCCAAGTTTCACCGTATGGGGTGATTCATATTCAGATAGATTCACAAAAGATTCCTTAAACCCAGTCATGTGTTTGGAAGCCCCACTATCAATCAACCAATCATTACAACCATGGGAGATAGTACCTGTGAGAGCAGAGATTAGCACATACTCTTCTTCACTTGATAAGTCATCATCACTTTCTTCCCTAGCCTTCTTCTTTGGAGGTTCATCATCCTCGGCAACATGAGCATGGAACTTTCTTTTGCTTCCCTTCTTCTTTTTGCTGAAGTTGTTGTTATTATCCCTTTTGTTATTGGAAAAATTTGAAGCAAAGTGACCCTTCTCATTGCATGTGAAGCATCTTAGATCCTTCTTATTCTTTTGATAGGATATTTTGTAGCGAGAGTGCTCCTTCTTGGGCTTGCTTCTTTTGGTGTGAGTTGCAAGAGCTTGATCTTCACCTCCCATCTTTTCCTCACAAGCTACAATTCTAGCTTCTTCTTGAGAGCATTCCTCCCATAGTTTACTGAAAGAGATCAATTTCTTTCTTGCACAGATTCCTTGAATAAAGGAGTCCCATGACCTAGGTAGGCCATTCAGAGTGGTCATAACAACTTCACCATTGTCTACTACTTCATCCATAGCTTCAAGTTGCTCCTTGATCTGAGAGACCTTGGAGAAGTAAGATTGAATGGTTTCTCCATTCAACATCTTGATCCCTTTCAATTGATTCCACAGAGTCATCTTCCGACTTATGTTCTTCCTTTCAAATAGCTTGGTCAAAGAGTCAAACATCTCCTTGGGTGTCTTTAGAGAAGACACATGGGGTATGAGATGGTCCTTGATATAATCAGCAATGATTCTCTTTTCCTTAACCAAGTTCTTCTTATGCAATACCTTGGCCTCTTCATCCTCTAGGATAGGGATGTCTTCTTTTATATATGAGTCCAACTCATTCTCTTCGAGGATTAACCTAATCCTATACTTCCAAGCTCGGAAGTTATCAGCCCCTTCAAGCTTGGTGTGGTGAGACATCTTAAAGAGTACTTCAAATGGAAATAGAAAAGATTTAGGTCTTGCCACTTGAAATGCTGAAAACTGGATCTGGTCCTGGATTAGGGTTTGTTGGAAAAAAACTAAAAATTCAAAATGTGAATTTCAATTTTCTAAAAGGATAGAAAGATGCACTTTGATGAGTTGATCAGCTTGGTACATTCAGAATTCGAGATCAGCAAAGTTTTACCCTTCAGATTTGTCTTTTTGTCCTCCTGAGTTCACTAGGGAGAGCCCTGAATTAGGGTTTGAGTTTCCCGGAGATCTACCTAGCCAAAAATCTCGATCCAAATCTCTAAACTTGTATTTTTTCAAGGAGCTTCCAGATATGTCTTCAGATTTCAGAAATTCCTATTTTTGTGGAAACCCTAATTTTTAGGGCCAAATCTGAAAATGCTTGGAATTGAATTCTGATTGGACAGATAGATGTGCCTTGATGAGTAGAGTCAATCTACTATACTGCTTTTCCAAAATCCGTGGAGAGAAACCCAACAAACAAGAAACTCAAGTTTCCGTCACTGCAAAATGTCTTCTTCTCAGGTTAGCTCTGATTCCATGTTAAATTTTGAGCATTAATTCACAATACTCTAGGATATTCACTGAGAGAATAAAATATACAGTATATCAATGCATAACAATCACAATAAGCATCAAAAGCATCACAAGAATCAAAAGCATGAGAGAAAAGAGACACAGAGTTTCTGTGGGGAAAACCCTAAGGTGAAAAACCCCACAACTTCCTCAGAGATAGAGAGAGCAATGGCTCAACCAAAGTACAACCAAAATACACTGATATGGTCTCCTAGTAGAAGATTATCCTCCTCCTCACTAGTGCACCACTTTCTGAGTGAGAGAGAGATACTTTTCCGAATGATCTAAATAGAGATCACCTGATCTCTATTTATACTAACCTGTTTGCCCAGTGACCTTATGGGGCCGACTTGTCTAGCTAGGTACATCCACATTATAATATATATATTTCAGGGCCGACCCCACACATGGTGGTCTAATAACCCATCGGCAAGTACACACACTTGCGACACTTGTCAATCCACATGACGACACTTCCTTATAGAGGAATAACACATCTCTAATAAGGGTACAATAAATATATATATGAAATACATAGATGAAATACATTCCGCAGTTACATATACATCAACATGCCACAGCCTATGCACGGGTATACTGTGGGAGCATCTACGCGCTTTAATGTGCTGCTTCACAGGGTCGCGAGAGCAGCTGACTACTTCCATACTCAACAGGCTAGAGCTGAGACCTAGGGGTGTACGGGCCAAGCGTTAGGCCTTATGTTGTTATTATGTATGTACTAAGAGCTTAGAAGCCTCAAATTTTGTACTACTGAAAACTATGAGGCTTCAGATTTTGTAGAAACTTACTGAAAGCCGTTGTGCTTCAGATTTTGTACCAACACTACTTTTTATGATGATATATATATATAGACATTTCCAGCGGTTTTATATATTATGTGTTTTTAAATGGATGAATGGTGTGATCTTGTTTATATGTTTGCTTATAAAATGAGTTATTTACATGTTATGTCTACTTTTAACAGTTCGTGAATATGCTTATGTGTGTGCAATGTACCAATCTAAGATGAAGTTGGCCATAGAGTCGGCAACTGTGTTCACGTCTCATGGAATGTGTAGGTACTAAATGGAATCGAAGGACCTTTCTAGAAGACGAACTCGTCTATAGAGACGGAGTAAGGTAGGATCGTGGTAGACGTAGACTCGGTTAATATGAGATACCACTAGTTGAGAATCCAAGTGGATGACAACGTGGTCCATACCCAAAGAAATAACATCAGTTAGGGTTCCAATGACTGCTTGATATTCTCCAGCTTAGTTGGTTGCGAAACCTAGACACATTCCCCCTGAGCTGATGAGCTCGCCAGTAGGTGAATAGAGTGCCCAAGCTGCCGAAGCAAGGTTGCAAGTATGCCGACTAGCGCCATCCTCGAATCTATAGCCAGTTACGATTTGCACACGAAGACATAACATGGTATAAGAAATGAAACAAGACCTAAGCACACAAAAATTAGAGCGTCATGCCACCCAAAACAAACACACACGCCATGTACAGTATATACAAAAGTACTTTATGCATGAAAGACTTAGGCATAGTACCTCTTCAAGTAGAGCCCATTGCGAGGCTCACCTAAAGATATCTTGTCATAGTCTTCAAGCTCATAATCTGCCTTCTCTAAGACGCATTTCACTACATATGGTCCATGCCACATGGACTCAAACTTTCCTGCCCCCATTTTATCATGTTTTTGGTCGTATGTGAGGACCAAATCTCCTTCGCTATAGGCGTGAGGTTGTACTGAGTTGTCCTACTTCTCTTTGATGCATCTCTTATGAGTCTCTTTGGCAAGAGCGACATATCGACGAGTCTCGTCAATCTTAGCTGGCCAGGGGAATCATTCTTCCTCAGCAGTAGTGTTAGGGAGAAGTTTGATGGCGAGCTTGAGGGACAGAATCTCCCACTCAATAGGAAGGACCACCTCCAATCCATACACTAGTTGGAAGGGAGTAAATCCAGTGGTGGTTTTAATGGAAGTTCGATAAGCCCATAGTGCAGAGAAGAGCATATTATGCCAATTGGACTTGTGCATACCCACCATACATTGGACCATAGTTTTCAAGACCTTGTTAATGGACTCGACCTGTCCGTTTGACTGTGGGTAGTACAGTGTTGAGTTTTCATGGAGAAAACCCAATCTATCGCTCAACTCGTCAACCATGTGGTTCATAAAGTGAGAACCATGGTCGGTAACTATCGCTTGAGGAACTCCAAACCGCACTATCACATGATTAAACATGAAGAGTGCAGCAGTCTTGTCGTCGTTCATGTATGTAGGTATTTCCTTGGCCCACTTTGTAAAGTAGTCCACAGCTACAAAGACGTAACTATGCCCCCCAACCGAGGTAGGCTTACAATGCATGAATTCAATGCCCCATTTACCAAAGGGGCCAACGACAATAAATCAGTGTAACGGGGCAGGATGGGTGCGCTTTTTGGTATGAAAATGTTGACATGGAGGACATTATTTTCACAGCCTTGATACAATCTTTGAAGATAGACGACCAATTATATCCTACATGCAGAATCTTCTAGGCTGTAGCCATCCCAAAGAGATGACTGCCACAAGCCCTAGCGTGACAGCCATTTAGGACGTGTTCAGCCTCATCATGAGTCAGACAACGTCGAAGAATAGAATCGATACCACGGCGATACAAAGTATCACTAAAAATCAGATAATACTTCACATGGTGGCGTATTCGACGACGGTCATCACGAGACAATTGAGGGATGAAACATTGGGTTTGAAGATACAATGTGATATCTCCATACCACGGATCAGATGTACTGATAAGAAATAATGACTCATCTGAAAAAGAGTCATTAGGCTCAGATTCTACATCAGCATGGGGAAGGTCACAGATGAGCTCAGCAAACACCAAAGACTTTTTACACTTGGCCTTTTTGAAAAGGAGATTGAATTCCTGTAGTATCACGATCTAGCGTGAATACATGCCCCCAAGCACCTGACGTGTCAGAATGTGGTACACGGGTTTCCAATCAGCGATGATGGTGGTGGTGCGAAGCAAGATGTAATGTCGGAACTTCTGCACGGCGATAACTGCCGCAAGAGCGAGATTCTCAACATGTGAATAACGAGTTTCAGTGTCAATAAGACCTTTACTGGCATAGTATATCACATGTTCTTGGGCGTTTTGGTCTTCCTGTACCAAAAACATGGTGATAGTGGTGTCGGAAGCAGCGAGGTATCAAATGTAATCTCGATAGTAATTTGGTGGTTGGAGCACAGGGGCATGTGTGATGGCATGTTTCAAACTATCAAAAGATTGTTGAGCTTGGTCATCCCAAATGAATGGGACACCTTTTTTCATCAATCTCATGAAACCTTGCTTCTTTTGCACGAAATTACAAACAAAATGCGTTAAATAAGTCGCTCTTCCTGGCAGACTATGAAGTTCCGTAATATTAGTTGGAGGTGGAAGAGCGACAATGGCTTCCACCTTCAAGGGATCAATGCGGATCCCATCGTTCAAGATGATAAACCCTAAAAGGCGGCCAGACTCAACACAAAAAATACACTTATGAGGGTTCCGACAGATATTGTACCACCTACATCTGAGGAAAACAATTGTCAAATGATCTATGTGGAACTCACGTTGCTTTGAATTGGAAGGGAGGCCATCCAAGTAAGGTTCCACAAAGTCCTTCACATCATGGAAGGTGTACGACATGGCCCGTTGGAATGTAGCACTACCGTTTTAAGACCAAATGAAAGTTTACGATATGCAAATGTTCCCCAAGGGCAGATGAATGCAGTCTTGTGTTGGTCAACTGGGTGGATCTCAATCTGGTTATCTCCGGAAAAGTCATCCATGAATGAAAAAATGACACTTCTGGCAAAATTGTCCATAATCTAGTCAATAAAGGGAGTCAGGTAGTTGTCCTTAGGATAAGCTTTGTTGAGATCCCAATAATCGATGCATACACAAATAGTACCCTATTTTTTAGTAATAGGGATGATGTTTGAGACCCATTCTGTCAATGGGATAGGATATATGAAGCTGGCCTTCAAGAGTTTCTCGATCTCTTCCTTGATTGCCGTAGTCTTCCGAGGGTGTACTGGTCGCAACTTTTGGCGGACAGGTTTGACGTCGGTATAGGTTTTGATTCCATGTAAAACAATGGTGGGGTCTATCCCACACATCTCCTCGTAGGTCCAAGCGAGCACATCTCGGAATCACTTGAATAAGGCCATATAAGCAATGACTTCTTCAGGGGAACACTTCTGGCCCAAATGAAAGTGTTGCACTACACCAGGAGTAACCGAAATGTCTATCGAAGTGGTAGGCTCAATGTTGGCTAAATTTCCTTCAGAGTCCGTTTGACACATGAGTATCAAGGATTGAGAGCTAGAGTAGACATCCGGTGTAAAGATGGTGTTAATGGTATTCTCCATAGTGTCCAAAAAGGGAAGGAAAGACAAATGATGATGGGTGTCTTCCCACAGAGGATCATCCGCACACATGATTTCCATAATGGACTCGTCAGAATGAAAAGTCCATAGTAGGGGGTCAGATGATGTCCATTATGGAGAACAGGAGGTGGACGCCACAGCTAAGTGATCCTTAGGTCCTGATTGGATAGCCTCGTATGTGAGTTAGGCAGGTGATAGAGGCATCGTGTTTCCAATCAGGTGTGTGGTGGCTTCATCAGGTACAATCCATGAATCAATGGAGGTGGGGATAGATGAAATCTACGAGGAGATCATGTTCACAGTGGCAACATGATTTGGGGGATCCGAAGTAGGAAATATTCCCATAAGGGATGAGTCCTTAAGGAGGCTGACCCCCATGCTCTCATATTGATGCGAAGATTGTCCAATCGAAGGAATGTTATTGTGTTAATTTTATGATAATTTCATTCCATTATCATTCAGGATCACTAAGAGAATAACATGTACAACATATCAATCATAAACACAAAAGCAATCACACAAGAGATGCAGAGTTTCACTGGGGAAAACCAAGAAGGTGAAAAACCCCGCAACTTCCTCAGAGATAAGATAAGCCACAAATCGAGATCACAAGGATCAAACCAATATCACAAGGATCAAACCCAATAAGATGTATCTAGCAGATGCTCCTCCTCCTCCACAAGTGCGCCACTTTCTCTCTTAGCTATGCAAGCTTGAGAAGTGAGTGAATGGGATAAATTAGAGGCACAACCTCTCTATTTATACACTGACTTGACCTACCAATAATCCGCTGGGGCCAACTTGCTAATCAAGCCTAATAACCCAACCACATGTGCTAACCAGAGCCGACCCCACACTGTGGTCTAATAACCCATCAATACAAATGACGAGACTTGTTGATGCACATGACGACACTTACAAATACAAATGACGACACTCCCAAATAGAGGAATGTAACATCTCTAATGGATATACAATAAAGTACAAATGTAATACATAGAAGAATATCTTCCAAAGTTACAAATACATCAACATATCGCTTGGGTGAGTAGCGGTGTCAGGTGTGCAGAAATCCAGCTGGTCGACTGTGACAATTCGGCCTTGATGGGGGAATCGTACTATGCAAAAGATAGATGATGCGACCGCAGTCATGGCGTAAAACCAATTACGACCAAGCAGAATGTTGTAATCCAACGGGGCAGCGACCACTTCCACATTAATGGTGGCTGTCTTTTCCCCTAGCTCGACAGCTAAAGCTTGTAACAACCCATGAGGTTGAAATCCACATCTGTCGAAGGCTCTCAAAGTGGTAGGAGAACAGTTCAACTTGGGAGAGCCGATGGATCTCCAGCATGAGATCGACATGACTGAAGTAGCGACACCTTCGTACAAAATGGTACGATGGATTTTCTTCCCAGCAATGTTTGTGGAAACTTGAAATGTCAATTGATGGGAGAGCCTTGGTTTGAAGTATTCCATCCGGAACATGATGGTGTTCGATGAATCTGGGTCGACTGCACCAATGGCATCGAGGAGAGTCTTGCACTGATTAGGACAGTTTTGCAAGACCTCAAGTGTCGACATAGCACAAGGATCTTGTGCTAGGTTCTCTACAATGTTGTAGTTTTGAGCAGCCCGAGCATTAGGATTGAAAACTGATTTTCTAATCATGCTCTTGGGTGGATGCAACACTGACTCGCAAGAGGGCTTCTCAATGGTGAGTGGAGCAGCCGCTACAGTGACATCAGGCATAGAAGTGGAATCTTTTTTAGTATTACTTCCAACAGGTTCCTTTATCGGAACAGAGTCATACGAACGAGAATGGGTGTTCAAGTTGATGGTTTCGCTACACATCATGAGAACATGTGCGGTGGTGGATGCTTCTCCTTGGGAAGGAGAGGTGTGAGAAATCAATTGTTGATTTTGAGCAGGGAAGGGATCATTGAGAACTGCTGGTGTGCATTTTCCCTTAAGAAAATTTTGAACTTCATCTCTATGGGGGCAGTCTTTGGAAAAGTGGTCATCACCACACAGTAGACAAGGATACTTTAACTTCCTTTTCTGTTTGGTGTCATCAGGGGTTTTCTTATGTTCTTGCTGGGTGGAAGATTTCTTAGGTTTCCCTTTGTTCTTCTTCTTACCACAAGACTTTTGAGGTGAAGCTGATGAAATAGAATTCACTTCTTCGGTGACAGTAGGAGTGGATGATTTGGTGGTGCCGTGACCAGCCTGTGTTAGTGATGGGGAAGAACCTTGGGGGTTCGACGATCGAACAGTTTGAGAGGAAGGTTGGGTGTTAAGGGATCAGATGATGCCATCGGCTTGGGGTCCCTTATGCAATTTTGTGCGGTCGTACGTGTTGCGGGGTGGATTAGGAAGGATATAAAACAACGTGCTAGATTGAGCATAGACTAAGTCTA
Source organism: Larix kaempferi (assembly GCA_027924585.1). Lineage (NCBI taxonomy): Eukaryota > Viridiplantae > Streptophyta > Pinopsida > Pinales > Pinaceae > Larix > Larix kaempferi. Next base: position 38,843,189 of record BSBM01000904.1, on the reverse strand, counting down.
GTAAATGGGCACAAGCGATGGCTTGTTCCTCACTGATTGCATCTCCCATGGCAACATCTCGTGCTATGGTAGGGATGAGAGACTTTGTAAACCAGTTCGCTAGGAGTTGGTCTAGAATAGGAGCCTTAATAAGACGTCGTCTCCTCTGCCACTCATGTATATGATCTGAGATGTGAGTATTCATATTCTGACGAAAATAGATTAAAAGCTCTGTACCAGTTTCATACTATATAGGCAGCTGGAAATGAGTCAAAAAATTCATAGCAAGAGAACCAAAATCAGGAAAAGAATGGGGTGGTAGTTCAATATACCACTTGGCAGCCGAACGAGTGAGAGTCCATTGAAATAACCTAAGGAGTTGGATGAACACCATAAGTGGTATGTCATCACATGGTTTTTGGGATCCTCATCCGGCTTGCCATCAAATTTTGGGATATCTGATGGAAGTTTCACCGAAGTGGGTGGCCAATTAGTTATGTGGTAGATGGGGTCATTGGTCAGGCGAGACAAGTCGGGTAGGTCCAAAGTAGCCAAAAAGGGCAGCTATGAATTAGGCTGTGGGTACTGATAGTAATGATAAGGCATGTAAGGACCAGTGGGACCTTGAATCGACTGACCATAAGGGGTTCCAGGAGGAAACTGGCCATAGGGGTACTGGCTGCTTGGACCAAACGTAGGTCTGTCGCCATAGTAAGGTGGTCCATTACCATAATAAGGTGGTCCATTACCATAAGGTGGGCGGCCGCCTCCATCGCCGAGAGGGGGTGGGCTGCCTCCAAATGTTGGGGGTCCACTGCCATCGCCAGGGTAGGATGGGCTGCCACCGCCTCCGCCGGGAGGAGGTGGTGGTCTGCTACCACCACCAAAATAGGGTAGGCCTCCACCACCTCCATCGGGAGGGGGTGGTGGGCCACTGCTGCCGCTGAAAGGGTAAGAGCCTTCTCCGCCACCTCCACCATAGTAGGGTGGTGATCCACCACCACTGCCACCAGGATAAGAAGGTCCTCCACCACCACCACTGGGATGGGATGGTCCTCCGCCACCACCTCCACCAGGAGCGGATGGTCCTTCACTACCACCACTAGGGGGGTGGACCATGATGATCAGAATGAGGTGGTCCTCCTCCAAAAGGTAGAGGTCCACCTCCTCTAGAGTTATGTGGGGGCCCACCGCCTCCAATGGGAAGTGGGGGTGGACCAAATGGGGGTGGAGGGACTTGAGGGACTATAAGTGGGGGTCCATGTTGTAAAACATTTTCCTTTCCCCATAGAGTGTAAGGATTTCCGGGGTAGGGTACCCCGTAGAGTGCGTTTGCGGGATTAAGTTGACCCAGCATAGGGTTAAGATGACTTGGATATGCTTGACTCAATGGTGGTTGAATTACATTGGAGGGTCCCCCAACATGGGATAATCCCATAGTGGAAGGTCCAGTAGGTAAGGAATATCCAATGGAAGGACCGATGGGAACCCCTGCTGCAATATTATGGTTAAGAGATGGGGGTTTCCCCTTAGCAACAACTTGCTGACCATTAAGCAAAGGTTGACCCAACACTGGCTGTTGATTATTCACCGTGGGATTACCATTACTTGTAAAGAAGGTAGGGGGTAAAGAATATCCTCCCCTCATAGTTTGGGGTGGGGGAGGAGCAAGTCACGTAATCGTGGTGGTTACAGGTGTTTTGGACGGTTATTGTTTAGCAGGTTGGGTCCTTAGAGGTACTAAACTAGTCTCTTGTCTAGGGACGTATGTGCAGGAATGGATGGTTGACCAGTTTCAGAAATTGTCATGTGTTTCCTGGATGATTCCGGTGACTCAAAAGATAAAACTCGACTTGGGAGTGCTTGATAAGAGTTTAACAATGGGACTTCTACCCTTTGCGAAAGACTCTGTCCTCGAATTTCATCACCCCTAATACGTAATCGTTCCAAACGATCATGAATGGGTGCGAAGATTTCTTCAGGGGTAGGCCAACTAGGTGGGGATGCAATGGCATAATGGGCCACTAGGTGGCCTAGAGAAGATGCCCAATAAGGTGTTGAAGGACCAACAGCTGCCACGGGGTCGTCCTGGGGTTGATTTATCCATTCCAATGATCCAGGCTCTCCCGACAAAACAGGAGGTAAGTCTTTTGAAGTGGGGATTTGTGCTTCTTCACCCTGCAGGGGATGAGAAGTAGGTGAATCTAGAGGAAACATATGCACTCCAACATTCAAAGTGGGTTTTTCCAATTCATGTGACCCAACCCTAGCTTGTGGGTCCATTCTTAAAGCTAAAAAATGTATACAAATGAGGTATGGAAACCAATCGAATACAACGACCAAATTCGGCAAGGAGAGGAGGGAATGCAAGGGTGAGTGGATGCAGTTGGGGGAGACCAAAGTATCCACCACTACCAAATATCAAACTTGTCCAAGATGGAACCCAAAACAACTCCAAAAGAAACCAAATGCTCCAACACACAAATAAAAAAAATGGGGTCTCTCGGTGGATCTTGCAGCACAGAGGGAGTTTGCACATGAACCAAAACTCAAATCAGAAATGGAGAAGAGGTGCCTGTATGGAAATCTTGGCAGATCGGCACAGTATGTGCTTGTGCACAGTGTGACATCACAGTTTACCAGTGTGGGAAGTGCGACGATGTCACAGTAGACCAATGAAAGGGTTGCGATGATAAGCCCACAGACAAAGAACGGAGATAAAAATCGACACAGTGTCGCTCTGAGTCCACTGACCAGGTGCGACAGGCGAGATCTAAATTAAAAAAATGAATAAATATCAAAGCAAAGAGCAATGAAATGGTTTGAAAATGAGAAGTACAAACTCAAAGGAAGGTAATCAAACTCTTCAAAGTGAAGATCTGATGGTGAAACCAGTTTAAGAGGAAAATGACAAATAAAATGGCTTATAACAAGAAATCAACCGAAAATTACATTCAAATTGACAACTACAAAACAATGTTCTTCCCCAGTATGGTCGCCATATTTGTTTGATGGACAATCCACTTGAGCGTATGCGAGCTGGATCTCCCTAGCTCAATGTGAGTCTAGAACAAATAGAACAGACTATAAACCACTTTCCTAGATCTAGTTAAGGATCAAGTTATTAGATGTCTTACCTTAAGTTTGTGGCCCTTTCTCCTAGATGTTGTTCAACACCTCGCGGTCGTCAGATCTCAGCTTCAAGACCTACCAAGACACATAGAACAAGACAAACAAGTAAAAAGCATCTGAACGATAACAGATCTAAGTAAACAGTTAAGCAGGTAAACTATACAATATCATCGACACAACAATATTGGTGGAAAGCGTTTATATTACTGTAAAAATAGGGAAATTACATAGAAGAGAACGACTACAACCAGAGCTTAATGAAGTAATCCTTCTCCATCCAAGCCAATGCCATATCCTCCCAAGGAAGTGTGAGTTTCTCAATGGATGAGTAGAGGTCTCTCTAAGATGATTTCACTAGCATGTAGACACTATAGACTCAAAGGAGCTATTTTTGTCCATTAACTGACATCGTCGCATTCTGCAAGAGGGCAACTTGCGACGTCACAGGTTACTTGAGGAGAACCTGCGATGACCTCTCAAAACCTAGTAAGAATGAGTTCACATCTCTTCTAGGTCAATAAATTAGTCAAGGAAAATTTAGGGATGTATACATTGAATCTCATGATGGTAAGATTTTAGGTGTAACACATTTCTACTAACATCCTCCCAAATTTGTGCTCCTCAATTTCATGGATGCAGCGGCTCAATAATGCAAATCCACTACACCTGGAACACGTTCCATATAAACATGATATTTTATAATATTTTTATCCTTTGGGTCTTGGAAACATTATGCTATGTATAAATTATATGGATGTATTCGATGGTTGTAACGATCGGCAGTCCTACACAATGTTAGCATGCAAATCACAAAATACATGTCTATATGTATAATAATAGTAGTCAAATTCTACATGTTATCTACAACAACATGTGTTGCGATCAATGTAGATTCTAAAATACCAGGGTTTGCATTTTTCAAAGGACCTTTGGTCCAAGTTCAATTGTGTGTGCTCATTCTTGAACCTCTCATAGAGTTATGTTTGTGTCGTGTCAAGGAAGTTCTTGACATGGGGTTCACACCCCTTAACGCCTTTTCTCAACTCTAACACATCTCTTTGATTTGATGACAGTCTAGTGTTCTTTAATAGCTTCAATAAGATTCATGTCTGAACTAGGTAACCTACCAACAAAGTCCCAAAAATATTTTTGGCCCGGGGTCTCAATTTTTTCTCTAATAGCATAATATTTTTGAAGAGTCTTTCTATCTACTTTAAATATTTTACATGTGTGTTAGCAGGTGACGTTGCCTTGTGGATTTTTCTACAATAGATTCCAACAGTACATGACGGGCCGCATTAAAATCTTTTGTACGAGAAGTTTTTCCAATCAAATTAAATGCCAACTATAGATTTCTAATAACATGATTGTTGGCCTCTGAACTTCTAACTACTTTTATGCCCAAAATTCTCCTAACATGAGCTAGACAATGTGATTTTAACAAAGCCAGAAACAATTGACAGTTTCCTGCATCGGTTTTGGATTAAAAAAATTCTTTGATTATCCTGTTACAATGGAAATCATAGTGTGTTTGGGCAACTTACCTTCAATTCCTCAAAATGAACTTTCATCCACATGAATATGTCTGGGATTTCTTTGGCATCCACTTGATAGTCGAGGCAAGGGAGTCGAAAAGGAAGTACAAGTCTCGTCACCGGTTTGTTGTGGCCCTTCGTTCACAATTTGGTCCTACAAGGGAGTGTGTTCGACATGTGTGTCCTCTTCTTAGGGTGGTTTCCAATTAACGACTTGTTAAACATCCATCCCTCCATACTCGACATCAAGCAATATTTGTTTGACTTCAACCACTTCGTCATTGCTTGTTGATGTATCTAAGGCACTAACATTTTTATGTCTATGGTTTTCCATGTACAACCTGACCTTTTCTCTTATCTCATGGGCCTTTTCAGGGGGCGGCTCCTTCCTTCTAGACTTTCTTTTATTATGACGTATGTTTCCCATATTCAATATGTTTTTTAACAAAACAAAAATATCACCCCTTCTAGAATGAACAACAAACAAGATATTAAAACTCGATGTGCATGATTATTAAAAATCGATACATAGCAATTGATTATGTACAACAACATCTAGTGAGAATGTTTTCTTATAATCTTAAAAGATATTGAGAATTCCCTAGATATAACAACAACATCACCTCTGGGAACTCAATTGGATGGTGGTATGGGATGCTAGTAGGAGCACATTCCCTACAAAAGGAGAAGCTCCTACTCACTTCATTTTCACTTTTTGGATGAAGGAAAATAGCCCCAAAAGATTAAGAGTTTTCAATTATTTAGGTGTTTGTGTGAGTTGTTGTAGTGAAATCACGAGGAATTCAACAAATGTTTGTGTACTAGATGGATTTATGTGATTATGAAAAGTTATTGGTGGTGATGCAAGTAAGTTTTTTTTATTATCTTCATGAAAGGTTGAAAGCATTGCTTGTTGCATGTTGTAGTTTTTTTGTGGTAAGATGTTTTTATTGTCTATGTTGAAGATTAAGAAGACTAAAATACATCTATCATGCAATTCATGAGGAAAAACTAAAATAGATACAATTCAAACAAAGTGAATG